>OW386286.2:132846870-133415993 GCA_936432065.2 Rutpela maculata | reverse complement strand
ATTTAAATAAATAAATAAATAAATAAATATATATATACATATATATATATATATATATATATATATATATATATATATATATATATATATATATATATATATATATATATATATATATATAATGCCATGACATAGCCCACCGATCAATGGACAATGCTCGATTTTAGAAAAAACACAAAGTAAAATTTTAAATCAAAAATAAAACATTTTATAAAAATTTATCAACACTTTAAATCGCAAATGGTGTACACGTTAAGCGTGAGAGCCATAGCAGGGTGTATTGACTTTCCTCATGTTCAAACTACACAGAAGGAACAGTGAAATGATAGGCAAGGTTTGGTTTAGAAATGCTTTGCCATATTTTGTAATTAAACATGTACTTTGTAAAATATTGTATAAAAATTGTAACATACCTATAGAGAAAATCACTCTGTACAATCTAATTGTAAAATTAGTGCTTCGAAAACTCTCAACGGCAGGCAAAAGGACCACAGTGCGGGATTTGCTTGTTGGAGCAGTGTAGAACCTACCTAGGTACTTTCTGGCTACAAGGACAGCCTAAAAATAGACAAAATCATTACTATTAAAATTCCAAATAGACTAAACATGTGTTAAAAAGTGAGAAATTACTCATAATAAACTTATAAGTTCATAAGGAACAAAATCAAACAAACATTTTAAGCTCCTATGAATTTGGTCAAAACAAGGCTCGGACAGCCAACGGTAAATTCTAATCATGTCAAAAATTGTGTAAAATGTTAATCGTAATAGACTAAAAAGCATTAAAACATAAAGTTACATACCTTAGTTCACTTAACAGCGTGGTTATTTCCAACAAAAGACTTGAAAAGGGGGCCACAGCTGACTTTCAAACTTCTAGGTATGGGACGCTACCATATATTCTTGTCAAATTGGTATAAATTAAGATTTTTTCAGTGTAATTTCACTACTAGAAGTTAGATTATGTTACACAATGTTGTTTTAGTGCAAATTGCTACATGCACTGTCCATAGTTAGGGCTGGACACTTCACAGTATAGGGTCTCCGAGACTCTGAAAAAACATTTGTTCATGTTAGATTAAATAAAATGTTGTTCTATGTTTATTATGTAAGAAAATATTCGTTATAGCTTTATGTTTGACCTGGAAGTGTTTTTTATAGCTGTAATTAGTTTTTAAGAGTGTTTTTGTGAAATTTCCAACTGATCAGGTAACCTCAAAATACATCATTCAAACTAGGCATGTTGCATACCAAAATGATCAGCTTAAAGCTAGGAATAAAGTACAGAAAGAAAAATAAGCATTGTATTAAAAATAAGCTCAAAATCATAAAATTTCCAAAAATAAACATCAAAAGTCAAAATCTAGTAATCCAGATTTTTTTTTAAATTGTCAAACCAGGCCAATTAGAAGCCATATTTTAGCATTCAGTCGTTAATTATCATTCAAAGGGAGAGGTTTAATCAGAATTTGCTGAAATTATAACCTAAGTTTTTGAAAAATATATTTTGTGACCTGTGATTGGTCAAATCAAGTTTTAACATTATAATTTTGAAAATTAGTCACGACTCAAAATAAATACATCTGATAAATTGGAAATTAAAAATTAAAATGCAAATAAAAATTTTGTAAACAACAAAAAAGGTATCGTCTTCGAAAATAAAATAAAAAGTGTTTGCTCCGAAAGGTAAGGGTAAAACACCTACCTGCGTCTAATTAAAGTGCCAAATAGTGCAACGCAATCAGTATCCTGGTTTTTCAAGAGGAATATTCAAGAATCCTGATTATATCAAAACAAAACATCACCATTGTAACGAGTCACTTTACCGACTTGAAGACGGCGTGTCAACAGAGAACTTCAGGCTGTTTCGACAGGACTTTTCGCTTGTGAAGAACGGTCGCGTGGTTGCAACCAACTTTCGTCGTCAATTGGGATTAGCACAAAGGTAAAAGCTTTTATCAAATTCTAAATAAAGAATACTAGACACAAAAGTGTCAATTTATTTATTTCTATTAAAAAAATCGTCTTCGTTAAAATAAAATTTTCAATTTGAATATAAAATTTTCATAAAAGCAAAAACACTGATTATTATCAAATCAAAAATCTAAAGGCCGATTAGCATAAGTTATTTTAAGAGATACAGTTCACCATTTTGTAATTAAGAAATTCAATCCAGGTCAAAATTTAAAATTTTAAATAAAAGGTTTCTGTTCAAACATTTCTGACCAAACTTGTGTGTTATTTATTTGCTTCCTGATATAAAAACTTGAACCGGCTTCTTCCCTGAGCGGAGTCAATCCTCCTGGTGTGGAAATCGTGCTCCGAATGCCTGTGTGGTGCATGTAGAGGTAAGAAAATAAATTTGACAGCCCTCGTGCTGCCTGGCGCCCCAAAACTACCTCGTATGTCTACAACATACATACACACAGGACAGTGCAATATATATATATATATATATATATATATATATATATATATATATATATATATATATATTGTTATGTTTTTTGTATTATTTTTGTATTATATAATATTTTAAAAATTTTATTTGTACTTACTTTAAAAAAAAACTAAACTCTCTCTCAGGGTCTCGAGTAGGTTCAACAGACGAACAGAGTGAATGTTGAGTGATTAGACATTTGAAGGATAATACTTCCTTGGTTCAATTGAAAATTTATTCTGTTGAGCGCCAGGTGACCTTATGTCAACCAAAATTAATTAATCAATAAAACACCAAATGTAAAGAGAAAAGTAACAAGTGAATTTTTATTTTATTGCTGCCAAATTTGTTCACTAGATCAAAAACTCCCTGTATATTTTATGAAATTGGTTTGACAAATTTGTTATTAAGTTACTTAAAATTAATTAAAACTATTGGCCATTTATATTGTCTATTGCAATTTATGTATAGAGATCTCAATTTTAAAGTAAAAGTCAGAATTTCTTTATTTTTTTGTGAAGACGAAACGAAAACGTAGTAAAAGCTTTTACCTTACCAAAGATTCGGTTGCGTTCGGTGTCACGTACCGGTTCAGACGCACCTTTACACTTGACAGATCTCTAACTGCAGTTGCCACTCTTGAAACTCGATGACTTCACCCCAGACCGCTGGCTTGAGATGTGTTGTTTACTTTTGGACCTCGATATTTGGAATTTCCACACTTAATTCTTTCTTCTATACCATCCGTTTACTTATGAAGCACTATTTTCAATACAGGTAAGTACCTGACATTTATTTTCGTTGCACAGTTGAAATTTGTTTACAAAGCCTTCTTACAATTTTGTTATTTACAGCTTTAACATGTTCAATTTACTTGAAATATAAACTTATTTTCACATATCCATGAATACTGTTGAGTCATTAAAATTTCGTTTTATGTTTATTAATTTTATGCAAACTTAGTAATTAATTTCTCATTTTCTACTTTTTTAAAAAGTTAGGTTATGTGTTCGCGTTCCAAAAACGCGTATAGACTCTTTAAATGCTTGTTAATGACTGAATTACGAATTACGGCTTTTAATTGGCCGTAATCGTTGATTTTTGAAGTTTACTACCCACTTGATTTTAATTGACATTTATTATTTTTTTGAATTTGAATTTTTCTTTCTTATTTAATAAATTTGATGACTTTTGCTAATTGGGTTTTATTCTGCATGTTTCATAGATCATTTCGGTATACAATACCTAGGGTTTTACAACCTATTTAATATGTTTCTCGGTTATGTGAAATTAGGTTAAATTTTGTAAAATTCTCTCTTACAAGCTAATTTACATATTATTTTCATATACATGTCGAAACTACATACTCTAATGAACATTTTGGCATATGTTTTACTTAACCTACACTTAATTTTACTTTGCTAACACAACATGTTTTTTCAGGCTGTCGCAGGCACTACATTTTGGCCCCATTCTATGTGAGCTTCAACCTGTGTTCAAAACTACTACACTAAAAGGTTGTCCCTTATGAATGTCCACAAGACAACGTGAAATTTTGTTACTACAATACCAGTGAGAACTGAAATCTTTTAAAACCTAAGAAAACTAGTGTCACCCCAATGTTTTCACCTGAGTGAGTCCTTTTTCACAGTTTATTCTTAGGGTGCACACTACAAAAAGTAAGTTAACCTATTAATATTTAAAGTACACCACTTTTAGTTAGATTACGATTGTTGTTTTTATCACTTTTTCTAAAAGTTTGATTTTGGACGAAGCTTCTCGCTCTGAATTTTTATTATTTTATGTCCTGTTTATGGGATATATTTTCCCTAAATAAATCTTATCTAAAGTGTTACAATATGATATTTGCATAGTTTATTTAGTGTTTTATTTAATTTAATTAATTTTTCTGAATAACTTTTTTACTTAATTTATGTTTTTCGAGAGTGATTATGTCTCTATATGTGTTCTTGGCACAATATTGTAAATTTTATTATGAGAAACAGCTTTTAGCAATTTCTGAGATTATTTTGCACTTCTCAAGATTCGTGCTTACTGAAAGTATCATCAATACCTTATATTAAACAACAATTTCTTAATAATAACATTTTATTTTAACATTTGATTGAAGCATACATGTATGTTTACTTTGTGTCTCAAATATTTCATTTGTCTGTACGCAATTACTGTATTTATTAGTTCACAATGTTATATATTCTCTACCTATTTCTCCGTCCGATACGTTTTTTGTAAGAAAAGTCCGATTTTATTGAAATTTGGGTAAGAAGTCAGTGTTACCTAGAGAAAGGACCCTATTGGTTTTGAAAGCAATCGATCAGTAAATATAAAGGTTATGAAACATTTTATGAAAAAAAAAATACAGGTGAAGAGTGTTATAATCTTTCATAAAATTGAAGGTTTAATTGCGATACTTGCAATTTTTATCATCTCCCGATGATTACATTTTGATTGTTGAAACGTTGGTTAGTATACTATACGGTATCTTGGTGTTTATAGAATTTCGTCAAAGGCGTTGCAACACTCTTCACGCGAATTTTCTTTCTTCATATAATGTAAAACTTACTCTGCTACACGTCCTATACATTACATAGTACAGTAAGTAGAGGTAAAAAATACGCAAAATTTAGCAATCTCATATGTAATGATAATTTTCATGGGTTATTATTGTAGTAAATGGCAATCTTCAATTTCTATATGGTGCGGATACTTGCTCTTATCCCCAAGGGGTAAAAACCACCCCTAAATTTATATATTTAATATTTGAAAATGTATTACTGATTTATTTTTGGGATTGTTGACAGCGAATCTGAAGTAAAAATTAAAAAAATTAAAATGACATGACGGCTCTAATATAGCGGATGGAATTTTCTCCTAAAACAAACGTTTTAAACAGAAAAACAAAATTAAGAATCTAGGTGATATTGTATATTAACAAAAACAGTATTTAAAAAAAATAATAATAATTACTGAACAATTACTATAACAAAATGGCGAAATTTTGTTTAAACAAATGTGAAAGCGCACGTTGTTCAAACCATAACTTTTCTATTTTTTATAATACAGAAACAAACAAAAAATAATTTTAAAGGTTCATGATTCATTATTTTCAGACATTAGATGGAAATGTCTTAGTTTCTAAGATATTCAACAATTAAACCCTATAAACGTTCGGATGCCGTCTATAAACTTAAATATCTCCGAGATTATTCATCCTACATAAACATAAAATAAAAACGAGTTCATTCTCAGTTTATAAGCCTTATTTATGGTATCCACCTTTTTTTTTTTTTTTTTTCGTTAAAACTAATATCTCTTGAGATATTTGCCAAGAAACAAAAACTTTACGTTTTTTCGAAAATCCCTTTGTAGTTTAAAATGCATTTTTTTTCGAAAGTAAGTGCTGTAAACCTACGAAAAAATATGAGAATCTAGGTCATAGTAGTATTAACGAAAAACGGTATCTGATAACATATATATTTTTTTAATTACTGACTACTTACATTAACAAAATGGCGACGTTTTTATTAAAAAACTGAAGAAGCACATTTTTTCTGTCATAACTTATCTGTTTTTTATGCTAAAGAAACAATCAAAAAATCATTCGAACCCTAATTAATAGGTCTTTTATTTTGGTTATTACAATTTTTGTCGCAAGTGCCATAGTTTATGATATATTTTTAACATTTAAACTAATTACTTTATACTTTCAGATATTCGAAACATTAATTCTACAGAGATTAGAAAAAAAAGAAATTCATCTTCAGTTTAGTAGGTTTCTTGTCTCCCATGTTCTCGCTCAATGGAATACTTTTCGAGTTATTTGACGAAAATCATTTTGAAGCTAAAATCCCAATTTTCAAGTGGATATAACTTAAAGACTATCAATTCATATGAAAAGTTGCATAGAGCCTTTTTCTCTTAAAATATGATACTTTTTCAGCTCCAAAGTTTTTCATTTTTTTTATTTGCCACCCCCTATAAATTAGCAAGCCGCCGGTACACAAAATAGAAACTTTGCTTTGATGCATTTACTATTAAGTTGCCAAAAATGAACGAAATCTAATTCATATGACATTATTCCGAAGTTAAAAACCTCTAGTTACTGTACTAATAGTAAACTTATTAAACTTATATTTAATCAATTAATAAGCAGAGACCCAAAATAATGAAAATCTAGTCCAGTGTGGGTCAACCTTATTGACTAGATCTGATTTTGTTGCAAATAAACGACGCGGCATTGCCAGATATACAGGATCTCACTTTGTTCATAAAATATTATATACAAGTTAAGCACTCCAGCGCCCTCATAAGTGCGTTTGGTTTAACTACTCGTGTATAAAAATGGATAAAAAGTGGAAAAAGGAGATTTAAACCACGAAGGGATCTCGACTTGTCCACAAAACATAATATAGGCAAGTTTAAATTTTGTAATATCAAAAATCCTATTCCGGAGGCCTACCATTTATTTGCCCAACCGTCTCTATCCTATTTAAGTTTTCTTGGAATTTTGCAGAATCATTTTCCTTGTCAATACCTATGTCTGCTACCTGTGCATAGCTTCTGCTTTCCCTCATGCCATTTTCAAATTGCGGGTTTTCATTTTCCCAACGAACCTGTTTCCTGGGGTCTTGGCGAATATTGTTTACTTCCCTCCTCATGTTTACTCTCTCTGGCCCTTTAAATTGAGTATTACTGTTGTACCTTGGTTGGTACTGTACATTGTTATTATATTTGTTTCCGTCTTGTTACGTTCAAATGAGAACTTTACATATTTTTGTGAAATTCCTGTATAACACATCTAAAGAACAAGAAACACTGTACAAGTATTTACCATCTCAGAGTTGTTTAGGCCCAGACATACTATTATCATGTACAATATGTTTAGGTTTAAGATCAATACCTTTTTGTATACTTTAATTTAAGCATAATTTGTTATCTATGTTAGCAGTTTTTGTCAACGACGCATTAATAATGGGGCTTGATATATATATTTCTACAAGTAACGCGAAATCATCAATCACATTTAAATATGACTTTGCCAATTGAGTCTATCTTACACACATTACAGTGGGTAGTATAGTGGGTTGCATAGGAGTATGTCTACCCTAAATTTGCAAATCTAGTTATTTGATATCTAGAAGTTTCTGATTTATTATGATATGGCAGCATTAGTCTAATTGGAGGGGATCATACCTTATTTATTGTCACGGAGAGAGATTTATTTTTAATTTCCAGTTCTGTGGCAGTTCAATCAGTTTCTCCTAAGTCACGATAATTAATTGAGCAAACACATTGCTCCCTTTTGATATTGTCGGGTTTTACTTTAGTGAAAATAACAGGAAAAGGTAACTAAAATTATTTGTTAATTTTATTTCTTCAATATTTGACGGCTCGAAGCCATATTTTCATTTCTGCCATTTTTATATCATAATTGTGTAATGATAGTCTCAGTTTCGCAAACACATATTAAACAAATTCTCTTTTCTTTTGAAAACGTAGGAGTTTTGCTGCCTTATTTAAATTATATTTTTAGTTATATTTATTTAACTATTTTATTCAATTTTATAAATTATTTGTGGACACCACGTGGGTTAGTAAATTAACCTAGTCAAATCATCTGGAATCCACATGAACACGTTTCCGTGTAAGCAGATGAATATTCAATAAAATATGGAAATCACTTTAGTTCAGTTCAGTTTGCCAGGATAAATAAAAGTCTTATACAACTCATAACGATAGTCCATTAAGTATAGTCAATTTTGAGGTCAAGTCAACTTTAGTTTAGTCAATACAGCAAAACACCAACGTATTCGAACAGGTGTCCAAGAGATCATAGCACAGAGCCGCCCGAGTTAATGAGGTCGCTGACAAAGATTGCCGGAGTTCATCGAAATTCATCGGAACCCATTTTGTAACGTCCATTCTACCTGGGACCGGTGAGAAAGTATTAAGTTGTGATTTTCTCTAGTTAAGTTGTGTATCTTTATTGCATAAAGACATTTCATTTTCATCGATAAATATTTTTTTTATATGAAGTCATTAATTGCTTATCAATTTTTTGTAACCTAAAAATTCAGTATTTCATTGCATTTGATTATTATTTTAAGAATTCAATAACGTCAGTATTATTTATATTGAACTAGTCTTAGTAATAATTCACGAAATTGAATTTTTTATACTATAAGATTTTTGATAATTTTTTTTTGACTATAGCCATTTGATTTGTCTGAAACATAAAATTTTTGTCATCTTTGAGAATTCGCTTAAAAATAAATTGTGATTTTTTTTATCTAAAACGCATCTTCTCATTTTATTTGTTTGTGTCTGTCTCTTGAGCGACCTAATCATTCCACAGCGGTTGGTTTTATCACTCACAGGGTAGCTTAAAAAGCTCATACTTTTCTGTGGATGGCGCCCCTTTTAACATCTTAAATAAAAACTACCCCTGAGTGATAAGACAGACTGGTTTGGTATAAATATCGTGAAGATATTAATTTGCACTCTAACTCACCTAAAAGACATACAAAAAAAGAAACGAATCCACGATCCAGCCACGCAATAATCAGCTAACCGGTTCCTCTTGCCCTTGCGTTTTGCCTAAATTTTATTTGAATTTTACCTTCACCGGTACTTCCAAATTTAATTTTTGCAAAGTAAAAGGGTAATGAAACAATGGCCGCCCAAGGGCGTGGGGCCGATTTGTAGTTTGTTTTAATAGAGTCTTTAGCCCGTGGCACCACCATTAATATCGGTGACCATAGTAAAGTTGGTTTAGTAAAAATTTCAGTTTTAGTCTAGTTGAGTTAAGTAAGATTTTCTTTTAAGTGAGTACAGAGGTAAATTTTCGAGTTTTCACGATATTAAGCATAACCCAGTTTGGTCGCGTAAGAGACAGAAATTTAGGTTTGGTATTTGAAAAATATTATTTGTGCAATATAATTTTATGTCTGGAAGATTTGCTGAAGTGTTGAATAATTTTATGATAATTTATTTTTTCTATAAAATGGTACATACAACGTACAATTTATAAATATAAAATTACATATTTTATATATTATTTGTGGGACTATGAATTTGTATATGACGGCGTAAAAACAAGGAATGTTTTACAAGTTTTTATTTATCCGTAAAAAAAAAACTTTATCACATTTAAGGAATTTAATTTCCGTGAAAAAGATTAAGTTCAGTACAGTTGTGTTGGGTTTAGAATTGCCAATTAGATTAAAATATATCTAGGCAATTAAAATTAAAATTCGCTATTTTTAAAGAATTATTAATTCTGCGTATTTTAATATTTGGTTCAGTCAGGTATTGTCTACTCGATTTTAAATCAGTGGCAATCACACATTAAAATAAGCGAAGTTTTTATTTGCCATTGCTTATTTTAATAATAATTTCTCTGCTACAAAATTATTTAGTTTAGTGAGTCAGCGATTGTGCACAAGTACAATCTTTATTTCAATTTAGTTCAGTTTAGACTTTTTACGCTAATCAAGAGAATATTCTTTACTTGAAAATCAGATTTCAGTTAGGTATTATTTTAATACCACTTATAGTACGTTTTTCTTGTAGAGACATATACAGATATTGACTTTATTTTAAATTATTCTTGAGTTTGTTTAGTTTGTTTGAGTAATTATAGTAGACAAGATGGATGCTCCACTTGTCATGAATCCTTCATATTTAACAGAGACTGAGTTAGACTATGAACTTAGAATCAGAGGTGTAATTAGTACTCGTAGGAAATTACAAGACAAAAAAATACTGCTAAAAAGATTTTTAGAAAAGTCGAGTGGGAATATAAAGAAGTTAAAAGATCCAGATTTTGAGCTGGACACAGAAAAAAATGTAATTGATTCAACTCTTATAGAACTCGAATCGATGATTCTAGATTTTTCAGCGACAGTAATTGATACTATGTACTTAGTTATATCTTCGCGTTTAGTTTCTTTGACATACAGGGTGGATCGATTTAAGGTTCCTGATGAACCACAGGAAATCAAAACTTTGTATACAGAATTTAAACAGGATAGTCAGATCGCGTGTTTGGAACTTGAGGCTAAACTGGCTAATACCGTTGTTAAAACGGTAGATTTAGATCTTAGTGATATAGTCTTACCCTCAACCTCTGGTAATAAAAAGTCAATACCAGTATATAAATGGAATATAAAATATGACGGCCGAACAAGTGTAAAAGCTTTCATAGAAAGAGTTGTAGAGTTGTCAAAAGCTCGTAACGTAAGTTTTAGAGAACTTTGTGAGTCTGCAATAGACTTATTCGAAGGTCATGCTTTAATTTGGTACAGATCTGTTAGAGATAAGGTCACTTCTTGGGATCAGTTAGTTAGCGAGTTGCACAGTACTTTCTTACCTTTAGAGTATAATGAAACTTTATTAGATGAGATTAAATCATGTAAGCAGGGGCGTAATGAGAAAGTAACTATATATGTTGCCACCATGCGAAACCTATTTAATAGATTAGTATCACCTGTTAGCGAGGCTGAACAGCTGAGAATTATTAGAAAAAATATTCTACCAGTTTATGTTGAGCGGTTGGCTTTGGTTGATGTTAAGGATATTTGTGAACTAGTAACATTTTGCAGGAAAATCGACGATGCCTTGCAGGCTAAAAATAAATATTCGCCTCCAAGTGCAACAAACGCATTAGAGTCAGATTTAGCTTATGTTGAGAGTTCAGAACCGTCATCTTCGAAAAGGCAACATAAAGTTGTAAGAAGGAAATGTAAAACTTTTTCTAGTAAAAACTTAGCTTCAGTAAATAAAGTAACGCAGGCAACACCTAGAGCCCAAGAAAGTAAAGTTTCAAGTATAGATCCGTGTTACAACTGTAAAAAACTTGGACACGAATTTATGCAGTGCAAAGAGCCTAGAAAAAGGTTCTGTTTTAAGTGCGGTAAGCCAGACTGTATCGTTAAAACATGTACTGTATGTAATGAGGTTAGGTTGGTTCCAAAAAACCAATAAGGAGGTCTGTCGTCTCAGGCCGACGTCAGATGACTCCTCGCACAGGCCGTATATTTTATAATTCACGATTAAGTCAAGGAAAGAATATTCCCAAGTCTAGTAGTAGTAATTCTCTCAATATAGTTAGGCCAAAAACGGATTTATCCGATTGGGACACTTGGAAAATAACAGTCAAAAACTTTTTAAAGTCTAGTAAGTCAGTTTTGTCACCAGTTTTCCTAGAAAGGCCCTATGACAATAGGCCCTTTATTTCAGTAACTTTGTTTGATGAGGAGGTAATATCATTGGTTGATAGTGGCGCAAATATCACATGTTTAGGTTTGTTGTCCTTAAGTTTATTGGACAAATATGAAATTAAACTTGACAAAAGTTTAAATAAAGTAGTCAAAACAGCAGACGGAAAAGCCCAGAGCATTACAGTGGTTTGCCAACTCCCAATATGCATTGACGGCATTTGCAAATTAGTTGATGTTCATGTAGTACCGTCGCTACGCTGTAGTTTGATATTAGGTAGTGATTTTTGCAAACTATTTTCTTTAACACTTAACTTTCAAGATAACACCTGGAACGTTTTTAGTGACGTCCACGATATTTTAATCAATGTAATTACCGAACAAAGTGAGTCAAGTTCAGAGGTCAAAATTAAGTTTACTAAGACCCAAAATAAAGAATTAAATGAGACAGTAGATCTTTTTAAATCCTTATCTAAAGATAAACTTGGGCGAACACATTTAATGCAGGCACACATCGAGACCGGTGATGCTTTGCCGTTTAAAAAGCGACAATATAGATTATCCTCCTACATGCAGTAGCACCTTAATGTAGAGTTGGACAAAATGTTACAGCAGGACGTAATAGAACCTTCTTTTAGTCCCTGGAACAGTCCGGTATTATTAGTTAAAAAGGGTAGTGGGGAATGGCGTTTTTGCTTTGATGGTAGGGCGTTAAACGAAGTCACGAAAAAAGATTCATATCCGTTGCCTCTAGTCGACGACATATTAAAAATGTTAAGTAATGCAAAGTTTATCTCTAGTGTGGACCTTAAGTCAGCTTTTTGGCAACTACCGCTAGATAACTCTAGCAAAGAGAAAACAGCTTTTTCCGTTCCGGGGAGAGGTCTGTTCCAATTTAAAGTTTTACCTTTTGGGCTGGCCAACTCGGCGCAGATTACCCAACGTTTAATGGACAGAATCTTCACCCCAGAACTTCAGCCTAAAGTTTTTGTATATCTAGATGACATAATTATAACTTCAAGTTCTTTTGATGAACACATAGCTTTGCTAAAAGAAGTTTATAAACGATTGTCACAAGCCAATCTGACTGTTAATTTCCAAAAGTGTAAGTTTTTCAGAGAATCTCTGAATTATTTAGGTTTTGTGGTGGATGCGCAGGGTTTGAGAACCTCTAGCGAGAAAATCAAAGCTATGTTGGATTATCCGAGACCGGAAACAACAACACAGATTAGGCGTTTTGTAGGCATGTGTTCGTGGTATCGACGTTTCATTCCACATTTTAGTACCTTGATAAGTCCGCTTAACGATCTGCTTAAGGGACGGAAAAAGAAACAGTCGACACCATGGAACGACAAAGCCGAGTTAGCTTTTAGGGAAATTAAACAAAGGTTAATTTCTGCTCCTATACTTGCGTCACCTGATTTTTCACAAGAATTTTGCATTCAGTCTGATAGTAGTGCATTTGGCGTAGGCTCTGTGCTTACCCAAACAATACAGGGTGTTGAGAAAGTAATAGCTTACGCGAGTAGAAGTTTGTCGAGGGCCGAACGTAATTACTCAACATGTGAGAGAGAAATTTTGGGGGTATTACATGGAGTAGAGACTTTCGCCGGTTATGTACAGGGTGTTCATTTTAAGGTCATCACTGACCATTCGAGTTTAAGATATTTGAGTAAACTGTCGAATCCGACCGGGCGTTTGTCTCGATGGGCACTTAGACTCTCCATGTATGACTTTGAAATAATTCACAGAAAGGGTACTCTACACGTAGTCCCTGATGCTTTATCGCGGTCAGTACCAGTAGCAGAAGTTGATACTTTGGGTATTTCGCTGGATAACCTCGAACCTTGGTATCTTAAGATGAGAGAGAGAATTACCAAAAATTCACATAAGTATCTTCAGTGGATGGTCAAAGATGGGTATCTTTTCAAACATACCAAGCGTAAAATAGTTTTGCGTACAAACATTTCAGAATGGAAATTAGTAGTTCCCCTCGCAGAAAGGCATAAAGTTATTGTGGATTGCCACGAGAATGTAAATTCGGGGCATTTAGGCTACTATAAAACGCTACACAAAGTAGCCGAAGATTTTTATTGGCCTAAGATGTGAAAGGACATACTAACATTAGTTCGAAAATGTGAAATATGTAGTAGAGAAAAGTCTCTGAATTCTCAGAGGTTTGGGCAAATGGGCGCAGAAAAGAAAGCTTCTTTTCTCTTTCAGTTTGTAGCGTACGATACTATGGGACCTTTTCCCAGAAGTACGAAGGGCAATAGGTTTTTATTAGTAGCAGTAGATTTTTTTCTCTAAGTTTGTGCTAATGAAACCCGCGCGTGAAGCCACTTCAAAGGCTATCACGACTTTCCTTGAACAAGTATTTTTAACTTATGGTACACCACAAGTTTTGTTGCTTGATAATGCAACAGCGCACACCAGCAACATGTTCAATAGTTTTGTTAAGAAATTTAAAATTCCTAAGTTGTGGTACAGCTGTTTTTATCATGCACAAATCAATCACGTAGAGAGGACAAACCGCACGATTGGCACTATGATCAGAAGTTATCTCAAAGGTTCACATAAGAAATGGGACGAAAATATAGTAAATATTCAGTCTGCAATTAATTCAGCCGTACACGAGGTGACCGGATTCACCCCGGCATTCCTAAATTTTGGGCGAAAGCCGCCTGTGACGGGTGATTATTATGACAACGTCGACGTTTCGGACTTGAGTGACCTTGGGGAAAACAGAAGATCATATGCCAATGAAATGGATAAACTACCTGAATTGTATTGTGATATTCAAGTTAAGTTAAATACTGCGTATCAAAAGGGTGCCAAATATTATAACTTAAGAAAACGAGACAAAGTTTTCAAAGTTGGGGAAAAAGTCTGGCTCAGGAATATTGTGAAAAGTAACACCGCAGAATTCTTTTCTGCTAAATTAGCTAATCGTTATGTACCATGCATTGTCAAGAAAGTATTGTCTAATGTTGCATATGAGCTGAACCACCTAGACGGAACTCCAGCTGGTACGTGGCATGTGTCGAAGCTCAAGCCATATTTGGGCTCGAACGCCAGCTTGCACGAGGTCTAGAACCATAAGCTCTGACATGCGTTTAGTACTCTTTAATTTTTGTATGCAGTGCAAGTCTCCAGAGATTAATTTTTAGTTCAGTATAGCTTAGGTCAACCTAGTCCCTTATTACGTATTTTCTTTGTACAGTTAGGTTAGTTCGCCCAAACAATATAGTTTAGTCAGGTTTAGTTTAGTTTGCCCACAAAGTTTGTTTTTACGATAGAGTAAACAAACAATTTTCTAGTTAGTTTTGGTTTGTTTTATCATACGTGAGAGTAGATAAACAAATTTCAGTTAGGTCAGGTCAGGTCAGGTCAGGTCAAGTATGCTTTGGGACGCCAGGCATAAAAATATGCGTTGGGACGCCAAGCATATAATGTTCCAATGTTCTCCCTTCTAGAGAACGGAACATAATAAGTTTATTCTGAGGGCACAGTTTAAATTTAATTTAGTTCGAGCTCAGTCTCGACAGTTTAGTTGAGTTTGGTTTGTTTAATCATACGGCAGAGTAGGTAAACAAAAATTTTGGTTCAGTTTGGTTAGGGACGCCTAATAATAAAATGCATTCCAAAAATTTCCTTTGACAGGAAATGGAATAAATAAATTCATTTTCGCGAGGACACGAAAATAAATTTAATTTAGAACGAGGCTAATCTCGTTGGTTTAGTTCAGTTTAGTATGGGCGCCGTCTCGACGCCTAGCTCGAGCGACGTCTCAATTTTCAGTCAGGTCAAGTTAGTTAGGGTTATGTCTGAGTATTTACTCGACTTTCAACCCAAGTCTAGTTTGCGGTTTGTTTGAAAAATTTATAGATTTTTCAGACCGCGCTTTCAGTTCAGTTTAGTGAGGGTACCTTTGTACCAATTTAACACTTCGTGTTAACGAGAAGTTGGACTTGCAACCAATTTTCTCACCCGCGAATCTTTAATGGTTCTAGAACCTCAATTTTTTTGTAGGTTTATTTTGGCTTAGTTAGGTATAGTCAGGTTAGATATTGAGATAAGTTGTGATGGAGCGTCGCCGTATTCAAGGAATATTTGGACGCTGCCACAATAGTTAGTTAAGTTTAGTAAAGTACTCTAATAGTACTGTTACTTATTTTCAGTTAGGTTTAGATTTACAGTTAGGTTTTAGGTTTAATTCGAGTGCGCGCTCATTTAGCTTTAGTAACGTTTAGGTTTAGTCCTTCCAGTTCAGTTTTTGAGTCAAGCACTCAATAGTGCATAACACCGCACAAAAACTTAGCGACTTAAATTTTTTTTATACTGTATGCATCTAATGTGATACTTCTTGACAAGTGCAAGGATTTTAAATAGTTTTTTTATTTTTGTCGCTGAGAATATAATAGGGTGGTAGAGTGGAGGTTCTATAAATAGGGCCACATATAATGCGTAATTTCTAACTAGGCCGCATTAAAAAGCGATACACAACACCAAATATCAGCTTTAATAATCGTCAAACTTTTGGGTTTAGGTGACTTATCACTCTCGATTAATTTCGCGTGAAGTCACACGTACAGACAGACATAGTTCTGCCTTGCGTTCTTTTAGTTTAGTTTAGTTTAGTTCGGTTTCGCAACTTGATGTGTATGGATTGGTGCATATCCATCTACACTATTGTAAATATTTTATTTAAAATTTTATTTGCGAAATTTCGGGTTTGACGATGTTAAGAATTTTTAGATTAATCACAATTTTATTTAACTTAGAGGATTTGAGCGAATACAATTAATTTCTTTTCACTTTTCATCAAATGGACAATAGTCCGGGCACTTAGTGCGAAATATTTTTGAATACGCAGTTGAGATTTCTTTCTTGTAGTGGTATAGTTTAGTTCGTGGTGGTTTTTAAGCATTTATGCGTAGTTGTAAAATTTATTTTACACGTGGTAGGTTGTATGGTTCTAGTCTATGGGCATACAAATTAGTTTACAAATTTTTTTTTTTTTGAAAATTTGAACTTTGTGAGTTAGTCACCATTTAATTTGGGACTTGTATTAAATAATTTTTAAAATTATTTAGGTTCAGTTTAGACCACGTATACGGGGTGTTTACCACTTTAGTCATTTTGGTTCAGTCATTTTGGGACTGCAAGAAAATAAATCTCACACGTTCAGAATATTTTGACTTTCAGTTTAGTACAGTTCATTTTTAGTATAGTTTGCCTTTAGTATAGTTTGATTTTGGTACAGTTTAGTTAGTTTGGTCAACTTAGAAAATTTTTCTTCTGGTAACAACTGATAGAAATATTTCAGCAAGCTAAAATATTTCTTCCGGAGGAGAAGGGTGTGTTACGTTCAAATGAGAACTTTACATATTTTTGTGAAATTCCTGTATAACACATCTAAAGAACAAGAAACACTGTACAAGTATTTACCATCTCAGAGTTGTTTAGGCCCAGACATACTATTATCATGTACAATATGTTTAGGTTTAAGATCAATACCTTTTTGTATACTTTAATTTAAGCATAATTTGTTATCTATGTTAGCAGTTTTTGTCAACGACGCATTAATAATGGGGCTTGATATATATATTTCTACAAGTAACGCGAAATCATCAATCACATTTAAATATGACTTTGCCAATTGAGTCTATCTTACACACATTACAGTGGGTAGTATAGTGGGTTGCATAGGAGTATGTCTACCCTAAATTTGCAAATCTAGTTATTTGATATCTAGAAGTTTCTGATTTATTATGATATGGCAGCATTAGTCTAATTGGAGGGGATCATACCTTATTTATTGTCACGGAGAGAGATTTATTTTTAATTTCCAGTTCTGTGGCAGTTCAATCAGTTTCTCCTAAGTCACGATAATTAATTGAGCAAACACATTGCTCCCTTTTGATATTGTCGGGTTTTACTTTAGTGAAAATAACAGGAAAAGGTAACTAAAATTATTTGCTAATTTTATTTCTTCAATATTTGACGGCTCGAAGCCATATTTTCATTTCTGCCATTTTTATATCATAATTGTGTAATGATAGTCTCAGTTTCGCAAACACATATTAAACAAATTCTCTTTTCTTTTGAAAACGTAGGAGTTTTGCTGCCTTATTTAAATTATATTTTTAGTTATATTTATTTAACTATTTTATTCAATTTTATAAATTATTTGTGGACACCACGTGGGTTAGTAAATTAACCTAGTCAAATCATCTGGAATCCACATGAACACGTTTCCGTGTAAGCAGATGAATATTCAATAAAATATGGAAATCACTTTAGTTCAGTTCAGTTTGCCAGGATAAATAAAAGTCTTATACAACTCATAACGATAGTCCATTAAGTATAGTCAATTTTGAGGTCAAGTCAACTTTAGTTTAGTCAATACAGCAAAACACCAACGTATTCGAACAGGTGTCCAAGAGATCATAGCACAGAGCCGCCCGAGTTAATGAGGTCGCTGACAAAGATTGCCGGAGTTCATCGAAATTCATCGGAACCCATTTTGTAACGTCCATTCTACCTGGGACCGGTGAGAAAGTATTAAGTTGTGATTTTCTCTAGTTAAGTTGTGTATCTTTATTGCATAAAGACATTTCATTTTCATCGATAAATATTTTTTTTATATGAAGTCATTAATTGCTTATCAATTTTTTGTAACCTAAAAATTCAGTATTTCATTGCATTTGATTATTATTTTAAGAATTCAATAACGTCAGTATTATTTATATTGAACTAGTCTTAGTAATAATTCACGAAATTGAATTTTTTATACTATAAGATTTTTGATAATTTTTTTTTGACTATAGCCATTTGATTTGTCTGAAACATAAAATTTTTGTCATCTTTGAGAATTCGCTTAAAAATAAATTGTGATTTTTTTTATCTAAAACGCATCTTCTCATTTTATTTGTTTGTGTCTGTCTCTTGAGCGACCTAATCATTCCACAGCGGTTGGTTTTATCACTCACAGGGTAGCTTAAAAAGCTCATACTTTTCTGTGGATGGCGCCCCTTTTAACATCTTAAATAAAAACTACCCCTGAGTGATAAGACAGACTGGTTTGGTATAAATATCGTGAAGATATTAATTTGCACTCTAACTCACCTAAAAGACATACAAAAAAAGAAACGAATCCACGATCCAGCCACGCAATAATCAGCTAACCGGTTCCTCTTGCCCTTGCGTTTTGCCTAAATTTTATTTGAATTTTACCTTCACCGGTACTTCCAAATTTAATTTTTGCAAAGTAAAAGGGTAACGAAACAGTCTCCTCCTTGATTATTAAAATTCCTGTTCATATTTCCCCCTTGTGGATTAATATTTTGATTTTGGTAGAATTCCCTACTTCTATAATTCCTGTTCATGTCATCACCTTGGTTATTATTAAAATTTCTGTTTAAGTTTCCCCTTTGTTGATTGTAAAAGTTTCTGTTTCCCCCTTGATTGTTAAAGTTCCTGTTTTCCCCAGGGTTGTTGAAGTTAAAATTCCTACTCCCCCCTTGATTGTTAAAGTTCCTTTTCATATTCCCCACTTGTGGATTAAAATTTTGATTATTATTCCGATCTCCCCCTTGACTGTTAAAATTCCTGTTTCCCTGGGTTTCATAGCTATTATAATTTTGATTATATGTAAAATTGTTAGGCATATAATCGTCTATTTCACTAAGATATTCGATTAAGTTATCCAAGGTTGCAATTCTTTGGGTAATAATTATATTTTGTACATTTACTGAAAAATGTCTAGCAATATATTTTATAATTTCTCCCTCCGTAAATTTGGGCTCTAGATGTATGACATTGTAAATTTTTCTAAGGACATAATTTTCCCTGGATAGACCGGATTTCTCATTATATTTTCCAGAGAATAAGTTTTGACGAATTTTTTGCTGGGTGAAATCACTCCAGTATTGTCTTAGTAAAAGTACCTCAAATTCCTCTAAAGATTGAAATTTTCCACTGATCATTTCAAACCAAAATTCTACTTCTCCGCGTATCATGCTTTGAATGACTAATTTTAGGTTTGTGTTTCTGGGTAATGTGCTCATATGCTGTTTAAGTCTGGTGATGAATACTTTTGGGTGCATTCGATTGTCCCCATAAAAATAAAAGTTAGTTTTGTTACATGTGTTTATGTATGTATGTGGTCTGTGATTTTGTGTATGTGTGTCTGTCCATTCTCTTACTCTTTCTGTGTTTAATAACGTCCTACACTCCAGTTCTTTTATTTGTTCTGCTAGACTGTCCCCTTGCTTTTTAATTTTGTCATCCAGTTCTTTCACACTGTCATCCACTCTTATTTCTACCTCTTTTCTCATTTCCTCGCAAATTTCTACCGATACCTCACTTACCTTCATGTTTATTACTGTATTTATTGTTTGTCCCACGGTGTCCCATTCTTTCTTCAAGATTGTTTACTTTGTTTCTTAATTCCATAGCGTCTTCTTCAAATTTTTTAATTCTTTCATCCATTTTTCTATTTATGTTTTCTTCTAGCTTGTTTATCTTTTCTGTTATGCTTTCTTCCAATCTTATATTGTTTTGTTCTACTATACTGCTGTTCTCTGTTATGATTCCTTCCAATCTTATGTTGTTTTCTACTGTTTTCTTGCAATCTGAAGTTATTTTCTTCTACTCTACTGCTGTTCTTTTTTATAATTCCTTCCAATCTTATGTTGTTTTCTACCATGTTTTCTTGCAATCTGATGTTATTTTGAGTCATCTGAACGTTCATTTTTGTCATCATTTCCATCAACTGTTGTAACATACCAGAATCTTGCTGTGTAGTCTCCATTTGTTGTGCATCTCCTGTTTGTCGAGGATCTCGGGTTGGCTGTACATTTTCTTCTGGTTGTGTGTCCTGTGTTGTGCTGACGTACCAGCTTCTGTGTCGTTTCCTGCCATTCCGGTTTTCTTATTTGACCGTAGTCTCATAAGTTATTTATGTGATTCTTTTTTATATATACAAACCTTGTTTTTAAAATAATAAATATTTTGTTTACCTTGGTTTTATTTACCTTAAATAACCTTTCAGATAAATGCAATGTTTGAAAATTTGTCAAATTTGTAATTGGCCAATATTTTGTTTGTTGTTTAATATAACTGTTGTTTTACTTATTCACCCTGTTCGCCTTACTCACCCTACGTTAGTAAGTTAAATTTAAAATAGCCCCACGTTGGGCGCCAAATATTTGTGATGTATTTGTTATATTTTAATACATTTTAAATATTATCTTATTGGTACTTACTTTTAAAACTACACTCTTTCTCAGGGTCCCGAGTAGGTTCAACAGACGAACAGAGTGAATGTTGAGTGAAAACTTGAAAGATAATACTTTCCTTTTATTTGTTTAAAATTTTATTTTTTTGAGCGCCAGGTGACCTTTTGTCAACCAAAATTAATTAATAAATAAAACACCAAAACTTAAAAGAACAATAAATAGTGAGATTTTTATTTAATATTAATGCCAAATTTGTTCAAGAGATCAATTATTTTATTGTATAGATTGCCTATATGTTTTACTAAAATGGTTTGACAAATTGTTATTAAATTCCTTAAAATGAACTAAAACTATTGCCCATTTATATAGTCTATTGCAATTTTTTTATAGAGATCTCAATTTTAAATAAAAGTCAAAATTTCTTTATTTTATTATGAAGACGAAACGAAAACGTAGTAAAAGCTTTTACCTTACCAAAGATTCGGTTGCGCACGGTGTCGCGTACCGGTTCAGATGCACCTCTACACTTGACAGGTCTCTAACTGCAGTTGCCACTCTCGTAACTCGATGATTCTAAACCAAACAGCTGGACTGAAATGGCGGTGTTTATTTTGGACCTCGATATTTGGAATTTCCACATTTAATTCTTTCTTCTATACCATCCGTTTACTTATGAAGCACTATTTCCACTACAGGTAAGTACCTGACATTTATTTTCGTTGCACAGTTGAAATTTGTTTACAAAGCCTTCTTACAATTTTGTTCTTTACAAATTTTACACGTTCAAATTACTTGAAATATAAACTTATTTTCACATATCCATGAATATTTGTTGAGTCATTAAAATTTTTCTTTTGTAATTATTATTTTTATGCAAACTTTGGTAATTAAATTCTCATTTTCTACTTTTCAAAAGTTATGTGCTCGCGCTCCAAAAACGCGTATAGACTCTCTTAATGCTTGTTAATGACTGAATTGCGCATTACGGTTTCTAATTGGCCGTAATCGTTGATTTTTGAAGTTTACTACCCACTTGATTTTAATTGACATTTATTATTTTTTTGAATTTGAATTTTTCTTTCTTATTTAATAAATTTGATGACTTTTGCCAATTGGGTTTTATTCTACATGTTTCATAGATCATTTCGGTATACAATACCTAGGATTTGACAACCTAATTAATATATTTCTCGGTTATGTGAAATTAGGATAAAATTGGTAAAATTCTCTCTTACAAGCTAATTTACATACTATTTTCATATACAAGTCCAATCTACATACTCTAATGAACATTTTGGCATATATTTTACTTAACCTACACTTATTTTTACTTTGCTTACACACAATGTTTTTTCAGGCTGTCGCAGGCACTACATTTTGGCCCCGTTTTATATGAACTTCAACCTGTGTTCAAAACTACTACACTTAAAAGTTGACCTTTATGAATGTCTACAAGAACAACGTGAAATTTTGTTACTACAATACCAGTGAGAACTGGAATCTATTAAAACCTAAGAAAACTAGTGAGTCTTTTTCACAGTTTGTTCTTAGATTGCACACTACAAAAAGTAAGTTATCCTATTAATCTTTAAGGTACACCACTTTTAGTTAGATTACGATTATTGTTTTTATCACTTTTTTCAAAAGTTTGGTTTTGGACGAGGCTTCTCGCTCTGAATTTTTATTATTTAATGTCCTGTTTATGGGATACATTTTCCCTAAATAAATCTTATCTAAAGTGTTACAATATGATATTTACATAGTTTTTTTAGTGTTTTATTTAATTAAATTAATTTTTATGAATAATTACTTAATTTATGATTTTCGAGAGTGATTATGTCTCTGTGTTCTTGGCACAATATCGTAAATTTTATCATGACAATCAGCTTTTAGCAATTTCTGAGATTATTTTGCACTTCTCAAGATCCGTGCTTAAAGAAAATATAATCAATACCCTATATTAAACAACAATTTCTTTATACTAACATTTTATTTTAACATTTGATTCAAGTATACATGTATGTCTGCTTTGTGTTTCAAACATTTCATTCATCTGCACGTAATTACTGCATTTATTATTTCACAATGTCATATATATATATATATATATAAGCTTCGTTCTGCCTTTGCCACGTGTTGAAACAATCGTGCATACAAATTTTTAAATTAATTTACAACATAATCAATTAATACAATAGCAATGAATTTTACTAATAAAAAAAAGAAAAAACATGATGGAATAACATGCCATGAAGTCATGCTGCCTAGATTATAATATCGTTTTGTTACTATTTAAACAATAAAAAAAAAAAAAAAATTTATTCTGATGAAGGCTAAGGGCCCCTAGCCAAACGTTAAATAAGTTTTAATTTTATTTAAACGAACCTAAATCCCAAGAAAACTGGTTTTGAATATAAATAGTAGAGGTTCAAGAAATTTTCCAATAGATATATATATATATATATATATATATATATATATATATATATATATATATATATATATATATATATAATAATGTAACGATATATGACATTGTGAAATAATAAATGCAGTAATTACGTGCAGATGAATGAAATGTTTGAAACACAAAGCAGACATACATGTATACTTGAATCAAATGTTAAAATAAAATGTTAGTATAAAGAAATTGTTGTTTAATATAGGGTATTGATTATATTTTCTTTAAGCACGGATCTTGAGAAGTGCAAAATAATCTCAGAACTTGCTAAAAGCTGATTGTCATGATAAAATTTACGATATTGTGCCAAGAACACAGAGACATAATCACTCTCGAAAATCATAAATTAAGTAAAAAAAATTATTCATAAAAATTAATTTAATTAAATAAAACACTAAACAAACTATGTAAATATCATATTGTAACACTTTAGATAAGATTTATTTAGGGAAAATGTATCCCATAAACAGGACATTAAATAATAAAAATTCAGAGCGAGAAGCCTCGTCCAAAACCAAACTTTTGAAAAAAGTGATAAAAACAATAATCGTAATCTAACTAAAAGTGGTGTACCTTAAAGATTAATAGGATAACTTACTTTTTGTAGTGTGCACTCTAAGAATAAACTGTGAAAAAGACTCACTAGTTTTCTTAGCTTTTAATAGATTTCAGTTCTCACTGGTATTGTAGTAACAAAATTTCACGTTGTTCTTGTAGACATTCGTAAAGGTCAACTTTTAAGTGTAGTAGTTTTGAACACAGGTTGAAGTTCATATAAAACGGGGCCAAAATGTAGTGCCTGCGACAGCCTGAAAAAACATTGTGTGTTAGCAAAGTAAAAATAAGTGTAGGTTAAGTAAAATATATGCCAAAATGTTCATTAGAGTATGTAGATTGGACTTGTATATGAAAATAGTATGTAAATTAGCTTGTAAGAGAGAATTTTACCAATTTTATCCTAATTTCACATAACCGAGAAATATATTAATTAGGTTGTCAAATCCTAGGTATTGTGTACCGAAATGATCTATGAAACATGTAGAATAAAACCCAATTGGCAAAAGTCATCAAATTTATTAAATAAGAAAGAAAAATTCAAATTCAAAAAAATAATAAATGTCAATTAAAATCAAGTGGGTAGTAAACTTCAAAAATCAACGATGCGCAATTCAGTCATTAACAAGCATTAAGAGAGTCTACACGCGTTTTTGGAGCGCGAGCACATAACTTTTGAAAAGTAGAAAATGAGAACTCAATTACCAAAGTTTGCATAAAAATAATAATTACAAAAGGAAAATTTTAATGACTCAACAAATATTCATGGATATGTGAAAATAAGTTTATATTTCAAGTAATTTGAACGTGTAAAATTTGTAAAGAACAAAATTGTAAGAAGGCTTTGTAAACAAATTTCAACTGTGCAACGAAAATAAATGTCAGGTACTTACCTGTAGTGGAAATAGTGCTTCATAAGTAAACGGATGGTATAGAAGAAAGAATTAAGTGTGGAAATTCCAAATATCGAGGTCCAAAATAAACACCGCCATTTCAGTCCAGCTGTTTGGTTTAGAATCATCGAGTTGCGAGAGTGGCAACTGCAGTTAGAGACCTGTCAAGTGTAGAGGTGCATCTGAACCGGTACGCGACACCGTGCGCAACCGAATCTTTGGTAAGGTAAAAGCTTTTACTACGTTTTCGTTTCGTCTTCATAATAAAATAAAGAAATTTTGACTTTTATTTAAAATTGAGATCTCTATAAAAAATTGCAATAGACTATATAAATGGGCAATAGTTTTAGTTCATTTTAAGGAATTTAATAACAATTTGTCAAACCATTTTAGTAAAACATATAGGCAATCTATACAATAAAATAATTGATCTCTTGAACAAATTTGGCATTAATATTAAATAAAAATCTCACTATTTATTGTTCTTTTAAGTTTTGGTGTTTTATTTATTAATTAATTTTGGTTGACAAAAGGTCACCTGGCGCTCAACAAAATAAAATTTTAAACAAATAAAAGGAAAGTATTATCTTTCAAGTTTTCACTCAACATTCACTCTGTTCGTCTGTTGAACCTACTCGGGACCCTGAGAAAGAGTGTAGTTTTAAAAGCAAGTACCAATAAGATAATATTTAAAATATATTAAAATATGACAAATACATCACAAATATTTGGCGCCCAACGTGGGGCTATTTTAAATTTAACTTACTAACGTAGGGTGAGTAAGGCGAACAGGGTGAATAAGTAAAACAACAGTTATATTAAACAACAAACAAAATATTGGCCAATTACAAATTTGACAAATTTTCAAACATTGCATTTATCTGAAAGGTTATTTAAGGTAAATAAAACCAAGGTAAACAAAATATTTATTATTTTAAAAACAAGGTTTGTATATATAAAAAAGAATCACATAAATAACTTATGAGACTACGGTCAAATAAGAAAACCGGAATGGCAGGAAACGACACAGAAGCTGGTACGTCAGCACAACACAGGACACACAACCAGAAGAAAATGTACAGCCAACCCGAGATCCTCGACAAACAGGAGATGCACAACAAATGGAGACTACACAGCAAGATTCTGGTATGTTACAACAGTTGATGGAAATGATGACAAAAATGAACATTCAGATGACTCAAAATAACATCAGATTGCAAGAAAACATGGTAGAAAACAACATAAGATTGGAAGGAATTATAACAGAGAACAGCAGTAGAGTAGAAGAAAATAACTTCAGATTGCAAGAAAACAGTAGAAAACAACATAAGATTGGAAGAAAGCATAATAGAAAAGATAGACAAGCTAGAAGAAAACATAAATAGAAAAATGGATGAAAGAATTAAAAAATTTGAAGAAGACGCTATGGAATTAAGAAACAAAGTAAACAATCTTGAAGAAAGATGGGACACCGTGGGACAAACAATAAATACAAAAATAAACATGAGGGTAAGTGAGGTATCGGTAGAAATTTGCGAGGAAATGAGAAAAGAGGTAGAAATAAGAGTGGATGACAGTGTGAAAGAACTGGATGACAAAATTAAAAAGCAAGGGTGCAGTCTAGCAGAACAAATAAAAGAACAGGAGTGTAGGACGTTATTAAACACAGAAAGAATAAGAGAATGGACAGACACACATACACAAAATCACAGACCACATACATACATAAACACATGTAACAAAACTAACTTTTATTTTTATGGGGACAATCGAATGCACCCAAAAGTATTCATCACCAGACTTAAACAGCATATGAGCACATTACCCACAAACACAAACCTAAAATTAGTCATTCAAAGCATGATACGCGGAGAAGTAGAATTTTGGTTTGAAATGATCAGCGGAAAATTCCAATCTTTAGAGGAATTTGAGGTACTTTTACTAAGACAATACTGGAGTGATTTCAATCAGCAAAAAATTCGTCAAAACTTATTCTCTGGAAAATATAATGAGAAATCCGGTCTATCTAGGGAAAACTATGTCCTTAGAAAAATTTACAATGTCATACATCTAGAGCCCAAATTTACGGAGGGAGAAATTATAAAATATATTGCTAGACATTTTTCAGTAAATGTACAAAATATAATTATTACCAAAGAATTGCAACCTTGGATAACTTAATCGAATATTTTAGTGAAATAGACGATTATATGCCTAACAATTTTACATATAATCAAAATTATAATAACTATGAAACCCAGGGAAACAGGAATTTTAACAGTCAAGGGGGAGATCGGAATAATAATCAAAATTTTAATCCACAAGTGGGGAATATGAAAAGGAACTTTAACAATCAAGGGGGGAGTAGGAATTTTAACTTCAACAACCCTGGGGAAAACAGGAACTTTAACAATCAAGGGGGAAACAGAAACTTTTACAATCAACAAAGGGGAAACTTAAACAGAAATTTTAATAATAACCAAGGTGATGACATGAACAGGAATTATAGAAGTAGGGAATTCTACCAAAATCAAAATATTAATCCACAAGGGGGAAATATGAACAGGAATTTTAATAATCAAGGAGGAGATGGAAACAAATATAATAACATGTCCAGTACCAACCAAGGTACAACAGTAATACTCAATCTAAAGGGCCAGAGAGAGTAAACATGAGGGGGGAAGTAAACAATATTCGCCAAGACCCCAGGAAACAGGTTCGTTGGGAAAATGAAAACCCGCAATTTGAAAATGGCATGAGGGAAAGCAGAAGCTATGCACAGGTAGCAGACATAGGTATTGACAAGGAAAATGATTCTGCAAAATTCCAAGAAAACTTAAATAGGATAGAGACGGTTGGGCAAATAAATGGTAGGCCTCCGGAACAGGATTTTTGATATTACAAAATTTAAACTTGCCTAGATGTGAAAATGGACGTACGCGAGAATATATTGAATATGGGATTGGAAACGAACAAAATCTATTAAAATGTAATTGTACCATTTGTAACTATTGAGAAAATGACACTCATTTAATAAGCTTAGGTAATACTGGAACAGAAAAAGGGTTGATAGATCAAAACAAATATGAATTATGGTATTGTATTAAGAGAGGACGTATCATCCGAAATGAGGATAAGGAGGACTTAATAAAATAATTGTGGTAAAAAGGGCAGAGTTCCCAAGGTAAATAATTGCGGTATAAAGGGCAAAGTTCCCAAGGAAAATAATTGCGGTATAAAGGGCAGAGTTCCCAAGGTAAATAAGTGGGGTATAAAGGGCGTAGATCCCAAAATAAATAATTGCGGTATAAAGGGCAAAGATCCCAAGTTATATAATGCGGTAAAAAGGCGAAAAAGCCAATGAAATAAATAATTGCGGTAAACATGTGATGGAAAATCACATATGTTAAAAAAATAAGTTTTATGAAGTCTGAAGAAGTAAAGATAATTTGTCCTCCTGAAAACAATAAAATGATACAGAAATTGTTAAAAAGTAAATTGTAAATGTAAAATTTTACAAAGATTCACTAAGTTTATTTTAAAGAGAAAGGAATATCAACTAAGCTAAAATTAGGTATTAATAAAGTATTATTTAAAAATCACAAGATGATGTGTCACGATGGATTCATGGTAAAATATTCATAGGGCCAGGAGATAATTCAGCTCCTGAAACAGAAGAAAATATGTTACAAAAGGGAACAAAACAAATTTTAATAAATACATGTAGTAAACAAATTTAATATAAGAAGTGAAAAATAAATTGAATGTTCGAGTAAATGGAAGATTTCACATAGGGTTATTATATCCATATGATCCAGGTTAAATGTGAAGAAAGTAAATTGGACTGTACGTCTGTCCGTATGATTTTCACAACTTATGGACAGAGCTAAGAAATTTTCACTTAAGTTCAAATTTATTAGCTAAGGGGGAAATGCAACGATATATGACATTGTGAAATAATAAATGCAGTAACTACGTGCAGATGAATGAAATGTTTGAAACACAAAGCAGACATACATGTATACTTGAATCAAATGTTAAAATAAAATGTTAGTATAAAGAAATTGTTGTTTAATATAGGGTATTGATGATATTTTCTTTAAGCACAAATCTTGAGAAGCGCAAAATAATCTCAGAAATTGCTAAAAGCTGATTGTCATGATAAAATTTACGATATTGTGCCAAGAACACTGAGACATAATCACTCTCGAAAAACATAAATTAAGTAAAAAAAAATTATTCATAAAAGTTAATTTAATTAAATAAAACACTAAATAAACTATGTAAATATCATATTGTAACACTTTAGATAAGATTTATTTAGGGAAAATGTATCCCATAAACAAGACATTAAATAATAAAAATTCAGAGCGAGGAGCCTCGTCCAAAACAAAACTTTTGAAAAAAGTGATAAAAACACTAATTGTAATCTAACTAAAAGTGGTGTACCTTAAAGATTAATAGGATAACTTACTTTTTGTAGTGTGCACTCTAAGAATAAACTGTGAAAAAGGACTCACTGAGGTGAAAACTTGGTGACACTAGTTACTTCCACATCCAGTGGAAGTATAGTAACGACAAAACAATTTTTCAAAATTTTTATTGTTCAAATAGGCTTAGAATGTCATGAAACGTCGAGATTTTAAGTTTGAGCGAAAAAAAAATTTCTGTGTCTGTCGGTCTGTAACTTTTTTTTGTGCGCACGTTTACTCTGGAACCGTTTAAGATATTGACTTGAAATTTGGTACACGTATGTATTTTAACGTGATCTGGAACTAGATTATATTTTCATCTTGTTCCATCGAAGGGTTGGGGGTAAATTGGGGTAAATTTGGGGTAAATAGGTAAATTAAGCAGGTAAGAGTCCAGAAAATTGGTATTTAGTATATTAAAGAGAAGCTAAGGTCTCAAAAAAATTTTTGGCATTAGCCACCCCCATTACCACCCCCACCCCATTATTAAAGGGGATGAAAAAAAAAATTGTGATTTAGTGTGTGTGTACAAGAACCAGAAACCTCAAAATATTTTTTTACTTCATCCACCCCCTCTTCCACACCCTAGCACTACCCCCACCCCACTACCGATGTGGGGTATCGTTTTATAGGTTTTTGGGGTAGAGAATTTCAAATATTATATTATTAAAGTTCCATAAGCAATTATTTCCACATACAAAATTTTTTCGTTGTGAGTGACTTGGATAGAAAATCTGGATGTGGAAGTAGTGATTCCTTGGGCAGCGGTTTTTTCTTAGGTTTCAATAGATTTAAGTTCTCACTGGTATTGTAGTAACAAAATTTCACGTTGTTCTTGTAGACATTCATAAAGGTCAACTTTTAAGTGTAGTAGTTTTGAACACAGGATGAAGTTCATATAAAACGGGACCAAAATGTAGTGCCTGCGATAGCCTCAAAAAACATTGTGTGTTAGCAAAGTAAAAATGAGTGTAGGTTAAGTAAAATATATGCCAAAATGTTCACTAGAGTATGTAGATTGGACATATTGTATATGAAAATAGTATGTAAATTAGCTTGTAAGAGAGAATTTTACAAATTTTAACCTAATTTCACATAACCGAGAAATATATTAATTAGATTGTAAAACCCTAGGTATTGTATACCGAAATGATCTATGAAACATGTAGAATAAAACCCAATTGGCAAAAGTCATCAAATTTATTAAATAAGAAAGAAAAATTCAAATTCAAAAAAATAATAAATGTCAATTAAAATCAAGTGGGTAGTAAACTTCAAAAATCAACGATTACGGCCAATTAGAAACCGTAATTCGCAATTCATTAACAAGCATTAAGAGAGTCTATACGCGTTTTTGGAGCGCGAGCACATAACCTAACTTTTGAAAAGTAGAAAATGAGAATTTAATTATCAAAGTTTACATAAAAATAATAATTACAAAAGGAAAATTTTAATGACTCAACAAATATTCATGGATATGTGAAAATAAGTTTATATTTCAAGTAATTTGAACGTGTAAAATTTGTAAACAACCAAATTGTAAGAAGGCTTTGTAAACAAATTTCAACTGTGCAACGAAAATAAATGTCAGGTACTTACCTGTAGTGGAAATAGTGCTTCATAAGTAAACGGATGATATAGAAGAAAGAATTAAGTGTGGAAATTCCAAATATCGAGGTCCAAAATAAACACCGCCATTTCAGTCCAGCTGTTTGGTTTAGAATCATCGAGTTGTGAGAGTGCCAACTGCAGTTAGAGACCTGTCAAGTGTAGAGGTGCGTCTGAACCGGTACGCGACACCGTGCGCAACCGAATCTTTGGTAAGGTAAAAGCTTTTACTACGTTTTCGTTTCGTCTTCATAATAAAATAAAGAAATTTTGACTTTTATTTAAAATTGAGATCTCTATAAAAAAAATTGCAATAGACAATATAAATGGCCAATAGTTTTAGTTAATTTTAAGAAATTTAATAACAATTTGTCAAACCATTTTAGTAAAATATACAGGCAATCTATACAATAAAATAATTGATAGAGTGTTAACGACCGAATTTATTTGTGAGGGATGGTGATGGGAGTTTGCATGTAAGTAACGGTTTGTGTGGGTTGGTTTTCGGCAAACACTCTTATAACAAGATCTCTCAGACTAACTGACAGCCATAACAGACCGACCGAATTGCACACATTAGAACACTCACTCCTACAAAACGGTTATGACAGAAACCATATAAGACGAACCATAAATAAAGCACAGAGCCCATCCCAAACACAACATCCGGACACATCCCTACCTGAACAACACAAAGCTTTCCTACCTTACATCAAAGGTGTCACAGACCGAATCTCCAAAGTCCTAAAAACAAATAACATAAAAACAATATTCACAACAGACTATTTCCAACCGTATCAAGACCCCAAAAGACCAAGTCCCTAATGATTCCCATGGCGTTTACGAAATACCTTGCTCCGACTGTCTCCAAACTTACATTGGACAAACAAACAGACGCATTAACAACAGGATATACGAACATCGCCTAGCAGTCAGAAAAACCGACACTACCTCATCCCTAGCACAACACCGTCTCCAGACTGGACATAACATAGACTTTGACAGCACAAAAACAATAGCACCTATATATTCCCTAAGAACACGAACGATCCGCGAAGCAATTGAAATCGAGGAGCGTCCCAATTGTTTAAACCAAAGGGACGACAGTGATCGACTTCCAACTGCTTGGAAATCACTAATCTCTCCACTAACTATACAACCCTCACCAACACCACCCAGCGATCCTCCTGTCACGCGCAACCATTCCGCACCAGTGCTCACCACACCCACCAATCCTATTATAAATACCTCACCTCAACCCACAACTCGTCAGAGCTGACGTACGCTTAGGTAGCTTGGGGCTACCAAGCAAAGAGCTACCTTCAACAGATCCAGAGAGTGGAAAACGTCGCCCTCCGGACAGCAGTCAACGCACCCTGGTTCGTGCGCAACGAGGACATCTTCAGGGACCTGGAGTACACCCCGGTCACTGAAATCATCAAGGAGAGAGCCAGGAAGCCCTTACCGAGGAGCATGGGAACCCACTGGTCAGGGAGGCTACTGACTATGACCCAGCAGATGCTCCGAGGCACAAGCGGCCGAAGATACAGCTACTGGATAACGGGTGAGTATAAAACATACCACCGTTCGATGAAGACACCCCACGGAAGAGACAGGACGATCACCCAACCACCCACCCAAGACCCTGCGGGTACCGGACAAACAACCGTCCAGTACCTGTAGTCCCCCTAGCTCCGGGCAGACCGATGCTACCAAAGCAGTTAGGTCTACCCTTCCTCAAGCTATACAGCTCATCCTTACCCTACCGATGATCCGGATGACAGGATGTCAATTGACATTCTATGTATCGACAGTCACTCCAGCCAAAAAACCCAAAACACCCAACTGACAGATGACTACCCCCTGGGGGGGACAAGCTGGCGAAGAAAAGATGACCAAGACAGAAGAACGCCAGAAGAGGCCTTAGCCAGCAAGGTCCAACGAGCCAAGACCCAGGGAGGTGGGCCGAAATCGTCTGCACCGTTCACATTTGTGAGTGGGGCCGACGTAAAGTAAGTTCGCCCACCCTGCACGAGGCTGGTCCCCAGTCTACAGCGATGTATTGTTGTAAAAGGCAATAGTCCTGCCCGACCCCAATCATCCGAGACCGACATCTTTAGCCAAGAATATTGGCGCAACTCGTCAGTTCTCTCTAGGAACTGAGATTGAGATCTTAGAGACGAACCAAGGTTCGACCTGGGGAGTAGGCAGATTGAAGCCCTGGACTGGAACCACTCCTTACACTTCCTAGACTTCTTATATACCTTTATATTATCGATTCTTCTTCCTTTTCTCTTGAAAATGGCTCCAAAGTGGGAGCCGAAACGTCGAGACTCCAATAATCTCAGACTCGGTTCAATCCGTGAACCTAGTATTTTTCATACAGACAACCGCGGAAACCCATTCGAGCATATATATACAGTGTGTCCAACTAAGTCGGCACCATATGAGAAACTTTTTTATCATTGGTTTTATGAAAAAAAGTTATTCTTCATAAAAAGTTTTGCATGGCCTAAAACCCAAAATGAAATAATCAGATATCAATTTTTTGCAGTCGTACACGAGGTTTGTCGAAAAATGTAAATTTTGCTCAAAAGTACCTTTATTTATTACAATATCGACAATCGTTATTAAGAAAAGTTGATCCTAATTGAAAACTATTTTCAGATATCCAATATTATCCATCTACCATGAAAAAACGATCTTTAATAATTTTTGGATATCTGTTTTTTAAAGCGATCTTTAATAATTTTTGGGTATAATATCTGTTTTTTCATGGTAGATGGATAATATTGGATATCTGACCGTAGTTTTCAATTAGGATAAACTTTTCTTAATAATGATTGTTGATATTGTAATAAATAAAGTTTATACCAGATATTATACCCAAAAATTGCACAGCCCCACAAAAAAAAAGTGGTCTGTCCGGCGGACCAGACCAATATATCCGTATGTATTTGGACCCGCTGAAACCGAATCCGGAGTCAGATCAGCTCGTTTTTCACGCCCAACCCCAAAAAACACCCCCCCCCCACAAAAAATGCTCTGTCCGGTGGACCAAACCAGTATATTCTTATGTATCTGGACCTGCTGAAATCGAATCCGTAGTCAGAATTGTCAGATTGGCTCGTTTTTCACCCCCAACCCCAAAGAAACACCCCCTAAAACAAAAACAAAGTGGTCTGTCCGGCGGACTATATCAGTATATCCTTATGTATCTTGACCTACTGAATCCGGATTCGAAGTCAGAATTGATGGATTGGCTCGTTTTTCACCCCTAAACCCAAATAACACACCCCCCAATAAAATGGTTTGTCCGACGGACTAGACTCACGTATTTCGACCTGCTGAAACCGAATCCGATGACAGAATTGTCAGACTGGCTCGTTTTTCACCCCCAACCCCAAAAACACCCCCAAAACAAAAACAAAGTGGTCTGTCCGGCGGACTATACAACTAATTTGATCTGCTGAATCCGAATTCGAAGTCAGAATTGTCAGATTTGCTCGTATTTCACACCTAACCCTAAAAAACACCCCCAAAACAAAAAAGTGGTCTGTCCGGCGGACCATACCAGTGTATCCTTATATATTTGGACCGCTGAAACCGAATCCGAAGTTATAATTGTCAGATTGACTCGTGAATATACTGGTTTGGTCCACCGGACAAACCATTTTTTTGGGGGGGTATTTTTTGGGGTTGGGGGTGATCTGACAATTCAGACTTCGGATTCGGTTTCAGCGGGTCCAAATACATACGGATACATTGGTCTAGTCCCCCGGACAGACCACTTTTTTGTTTTGTGGGGCTGTGTTATTAAAGATCGTTTTTCATGGTAGATGGATAATATTGAAATTTTATAATTTGTTAAATTGTAAATTACAAAATTTCAGTTCATTGTATTTCAGTTAATAATGAAAATATTTTCATAAACTCCAAAACCTATTGTTGTACTTTTATGAAAAGTAAAATGTATATGACAAAAAAAAATTATTTTCAACAGGAGTCAATCGAATTTTGAAAAAATTTTTCGCAAATTGCTTTTTCAAAATTTTTTACGGGTCGTTAGAGGAGTGCTTCTCTAGATGTTAGTTCCCATATTTCATATGGGTCCCATGCGCCAGAGACGAGAAAAAAATTATTGAAATTTCACCAGCCGCCCCTGGGTTGAGTCATCCTTGGTTTTTCTCCGCTCCTCTTTGACCTTACCTGCCAGGAGTAGAAGACTCCCGCCGGCATCGCTCTCAAAATCATTGCAGTTACTTAAACCCCTCCACCACGCCTCCTCGGAGGGGAACGTTTTATAGTAACGTCAACTAAACTTTGAACAAAGATCAAAAAGTTAATAATTTTTCATGTTGTGAATGCTATTTAACTTGTCTTTAATGTACAAATAACACGGTATAAGCTCAGATGTTTCTAAAAATTTTAATAAAAAATATCATGAGGGGGTAAAAAATTTATCCCTTCCATTTCTTTATTAAAAAAATAATTTCTCTTGTGTATGTTTCCCTGTAGATTTGTAGTTTCTGAATTGCAGAATTAAAAGTTAGACTTTCCATTTTCTCGGCTAAGGTAGTTTAATTTTCTACGACTCGGTGGCGCAGTGCTTAGGATGTTAGGATTGCGACCAGGGAGTCCCAGGTTCGAATCCTGGCTAGGGTATGGATGTGTAGTGGCGTTTCTCACGTGTTACCGAGATGGTAGCAGTGGGCTAGACTGCGGTTGTGTGAGAGACAACACGGTCTAGTCGCTCTCCTCTCCTGAGTTGGAGTCTCAGCTGCGGCAGATGGCAATGTCACAGGGAATGGGTGTTGTGATGTTGTCTATGTGTGAGTGTCTGCCCTGGTAGAGTGGAAGATCAGCCTACGGCTGAACTCCGCCAGGACATTAATATAAATAAGGCTAATAATAAGGCTAATAAAAATATGGCCTGCACTATTTTACTGACCAAACTATGCCCATTTCGCGTGCTATTGTTGACTACTTGGTTACCGCATAAAGCTCGAGATGCGTATGCAACAGGTAAATTTTTGCATATAGGTTGCTTTGCGAAGGCACAAAATCAATAGCAAATGCGCTCACACCGGTGTTTTGATAAAGTATGGGTATTGTTGAAATTTGAATATTTCACAATTATTGGTGTTTTTCATGCTTGTTTCACATATTTGAAATAGTTCAGAAAGCTGCTGTCATAGTTCTTCTTTTTTTTTAGGAACTTTGTTAGAGGTTTGAAATCTCGTTTGAAATTGGAGGTAAAATGCCCATCATATCTGGTTAAGCTTAACTCACTTTCTTAGGGTATTTCCGTTGAGCAAAAATTTAAAATAGTGTTGACTCTGGAAGCAAGTTTTTGAATCAATTTCGATTTGACGGAATCCAAAAGCTAAGTCTAATGCATTTCGCATAATTTCAAGAAGCTCGGAAACATTTGGAAGGGGATATTCGTCGTCAGTAGTCAATTCTTTGAGCTTTCTGTAATCCACTACGACGGGTCATTTTTGTTTATCGGATGCGTCGAATTTCTTGGGTACAGCCAAAACTGGAGGAGGCCTCGGGGAGATTGAGAGTCTTGATTAGCATATTAGAAACTGGCCACTAATCGTTTGTGTCTATGGAGTGTTTAATCCCTTTAGTGAAATTTAAATTGTCGTCGAACTAAAATAGGTCTGACAAATTTAGACAAAGTTGTGGTATTAATTAAGCTACTTCGTTAATCATGTGTTCTAAGAGTAATTAATTTTTAATTTCAAAATTTCTGTATGTTTGTTCTGTTTGTTAGAAGAACGGGTTCGGATAATTTCAATTAAATTTTGAACTTCCTCGAGTTTTTAGGATTTGAGAAATTTACAGATTTTGTACGTTGTATTTGAATTTATTATTGATGCTAAAACTTCTCCGTTATTGTTGATTTTAACAATGGCATTTGGTAATCATACTTTGTCGTTTTCTTGGACTAACAGTACAACCTTGGTATTTTGTCACCTACATTTTAATTTAGGATTTTCCATACGCTTAGATTGAATTTATTTTTTAGAAAATCTTCTTCTATAATTTTAATGTTTTTGGTTTGAAAATAGAAATATCTGTGTCGATTAGAAATTTGTTCATTCTCTTTCATATAAGAAAGGTTTTTCTAGTTTACTGTTGTTAATAGTGTATTCGTAGGTGTGTTTACATGAAGTTCTGTTCTGGGAAATTCAGGAATAGTTGGAGGTCTAAGTTGAATTCGTGTTTGCAATTCTGCAATTGGTTCGGATTCCTGATTGGTAGGATTTGATTGTTCGAAATATTGATGAAAGTAAATAGGTGTCTAATAATAGAACTGGTGGAGCAGCTCATTTGTGAGCAAAGGTAAATGACCTGCGTGGGAACCAATTAAAACAACAATTCTCATGACAACATCTGGTGTCAAGCATCTGGTAAAAGGTGAATGACCCGTGTCAATGACCTGTGTGGAAACCAATTAAAACAACAGTTCTCATGACAAAATCTGGTGTCAAGCATCTGGTAAAAGGTGAATGACCCATGTCAATGACCTGTGTGGGAACCAATTAAAACAACAGTTCTCATGGCAAGGTCTGGTGTATACATGTCAAAGGTGAATGACCTTAATGATCTTAATGGCCTGTGTGAAAATCAATTAAAACAACAGTTCTCTTGACAACTTCTGGTGTACACATGTGGTATACATTAAACGTGAATGACCCTTATTTGATGACTTGTAATGAACACCTGGTGGTAATTAATTCTAAATATTTAACGAGCATGTCTGAACATGTCTAAGCACCATCTGGCATAAGCCGTTATTTGATGACTCATATTGAACATACGGCACTAATTAATTTCAATCAATTCAGTACCACTATCCGGCATAGATCGTTATTTGATAATGAACACCTGACGGGTAATTAATTCAATATATCTATTAATGCGTGTCCCGACAAAATTGTTACACGCGGTATATACTTCTGTAAATATAAGCAAGTGCGGTTTTCAATTACCCCAATCAAAGTTTTATGCAGAGCAAAGTCTATTAACGCGTGTTCCGACAAAATTATTACACGCGGTATATACTTCTGCAAATATAAACAAGTGTGGTTTTCAATTGCCCTAAACAACGTTTAATGCAAAGCAAAGTTTAATAATGCGTGTCCCGACAAAATTGTTCCAGGCGGTATATACTTCTGTAAATATAAGCAAGTGTGGTTTTCAATTGCCCCAAACAACGTTTAATGTAGAGCAAAGTCTAGCTATAAAGTGTTTATTTTACGCGATAAGAATAATCTGCTAAACAAGATTAATTAATTTTAGCCAGTATTTTTCTCATTGTTTAATTGCAGTCATTGGGTATGACCGCATCAGTTAATAAGTTGTATTCTTTTTTAAAGAAGTAAAATTGCATTCAGAGGCGTGTGGTCTCAAAGAGTAATTATTATCGTATAATGTTGTACAAGTAAAAAAAACATCGTCTAAACAAAAAATTATAAAAAATAGCAACGTGTTAATAGGCTCATTTAGCAGTTTTTTATTTGATTATCGGAAAGATCTTAAAATTCTAAGATCCTGTGCAAAAAACTAAAATTTCGTGAGACCTGTAAATCGTCTAAAAATAATCATAAACATAATTTTATCTTTTAATCATAATAAATGGATCTTTTCATAAATTAATGTTTTAATAAAAAAAAAAAGTTTCATTAATTTTTCAATCAGCCGACTTGTCGAATCTCGGCCGTGACGTCACTTAATAGGAACCGCTAGCCTAAGCGGCTAGCTACAGCACATTATTGTTTCTTAGTATTACAAATCGTTAATTCACGCAGTGTGTTGAAACTTATGCGTGTTTGTAAAAAATTTCGGTTTATCAACTAGTTTCACCGATTTATATTAAATTAACAATGAATAATAATAGTGAGGTAAAAGGAATTATAAATATTGTATTGTTCCTGAGTGAGTAAAACATTTATCACAGTTCCGAGAGATACAAAAATGCAAAAGAAATGGCAGCAAACTATAAAAAAAGAAAAAAGGCTTATTACTAAATTAACTAATTATGTTTGTAAGGACCATTTCAATGTAAATATCTATATATTGAATTATTTGTTATTAAATCTAGTATTTTTGAAACTTAAACGTAAAATATAATTTGAAATTCTAGCAATTTTTATGTCGTTTCCATTTAGTTTAAAAATATTAAAGAAAAAAGCCATTTCATATTTCAACACTGAGCTGCTATTATACAGGGTGTAGCGCAAACATATTTTAAATAATTATTAAGTTTTGTTTGTTATTAAAACTTATTTCTTAAGTAATTATTACCCCTTTTATTAATTTTTTTAGTGAAATTCTTTAAGGTTACCAATGAAGAAATCTAAAATACTATTTTATTTTTAGCTGGAAAAAGACATGGAAAAAGACATGGAAAACTACATGTATTATAAAAATAATAGGCAATATTCATATAATTCATAAAAATGAGAAATTAACCCCTCTCATCTCTGCACTAATGAGCTCATGATTTGGAAGATTCGAAGAGTCTGCTTTATTAAAGTTCGCTTAATACATTTTTCTTAATCACCACAAAAAACAATAATTTAACACACAGAACACTGAAAAAGACTCGACGATCTCAAGCGGAATGCATGATCGTTTATATGTTGCACGACCGTTTCGTTTCCTATTAAGTGACGTCACGATGTTAGTCAGACCGCGCTTCAAATTCCCGCTTTAAAAGTCGTATATTTCAAAAACCACATATCGGATTCATCTGAAATTTTCAATATCGCCTATTTCTAAGTAACATCCACAAGAATTAACAACTACTAAATGAAATTTATTAAATGAGCCCATTGTAGTTTTTCATAACAGGATATTGTCAGCTTCTCATAACAGGATATTGTCAGCTTCTCAAAGATGTGCGTGTACATTTCATCACAAAAATTATTTACGTTATCAACAATATGTATACAAAGTGACTAGTACAGTAAGTAAAGCAGCAAAAATGGTAAAATTCCCGGCCCGAAAACGGTGAAAGGAATTTCCTTAATTTTTTTTGCAATATGCTTTATAAAATACGTACATCAAAATCTATATTGTCGCATTACCTGCTAGAAACTGAAGAATTAATAACTCTTTTAATTTTACGAATAAATTAACAAAAATCCATATGCTTATGTTATTGAGGTCGCTGAATATGACTGTGAGATCAAAACTTATGGGACGAAAATATTAAGGATTGAAATCACCTGAAAAATTAATGTCTTCTAATTTTGGGAATAAAATCACGAAAATCCATATACTTATGTTTTTGAGATCGCTGAATATGATTAAGAGGTCAAAACATAGGAAAGACAAAAATATTAAGAGTTGAAACCACCTTTAAATGCTGCAAATTTAATAATTCTTTTAATGTTACAAATAAATTGACGAAAATCCATATACTTATGTTTTTTAGGTCGCTGAATATGATTACGAGGTCTAACTTTATTTAAAAAATGGTGGATTAAAAATGGTCACACAAGAGTAGAGTAATATGCCTAATTTTATTAAAAATATAAATTTTTATAAACAAATCAAATTAACACAATTAAGTAAACTAATTAAATAATATTTTTAATCTACACTCTAAACATGCTAAAATGCAATGTAACCCACTTTTTCTGCGTACTTTTCAAAAAAATAGGCTATTGCTCGTTTCTCTACTTACGATAGACATTTAATATGCGCGTACAATCTGAAAAGTTTCAACATTATTTCAAACTGTCATATCTCTGGAACAGTTTGTCGTAGGAAAAAAAAATAAAAACCCAAATTCTTCGTTTTTTTAAAAGCTCAATTTCATTCTTATATCATGTTTTTATCAATCTTCTAGTTTTTGAGATATTTCAGTTTTAAATACATAGTTACTTCCACGTCCAGTGGAAGTATAGTAACGACAAAAAAATTTAAAAAAATTTTTATTGTCCAAATAGGCTTAAAATGTCATGAAACGTCGAGATTTTAAGTTTGAGCAAAAAAAATTTCTGTCTGTCTGTCGGTCTGTCTGTCGGTCTGTCTGTCTGTCGGTCTGTCTGTCTGTCGGTCTATCTGTCTGTCGGTCTGTCTGTATGTAACTTTTTTTTGTGCGCACGTTGAAATTTGGTACACATATGTACTTTAACGAGATCTAGAACTAGATTATATTTTCATCTTGTTCCGTCGAAGGGTTGGGGGGTAAATTGGGGTAAATTTGGGGTAAATGGGTAAATCAAGCAGGTAAGAGTTCATGAAATTGGTATTTGGTATATACAAGAGAAGCTAAGGTCTCAAAAAAATTTTTGGCATTAGCCACCCCCATCACCACCCCCACCTCCTTATTAAAGAAGATGAAAAAAAAATTATGATTTAGTGTATGTACAGGAACCAGAAACCTCAAAATATTTTTTTACTTCATCCACCCCCCCACCACCACCCCCTCTCACCACCCCCACCCCACTACCGATGTAGGGTATCGTTTTATGGGTTTTTGAGGTAGAGGATTTCAAATATTATATTATTAAAGTTCCATAAACAATTATTTTCACATACAAAATTTTTTCGTTTTAGGTGACTTGGATAGAGAATCTAGATGTGGAAGTAGTGATTCCTTGAGCAGCGGTTTTTTCTTGCGTATGCGCTCAAGCCCCATCTTTAAACCTTTATATCTCTGAAACAGTTTGTCGTAGGAAAATTAAAAAAAACCAAACTTTTCTTTTTTTATAAGCCTAATTTTTGTACTTTTACCATTTTTTATAAAAAAATATTTTCTGAGCGATTTCCAAAAACCCGATTAAAAAAAAATTACGAAAATTTTCACTATTGAAAATGGTTACAGAATGAAAAATAATTATTTTAGAAATTCTAAAAAATTTGAGCAAGTTAGTAATAATATGCAAAACAATATCTAGGATTTTTAAAAAATTTTAATTAAAAAGAAATTAGAGCAATGAGACTAAAAAAAATGGCGCATAAATTTTTAAATGCGCTACTTTTACTTCCACATTCAGTGGAAGTATAGTAACGACAAAAAAATTTTTAAATATTTTTATTGTACAAATAGGCTTAGAATGTCACGAAACGTCGATATTTTAAGTTTGAGCGAAAAAGAAATTCTATCTGTCGGTCTGTCGGTCTGTAACTTTTTTTGTGCGCACGTTTACTCTGGAACCGTTTGAGATATTGACTTGAAATTTGGTACACATATGTACTTTAACGAGATCTAGAACTAGATTATATTTTCATCTTGTTACATCGAAGGGTTGGGGGGTAAATTTGGAAAAATAGGTAAATCAAGCAGGTAAGAGTCCATAAAATTGATATTTAGTATATATAAGAGAAGCTAAGGTCTCAAAAAAAAAATTGGCATTAGCCACCCCCATTACCATCCCCACCCCATTATTAAAGGGGATGAAAAAAATTGTGATTTAGTGTGTGTACAAAAACCAGAAACTCCAAAATGTTTTTTTGCTTCATCCACCCCCACCCCGCTACCTATATGGGGTATCGTTTTATGGGTTCTTGGGGTAGAGGATTTCAAATATTATATTATTAAAGTTCCATAAACAATTATTTCCACACACAAAATTTTTTAGTTGTGAGTGACTTCGATAAAAAATCTGAATGTGGAAATAGTGATTCCTTGGCCAGCGGTTTTTTGTTTGTACCTTTTTTAGTTTTCATTATAAAAGGTCGTCTCAATAGAAAGAAAATTTCAATACCTTTAATTTTTACAGTTTTACAATTTTCCTCCTACTGTGGATTTTGAATAATTTTAGATTTTAACGTCGTATACTTTTTCTGAACGTTTCGACGCCATTTTGAAAATTCCATATTTGCAATACTAAACATCAGAGAAAAAAAAAGAAAAAACCATTCGATTTGTTTTCGTAAAAGATTTAATTTTGTACCCTTGCATTTTTTTATTAAAGTCCACATTTTTCGAGTAATTTAAAAAAAAAACGTCTAGAAATAGTGATTTTAGGGGGTGAAAATGGCAATTTTCAGTTCGCAATATCTCGAAAAATATGCATTTTAGCAAAAAAGTGTATGACCTTTCTTATAATTTGATTCTCTATCAGATTATGTATATTCTTTGTTTATTTTTGCTACAACCCCTAACCAAAAAGCAGGAAAAATGACAATATAGATTCTTATCTACATACTTTATGAAGCACGTTGAAGAAAAAAATTTGGAAATTCATTACATCGTTTTCGGGCTGGGATTTAAAAGCTTCACTTACTGTACTAGACTTCCCGCTATTAAATTCACGCTAAGATGTATTATTTTAAGTAGTAATATTTATTAAAATTTTACATTTTCATCTCAGATACAGAGTATAAACATTAAAAAAAATATATCAATTTTTCGCTATTCTCCAAAAACTGTTTCCTAAATATTTCCTAATTCTACGAGTCTGTTATATGTTGGGATATATGAGAACATTCGATGTTTGTGTTAAAGTTCGCACTCACATCAAAAAACAACTCGTGCAAAATTTCTTTGTTACTCTTCAACTGAAACAATACTGAAGCAATGCTGAATTAGACACACGCATTTTTGAGTCCATTCTATACAAACTGTAAACTTTTAACTTCATGCTTCTTTTCTATTTTATTATGGATTCACTGATTAGTACCTTACAAATAGATCTTAAGTAGTAGAAGTAAAGGGAAACAAATTGAATGTTAAGTTTGGAGTTCCACAATTATCTTAATAATAATAATAATGTGACGTGTTTCCACCCTTAGGAAACCACCCTCGCAAATTCCGTGGGTTCCAAAAAATTATAACAAGAGATGTCCACTAACACACTTTATTAAATATTTACTGGATACTTCACAATACTATTGTTAATTTAAATACACTTTACTGACTAAAAATCACAATGTTTATCACTTTGTTTATCTTTGAAGTCTTAACCTCACTTCCTATACTTTCTGAACTACTCGCCGAGAATGCGGTCGGTCTTTTATACCTAAAAATGACAAATCTCGATTGTTCTGTGATGACGCCACCATTCTCTAGATAATTCCAGATGTCACTTTGGAATCTTCTGGTAGGTTCTTTTTCGAGTAGGTGCAAATACATCATTCTAGGGGTTGTAACACATTACACTGCCCCCTCCTTAAGCCTGAACGTCCCGGTCAGGCAATTCAGCCTCTTTCACATACTTCGCCAGTCTATCCAAGTGTACGATCTTCATCTTGGACTTTTTGTTTCGTTGAATCCGATAAACGACATCATTTATTCGGGTAATAACAGTATAAGATCCTTCCCAAGGAGGTTGAAGTTTCGGTGACTTCCCTTTCTTTCGCTGTGGGTTATACAGCCAAACCAGATCTCCTGCCTTGAACCCTTCTGAACTACCCTTACGGTCGTATCGAGCCTTCATTCGGTCACTGGCTATGGTGATTTGGTCTCTAACCAGCTCATGAACATTTCTTAGCCGTTCACTCATTTCATCCACATTGCTGTTCACAGGAAGCTGTTCTCCGCCTGGTGTTCCGAAAATCAAATCACACGGCAGTCTGATCTCATGTCCAAATACTACACGGGCTGGTGTTTGTTTCGTAGACTCGTGGATAGCAGCTCTGTATGCCATGAGGAAGAACGGTATGTGGAGATCCCAATCACGTTGATTCTTATGAACCACTTTAGAGAGATGTTCTTTCATGGTCTTGTTATGTCGTTCCACCATTCCATCTGATTGCGGGTGAAGGGCTGTTGTCCGTGTTTTGTGTATCCCCAATAACTTGCAGATTTGCTGAAACACCCCTGACTCAAAGTTCCTCCCTTGATCTGAGTGCAGCTCCAGGGGTACACCAAACCGACATATCAAATTATCTACCAAGACTTTGGCGACAGTGACTGCTTCTTGGTTTGGAATCGCATAGGCCTCTGGCCACTTACTAAAATAGTCCATGGCAACCAGTATATACCTGTTACCATCCTTGGTTACTGGGAATGGGCCAGCTATATCGATCGCGATCCTCTCGAAAGGAGCTCCGACGTTATATTGCTTCATTTCACCCCTACTTCTAGTCTGTGGTCCCTTACTGGCTGCACAAATTTTGCAATTGCGACACCAAGCTTCCACATCTTGACGACTATTTACCCAATAAAATCGTTCCCGTACTTTATTCAGGGTCTTATTAACGCCGAAGTGCCCACCGGATGCTCCATTATGCACTTCCTGAAGTACTTTCGGTACTCGACACCTGGGAATCACTAGACGCATAACAACTTCCCTGCCATCCGGGCTTTCCCAAGCTCTCTTTAGCAGCGTTCATGACTTTAAGTGAATCCCATTGGGCCCACAAAGCCTTCAATCCAACTGCCTTGTCCGAAACATCCTTCCACGCTGGTCGAATTCCTTTCTCCTTTGCTTTCAATATAGCCCCAATCTCTGCGTCATTCAGTTGTTCTTGTCTCAGGGCTTCGGTTGTCCAATCATCCGGAACCTCTATTTTAATAGTGTTGACGGCCACCGTACCCTGCAATTTCTCAACGTGGCGGCAGTGCTTGCAATCTTCCTTGCACGGTCTTCTAGATAAAGCGTCTGCGTTCTTATGAGATCTTCCAGGTCGATGTTCGATTTTGAAATCATACTGTTGCAGCCGTTCTATCCAACGAGCCAGTTGACCTTCAGGGGTTTTTAACTGCAACAGCCATTTTAATGCAGCATGGTCGGTCCGAATCTTGAAATGTCGTCCATAAAGATATTTATGAAAATGGTCTACTGATTTAACGATGGCCAGTAACTCTTTCCGAGTTACACAATAATTTCTTTCCGGTTTGGACAGCACCTTGCTGAAGTACTCGATCACTCTTTCCTGCCCTTTCTGGATTTGGGACAGTACACAACCGACCGAAGAATTGCTGGCATCCGTGTCTAAAATAAAAAGTCCTTCCCGTTGTGGGTACGCTAGCACAGGACCAGTGCATAGAGCTGCCTTCAATTTTCTCCATGCCGTTTCACATTCCGGTGTCCATTGGTACTGCACTTTCTCCTCTGTCAGCCGGTGTAATGGCTTCGCAATTTCGGCAAACCCTTCCACAAAGCGCCTATAATAAGTGCAGAGGCCAAGGAAGCTCCGTACTTCATGAACGTTAGATGGTCTTGGCCAATCTCGTACAGCAGAAATTTTGTCGGGGTCTGTTTGTATTCCATCCGAAGACACCACGTGACCAAGAAATTTGGCTTCTTTCTGGAATAGCAGGCACTTCTTCGGGTTCAACTTCAGATGGGCATTCCTGACTCGCCCAAATACTTCTTGAAGATTTTTCAAATGTTCTGTAAAGTCCTGTCCCATAACAAGCACGTCGTCAAGGTAAACCAGGCACGTCCTCCAGGTTAGCCCTCGCAGTACGAATTCCATCAATCTTTCAAAGGTAGCTGGCGCATTGCAAAGTCCAAAAGGCATCACGGTAAATTGATAAAGACCACTGCCTGCTGAAAACGCTGTCTTTTCCTTATCATCCGGATGAAGCCCCACTTGCCAGTATCCACTCCTAAGGTCTAACGTAGAAAACCAACGTGAGCCTGCCAACGTGCTTAATGTGTCATCAATTCGTGGTAATGGGTAACTGTCTTTCTTCGTGACATCGTTTAATTTTCGATAATCGACACAAAATCTTAACGTTCCGTCCTTCTTGTCAACCAAAACTACTGGCGATGACCAGGGACTCGTCGACTCCTCAATGACTCCATCTTGTAGCATCTTGTCTATCATTGCCGAGGCATCTTCTTGTTTTGCTAATGGAAGCCTCCTAGGTGGTTGTCGAATAGCGGGTGAGTCGCCAGTATTTATCCGATGCTGGACTATGTCTGTTTTTGTAAGGGCCTCTGTATTCTTGGCAAATACTGAGCTTTCCTTTTCTAGGAACTTGATTGCCTCCCTTCGTTCATCCTCAGATAAATGCTACAACTGGTCAGTCAGCAAGGTCAAAACTTCCTGGTCTATTTTCATAGATGAACTTCTTCCCTCTGTTTGTTCCTCGCACCTCGCTACCCATGTGACCGGTTCATAGGAGCCAATTGGTTTGCCTTTCTTAATTGTCACAGAGTGGGAATTTAAATTAACGACTCTAATTGGGATTTTGTCTTTAGTCCGGGTTAAGGTTCTCGCTACAATAATATTGGGTAGGGACTTAATCGATTCGTCATCTTCAACTAGGCCAACACGGTACCCTCCAGGATTTCCTTCTAAGGCAGCATCGATCATTTGTTCTGAATGAGCAGGAATCTTGATTGTCTGTGTTGTTAACAACCTTGCTTTATGGAATTGGTCATCTGCGGTTGCCAGAATAAATTCCTCATTTCCAATTTTTAAGACTCGCTCCCCTACGTCAACAATAAATCCCTGCTCTCCCATGATGTCTAGACCCAAAATGAAATCATCCATAATGTCAGCCACAATGACCTTGTAATTGAACCTCAACCGTCCAACCTGCAGTTCCAAGTTGACCTCTCCATGGACCGCAGCCCTGTCCCCCGTGGCTGTCCGAATGATTACTCCATTTTGCTTCTTGTCAACCTGCAAGCCTGATATAAACCCTGGCCGCACTATTGATGACGTAGCACCGGTGTCAATCGTAAACACGCATTTTCTTCCATTCACATATCCTTGCAACAACAGACTACTTGGTATTCTTTGGAGCTGGGAAATCTTTATTTCTCTGGGGGCACCGCATTCTCTAGCCAGCACAGCCCCCTTGGTGCTGGCTATCTTTAGTTTTCCTGCTTCTCTTCTACATTCACAGCATTTACTCGACTCTCCGAGTTCTGCTGTCGACAGTCCCGTTTCATATGTCCAACCTTGCCGCAGTTGAAACATTTAATACCTCCGCTCGGCTTTCCTCTATTTTGTTGTTTTTCTTGCTTTCCGAGGCCATCCAATTTATCGCATAATTTGGTGAATATTTTCTGCATCTCAGTCAGCAAAAGGTTCTGGTTCATTTCTGGTTGCGATTCTTCGAGAGTCACAGCTCGCACTCTCGACCTTGGAGTATCCCTGTAAGCGGCTTCTACTTCGAGTGCACGCACCAAAGCTTCGCTACTACTTTGGTGTCTCGTCAGCCTCAGAACTCGCCTGACCTCTTCATCCCTTATACCATCTAAAAAGGCCCCCACGGCTAATTGTTCCTGGAATTCTTTAGGTGCACTCGGATACGCCAGGTGTGCCAGTCTCTCTATCGCAGCTTCAAATTCTTGTAAACTTTCCCCAGCTTTTTGCATCCGGGATTTCAGCTGAGCCTGGTATAATTGGGCAAGGTGTTGATCGCCATACCTCAAATCTAATGCAGCTTCCAAGATTTTGAAGTCCCTTTGTTTCTCAACTGGGATGGTTTGGAGTAACTCTGAAACTTGGCCCCTTAGTGCTAGAACTAATGGCATGGCCTTTTCCTCATTATCCCAATTGTTCGCACACGCTGCTGCCTCAAACTGCCTCTTGTACGTCGTCCAGGAACTTTGGCCATCAAAAGAAGGAGGTTTTAGTCGCTGTCCTGATGATACCACCTGCTGGCTTCCTCTATCTCTCAACTGTCGTTTAAGCCGGTCTATTTCTCCTTTGACTTCTTCTTCGAACTCACTCATCTTTTCTTCAAACTGATTTACTTTTCCTTTTACTTGACCGACTTCGGTCTTGACTTCACCTACTTTTTCTTCCACCTTATTTATCTCTTCTTTGACTTCACTCTTGACAGAAATGATTGCGTCCTGTTGTATTTTTATTTGATCGCTCAGGATTTTCCTTAATTCCTCCTGGCGTCTTTCTTCCAAGTTTTCCATTATTTTTCTGAGTTCGTCTTTTTCCTCTTGACGTTGTCTTTCTTGCTCCTCTTTCTCCTCTTTCTCCTCTTGTTGTCGTATCTTCAGGTCCTCCATCATTTCTCTTAATTCGGCCCTTTCTTCTTGACGTCTTCTTTCTTGCTCTTCTTTTTCTACTTGACGTCTTCTTTCTTGCTCTTCTTTTTCTACTTGACGTCGCTTTTCTTGTTCTTCTTTCTCCTCTTGACGTTTTTTCTCCTGTTCTACTTTGTCTTCCTGGCGTCTTCTTTCTTGTTCTTCTTTTTCTTCATGACGTTTTTTCTCCTGTTCTTCTTTCTCTTCCTGCCGTTGCTGTGCCATCATTTTTTGGAACTGTTCTAATAAGTCCTGTATTTGTTTATCGGATGCCATACTTCTTGTTGTTACGGGCATACGATGAAAAAAAATAAAATAAAATTAACTGTCACGTCAATATCGGTAATGGAACTTTCCAGAAAAATCTCGAAACAGCACGAAAAAGTCTTATCCAGAGTCTTTTGTCACTATCCAGTTCAGAGAATTTAATAATCTCCACTAATGTCCAAATAGAAAAGTTCTAGTAATTTCCACGCACTAACACAAAAAATGAGTCTTTTTCAGTGTCTCTATCACTACTCAGTTTAATACTTAACACTATCTTTCTGTCCTTGAACAATGTCCAGTAAATTAGTCCTGTGTTAGCACTAAACCGCGAGAATACTTCTCGAACACTCCAGCACAACTTCAGAGTTCCTCTTGTCATAAAATTCCGCTTTCTGACACCAATTTGTGACGTGTTTCCACCCTTAGGAAACCACCCTCGCAAATTCCATGGGTTCCAAAAATTATAACAAGAGATGTCCACTAACACACTTTATTAAATATTTACTGGATACTTCACAATACTATTGTTAATTTAAATACACTTTACTGACTAAAAATCACAATGTTTATCACTTTGTTTATCTTTGAAGTCTTAACCTCACTTCCTATACTTTCTGAACTACTCGCCGAGAATGCGATCGGTCTTTTATACCTAAAAATGACAAATCTCGATTGTTCTGTGATGACGCCACCATTCTCTAGATAATTCCAGATGTCACTTTGGAATCTTCTGGTAGGTTCTTTTTCGAGTAGGTGCAAATACATCATTCTAGGGGTTGTAACACATTACAATAATTTTAACAGTATCAAGACCCCAAGACCTCAATGTCGAAACAATGTTATTGATTTCAAATAGGTTGTGGTAAGAATTAAAAAAATAATTTCTGACATCCAGGAATACCAAACTTTTAGAATGTATTTTAATTACCACAGATACTTTCTAAGACCCATGTGTGCCACGTGTTCATTAATAACCGAATCATATATGTCTGTCTATATACTTATTCCACTTATTTACCAAAGAACATGCTCATATCTATTTAAAATACTATTTAAAGAGTTTTATTAACTTATCTTAATTTACACTTGTATAATTGAAAAAAAGTAATATGTCTAATAATGAAATGTGAATAACTACCTTTTTGTGAATTAGCCTTAATTAGTCTGAACTAATAGCCTTTTAGTTCTCTCTTTTGTTTCTTAATAGGTACTAGTGCAAACTAAAAAGATCAATAAAAATAATTTTGAAAGTGATTTTTTTTTAAACAAATAGCATAGATTTGAAGTGGATATCAATGAATTCAGAAAAAAAATCCATAATTAGTCCAATGCAATTAGGTTTATACCTTGGAACCCAGCTAGAGTGAATGGACTTGAATGATTTTTTTTTTGTTGGATTTCTAATGCCATAAACTAAAAAGTTTACTTATTGAAAATTACCGCAATTTCGAAAATCCGTAAATTAAAAAAAAATAAAATTTTTAGAAATCTCAACAAAAATTACAATTGTCGGAATTTTTAAATATTTCTTTTAAGAAAATAATGATTGTTATAGTTTTCGGGGTTGTTTATAAAGAATTTGTAAAAAAATGAAACTTTAATCTGTAATTTTTAAAATTTATATTGTCGCATATTGTCGCAGCTTTTTATTTTTAAGGATAGGATTTTGCAGGGAAATATGCATTTATTTTCGATTTATTATAAATATTTAAAAAACCAAACATAGTATAATCTTTAAAACTGTTTTAGATACTTGCTATTGTTCTAACGAATACAACTATATATTTTTTATTGTAAATTTCTGTTGTACTTGAATATCGTAGTTTGTCAATGAAAATAGTTCCTAATCTCATTACTAAAGTATGGCATTTACCTATATACAAAATTTATGATAAAAATTGTGTATGATTGTATTCCTTAGAGCAATGGGAAGTACATGAAACTATTTTTCTGATTTTTTAAATATTTATAATAAATTGAAAATAAATGCATATTTCCCTCTCACTCTGCAAAATCCTATCCTTAAGGAAAGAAACCAACTCTAAAAAACCGCTGCCCAAGGAATCACTACTTCCACATCCAGATTTTCTATCCAAGTCACTCACAATGAAACAATTTTGTATGTGGAAATAATTGTTTATGGAACTTTAATAATATAATATTTGAAATCCTCTACCCCAAAAACCCATAAAACGATACCCCACATCGGTAGTGGGGTGGGGGTGGTGATAGAGGGTGGTAGTGAGGGTGAATGAATTAAAAAAATATTTTGAGGTTTCTGGTTCTTGTACACACACTAAATCACATTTTTTTTTCATCCCCTTTAATAATGGAGTGGGGGTGGTAATGGGGGTGGCTAATACCAAAATTTTTTTGAGACCTTAGCTTCTCTTGTATATACTAAATACCAATTTTATGGACTCTTACCTGCTTGATTTACCCCAAAGGACTCCGGAACAAAACCCATGAAAATGTTGATTCGGTGGAATCGGCTGAAATTTTGTTATTTTGTAGTTCAAGTCATGCTGATCAAAAATTCTTATCACATCAAGCCAATCCTATGGACAGTTTTTGAGATACAGCTTGTCAAAGTTAGGTAATTTGCGCCATTTTAGACATTCAAGAACTTTTTACTCTTAAACTATTAACTTTAGCAAAAAGTTGCAAGGGTCGAAATATTTTCGTTCAAGTCCAATAAAGCTCAAGAATTTTTTTCAGAATTTTTTTTATCAATTTTTAGGTTAGGTAAAATATATATATGTCATATTCCGGCATCCTTCGGTGGGATTGGCTGAAACTTTGCTATTTTGTAGTAAAAGTTATGCTGATCAAAAATTCTCATTGCACTGAATCTATCCTATGAGTCGTTTTCGCTCCAAGAGTGCCTGAAGGTCTTAACAAAGAGGTAACGGGTGATCTATATGTACATTGTACTTGTTTATGAATGGCTTCCAGCGTATTTGTGTACTGTGTGTATGCGTTTGTATGTACGTATGTGCCAGTGTATACAGAATTCTCCTGAAATATCGATGATAAACTTCTGGTGCAGATTCTGCATGCAAAAATATGTTCGCAAATACCTTGAGCTACGGCCCTTTGAAAATGGCACCCAAAAATTGATTATTATTTTATATTTCAGAAACCTTTTGATTTACAGAGACGCGACTTTATACGCATATTGAACAATAATACAAGCTTATTTTTACATTATTTTTTACCACATTATTATTTTGTAAGTGGGTGGTATCGAGGGGAGTTGTCGATATTTTGCATTAATTTCTTGTTTTTATTTTTTTTCCACTTTGGTACAAGAATGTCATTCACTAATTAAAAATAGACAAAAAATGTCCTCTTTCATTTTAGTCGTAGGACGGTTTGTGAGAAAAATCGTTCTAATGAATTTGATGCGGAACCGCTGAAAACACAAGCGTCTTGTGGTTTTTGGGGTATGCACAGCATGAAAATCACATAAAATATCCATAAACGATTCTCCTTCAAACGATGCATGATGCTGGAAACAGAGCACTTGTTCCTGAAAATCCTATGGATATTCTCAATATTTAAAAATTAAAAAAAATTAAAAAACAACAAAAAGTAAAAATAAACAGATAGAAAGTGAAACCAAAAAAATGGAATCACCCTGGTTGGCAATGAGAACGCTCTCATAAGAAACATAGTGCCGGTAAGAGCAAGTTCTTTGATAAAAATAATCACACACACACACACACACGCGCACGCATGTACACACACTGGAAGCCATTCATAAACACGTACATATAGATTACCCTTTACCTCGTTGTTAACACCTTCAGGCACTCCTGGAGCGAAAACCACTCACAGGATAAATTCAGTGCAATAGGAATTTTTGATCAGCATGACTTTAACTACAAAATAGCAAAATTTCAGCCAATCCCACCGAAGCATACCGAAATAAGACATATATATATATATTTTACCTAACCTAAAAATTGATTAAAAAATTCTGAAAAAAAATTTTGAGCTTTATTGGACTAAAACAAAAATATTTAGACCCTTGCAATTTTTTGCTAAAGTTAATAGTTTAGGAGTAAGAAGTTCTTGAATGTCTAAAATGACTCGAATTACCTAACTTTGACAAGCTGTATCTCAAAAACTGTCCATAGGATTGGCTCGATGTGATAAGAATTTTTGATCAGCATGACTTGAACTACAAAATACCAAAATTTCAGGCGATTCCACCGAATCAACATTTTCATGGGTTTTGTTCCGGGGTCCTTTACCCCAATTTACCCCCCAACCCTTTGACGGAACAAGATGGAAATATAATCTAGTTCTAGATCTCGTTAATGTGTACCAAATTTCAAGTCAATATCTCAAACGGTTCCAGAGGTCCAGGAAGGGGGTTAATCTCGCGTTTGCCAACCCATGGTCCAACTGATTTGTACGACATAGCAAAAAAGTTCATCCTTGTTAATATAAAAATCGAATTTCATAAAAGCCGTACGGTATCGTATCACCTTAGTCCATAGAGGTCACTTTTCGGAAAATGAAAATTATTCCTGTACTTCTGTTCCATTATTTTTGTACGGCATTCTCTTTTTAATAGTCACAGATATAAACACAGTCCAAATAAACGTAAGCCGTACAGGATCGTTTGAAAAAATGCACCCGTGGGTTACGATTTACACTTTTCCGCGGCTTTCCCATGTCCCACCTAAAATGTACGGCATAGGGCTCAAAGTGATTTATTTCTGTACGACTACAAAAATTATACTTTTTCAAGCGGTATCATATGACCCCCTAAAAATTTAGCATGGGTTTGTGGTCTATAAGTATTAAAAATCGTTTTCTAATTTAGCGCACCTCTACGACAACTTTTGTGTCACTTTTTTCGGTTCTTGCTCGATATCTCTTTATTTTACCAAAAGTTAGGGAAAACTATCACAAAAACATAGTGTCCATCATCTTAACGGTCGATTGGTTCAATTTAAAGACAAAATGAGTAACATTTTGTAGCCATTGAAATTTGGGATTAGTGAACTACTTGTAAAAATTAATTTTGGACATAAAAAACGGTACTAGACCATTTCCGTTTACCCGGAAATGACCACAACTTTCGATTTTTAAATGGAACAGCCTGTATATTTTTACATATTTGGATTCAAGACAACATTCTGAGTATACCATGAGACTTTCGCGAATTTTTGAGTCGATGTTCAGTTTTTTAAGCATTTTAAGACATTCGTCTAGAGTGCTTTGGAATGCCAAAATTTGTTCTACGACAGGTAAGGTCTAAAAGAAAAGTATAATTTTTTTGTTCAATTTCATTAATAACTATTTACGAAGCCTCTAAAGTTGAACATATCACTTTTTTATCGAAAACTTTTTTTCAAATGGGAAGGTGGTAGCTCATACAATAATTAGTCATTATAAATGAAAAATGACGAAACCCAGCTATAGTGAATGAATTTGAATGATTTTTTTTTGTTGAATTTCTAATGCCATACCTATACTAAAAAGTTTACCCATTGAAAATTACCGCAATTTCGAAAATCCGTAAATTTAAAAAAAATAATAAAAGGCTATGGCAGGTTAAAAAACCGCTGCCCAAGGAATCACTACTTCCACATCCAGATTCTCTATCCAAGTCACTCACAACGAAAAAACTTTGTATGTGAAAATAATTGTTTATGGAGCTTTAATAATATAATATTTGAAATCCTCTACCCCAAAAACCCATAAAACGATACCCCACATCGGTAGTGGGGTGGGGGTGGTGATAGGGGGGTGGTAGTGGGGGGTGGATGAAGTAAAAAAATATTTTGAGATTTCTGGTTCCTGTACATAAACTAAATGACATTTTTTTTTCATCCCCTTTAATAAGGAGGTGGGGGTGGTAATGGGGGTGGCTAATGCCAAAAATTTTTTTGAGACCTTAGCTTCTCTTGTACATACTATATACCAATTTCATGGACTCTTACCGGCTTGATTTACCCATTTACCCAATTCACCCCAATTTACCCCCCAACCCTTCGACGGAACAGGATGAAAATATAATCTAGTTCTAGATCTCGTTAAAGTACATATGTGTACCAAATTTCAAGTCAATATCTTAAACGGTTCCAGAGTAAATGTGCGCACAAAAAAAAGTTACAGACAGACCGACAGACCGACAGACAGACAGACCGACAGACCGACAGACCGACAGACCGACAGACCGACAGACCGACAGACCGACAGACAGACAGAAAATTTTTTTCGCTCAAACTTAAAATCTCGGCGTTTCATGACATTTTAAGCCTATTTGGAAAATAAAAATTTTTAAAAATTTTTTTGTTGTTACTATACTTCCACTGGACGTGGAAGTAATAAGTGTCCGTGCCTTTGCAATCTCAGACAGACCGACAGACCGACAGACAGACAGAAAATTTTTTTTCGCTCAAACTTAAAATCTCGGCGTTTCATGACATTTTAAGCCTATTTGGACAATAAAAATTTTTAAAAATGTTTTTGTTGTTACTATACTTCCACTGGACGTGGAAGTAATAAGTGTCCGTGCCTTTGCAATCTCTTTGCGTGTGGTTCCTTCCAGGGATGTATCTTTGCGAAAGATACTACCGCAAAAAGTTTTGACCTCAAAAACTTCATAATATCTGGGAATTTTTTTTTTCGAAAATCCGAAAAAAATTTTTTTTTCTTAATCAAGTGAACAAATTTGTTTGTATTTCACATATATTGTAAATATATAAGAAAACAAAAATCTTTTTTGGATTTTCAAAAACAACATTTTCCCAGATATGAAGTTTTTGAGGTCAAAACTTTTTGTGGTAGTATTTTTCGCAAAGATACATCACTGGAAGGAACCACACGCAAAAAGGTCACAAAGGCACGGACACTTATCTTAACCTGCCATGGCCTCTTTAGAAATCTCAACGAAAAATACAATCATCGGAATTTTTTAATATTTCTTTTAAGAAAATAATGATTGTTATATTTTTCGAGGTTTATAAAGAATTTGTAAAAAAATTAAACATTTTAAAATTATTTTGAAGATGACAAGCTCCAAAAAGCGAAATAAATGAATAGTACAGTAAGTAAAGTTTTTAAATCCTAGGCCGAAAACGATGTAATGAATTTCCAAATTTTTTTCTCAACATGCTTCATTATGTACACTTCTGTGCGATAAAATCCCGTACATCTATTTTTCGTTATATTAAATCATTCTTTATTTATTTGTCAGTGTCAGTGTTATATTTTCGAAATGCCGAAATTAGTTGAACATGAAAAAATTCTAATTTTCTCTAAAATTGAAGAGGGATGGTCTATCAGAGCAGTTGCTAACCATTATCACTTAACTAAATGTACCGTTATGAGTGTGAAGAAAAGGTGGGAGGAGGCAGGTATCATAACGAGAAAAGACGGTTCAGGCCGAGCGAGAAGATCAAATCTCGTTCAAGGTGAAGCGCTCCTTGGCTATTTGAGGGAAAATCCGTTTCAAACAGCAGTAGACGCTGTGTCCATGACAAATTTTCCAGCATCGAGGTCAACAGCTAGCCCAAGGATAGGAAAATCGGAATAAAAAAACTGTGTAAGTGCCAAGAAGACCCTATTAAAAGAAGAACATAAGCAAGCCCGAATTCTGTTTTGTTTAAATTATGTCTATCGCTCGTTGGAGTTTTGGAACAATGTTGTGTTTACCGATGAAAAAGTTTTTCAGTCTTGTAATGACGGACATATTCGGGTGTACCTCCCTGCAAATACCAGGTCTCACGAACGGCTACGTGTCTCCGTGGAACAGGTCCGGGCGATTTTCTGTTAATGTTTGGGCATGGATAAGCGTGTATGGCCCTGGTGTAGCCTTATCTCGCACAATTTTTCAACGTCAATTTTACTTCCACGTCCAGTGGAAGTATGGTAACGACAAAAAAAATTTTATTGTTCAAACAGGCTTAGAATGTCATGGAACGTCGAGATTTTAAGTTTGAGTGAAAAAAAAATCTGCCTGTCTCGGTCTGTAACTTTTTTGTGCGCACGTTTATTCTGGAACCGTTTAAGATATTGGCTTGAAAGGACCCCGGAACAAAATCCATGAAAATGTTGATGCGGTGGAATCGGCTGAAATTTTGGTATTTTGTAATTCAAGTCATGCTAATCAAAAGTTTTTATCACATCGAGTCAATCCTATGGACAGTTTTTGAGATACAGCTTGTCAAAGTTAGGTAATTTGCGTCATTTTAGACATTCAAGAATTTTTTACTCTTAAACTATTAACTTCAGCAAAAAACTGCAAGGGTCAAAATATTTTTGTTCAAGTCCAATAAAGCTCAAGAATTTTTTTCAGAATTTTTTATCAATTTTTAGGTTAGGTGAAATATATATATGTCATGTTTCGGCATGCTTCGGTGGGATTGGCTGAAACTTTGCTGTTTTGTGGTTAAAGTCATGCTGATCAAAAATTCCTATTGCACTGAGTTTATCCTAAAAGTGGTTTTCGCTCCAAGAGTGCTTGAAGGTCCTAACAACGGGGTAACGGTTAATCAATGTACGTATTTATGAAAGGCTTCCAGCGCGTTTGTGTACTGCGTGCGTGCGTTTGTGTGTACGTATGTTCCAGTGTATACAGGGTTATCCGGAAATATCGATGACACACTTCTGGTGCAGATTCTATATGCAAAAATATGTCCGTAAATACCTTGAGCTACGGCCCTTTGAAAATGGCACCCAAAAACTGATTGTTATTTTATATTTCAGAAACCTTTTGATTTACAGGGACGCGACTTTATACGCATATTGAACAATAATACAAGCTTATTTTTACATGATCCTGAAAATATTATCAGTATTTGAAAACTAAAAAAAAATATATTAAAAATCAACGAAAAGTAAAAATAAACAGATAGAAAGTGAAACCAAAAAAATGTGATCACCCTGGTTGGCAATGAGAACGCTCTCATAAGAAACATAGTGCCGATAAGAGCAGGTTCTTTTATAAAAATAATCACACACACACACACACACACACACACACACACACACACACACACACACACACACACACACACACACACACACACACGCACGCACGCACGCACGCACGCACGCACGCACGCACGCACGCACGCACGCACGTACACAAACACGCTGGAAGTCGTTCATAAACACGTACATATAGATTACCCGTTACCTCGTTGTTAGGGCCTTCAAGCACTCCTGGAGCGAAAACCACTCATAGGATAGACTCAGTGCAATAGGAATTTTTGATCAGCATGACTTTAACTTCAAAATAGCAAAGTTTCAGCCAATCCCACCGAAGCATGCCGAAATATGTCATATATTCTAAGGTCTCAAAAAATGTTTTGGCATTAGCCACCCTCATTACCACCTCCACCCCATTATTAAAGGCTTGAGAAAATATTGTGATTTAGTGTGTGTACTGTGTACAAGAACCAAAAACCTCAAAATATATTTTTACTTTATCCACCCCCACTACCCCCTATCCCACCCCCACCCCACTACCGATGTGGGGTATCGTTTTGTGGGTTTCTGGGGTAGAGGATTTCAAATATTATATTAAAGTTCCATAAGCAATTATTTCCACATACAAAATTTTTTCGTTGTGAGAGACTTGGATAGAAAATCTGGATGTGGAAGTAGTGATTCCTTGGGCAGCGGTTTTTACATTTGTTATAAATCAAAATCATTAAATCATTAACATTTTTTCAAATACTTTACTTATGACATTTCACAATCAATGACACTTTTTTATAACCTAGATGATAATAAAAAATCTAAATTCCAAAAGACTGATTCAAATCACTTAACATTAATAAAAACTGGATTACTTGATTTTTCAAGTGTACGGGATTCTATTGCACAGAAGTGTACATAAGAATCTATATTGTCATTTTTCCTGCTTTTTGGTTGGGGGTTGTCGCAAAAAAAAATAAAAAATATACATAAACTGATAGAGAATCAAATTCTAAGAAAGAAAGGTCTTATAAACATTTTTTCTAAAATACATATTTTTCGAGATTGCGAATTGAAAATTACAATTTTCAGCCTCTAAAATCAGTAGTATTCCTAGACGTCTTTTTTTTTAAATTACTCGAAAAATGTGGACTGTAAAAAAATGCAAGGGTACAAAATTAAAGCTTTTACGAAAACAAATCGAATGGTTTTTTCTTTTTTTTTTCTTAGGTTAAAATTACTCGAAATCTACAACTATGAGAAAAATTGTTAATGTTGTAAAAATTAAGGGTATTAAAATTTCCTTTCGATTGAGATGTATTACGACATTTTATACTGAAAACCAAAAAATTTACAAACAAAAAAAGTAGCGCATTAAAAAATTTAGGTGCCTTTTTTTTAGTTTTATTACTCTAGTTTTTTATTAATTTATTTTTTTTTAAATCCTTCTATATATTGTTAATTCATACTATTACTAACATGCTCAATTTTTTTAGAATTTTTAAAGTAATTATTTTTCATTCTATACCCATTTTCAATAATAAAAATTTTCATAATTTTTTTAAAAAAATCGGGTTTTTGAAGTTACTCAGAAAATATTTTTTTATAAAAAATGGTAAGTGTACAAAAATGAAGCTTGTAAAAAACGAATAATTTGCTTTTTTTTACTTTCCTGTTCCAGAGATATAAATCTCTGGTTTAATGATGGCGCTTGAGCGCATACAAAAGAAAATTATGTACCTATTTAAAATTGAAATATCTCAAAAACTATAAGATTGATAAAATCATGATATAAGAATGAAATGAAGCTTATAAAAAAACAAAGAGTTTGAGTTTTTATTTTTTTTTCCTACGAAAAACTCTTCCAGAGATATGACAGTTTGAAATAATGTTGAAACTTTTCAGTTTGTACGCGCATTTTAAATATCTATATTAGGCAGAGAAACGAGCAATAGCCGTTTATTTTTTGATGAATATACAGAAGAAGCGGGCTTTGCATTGCACTTCAGCATGTTTAGAGTGCAGGCTAAAAATGTTATTTAATTAGTTTACTTAATTGTATTAATTTGATGTATTTATAACAATTTGTATTTTTAATAAAATTAGACATAGGTATTACTATACTCTTTTGTTTTTAATCCACCATTTTTAAAAATAAATTTAGACCTCATAATCATATTTAGCGACCTAAAAATCATAAGCATATGGATTTTCGTGAATTTATTTGTAACATTAGAAGAATTATGAATTTTTCTTTACTTAAGGGTGATTTCAACACTTAATATTTTCGTTTCATAAGTTTTGATCTCACAGTCATATTCAGCGACCTCAAAAACATAAGTCTATGGATTTTCGTTAATTTATTCGTAAAATTAGAAGAGTAATTAATTTGTCAGTTTTTTTTCCTTATTTTAAAATTAAGTGTGCAACGAGTTTTTCGTTTTTCTTACTTAAAGTTACTAAATAACAATTATCAAAAAAATCATATTCTCTCTATATTCTTTGGGGTTTGAGAAACTTAATACACTTACACAAACTTTTCTAAAAACGGGGCATCATAAAAAATTATTTTTTTCACTCGGTGATGTAGTAGTGTTTATTAAAATTAAGATGTTTAATACATTAAGGTTAATTCTGGCCGTTTTGTTTTTTTCATTATTTTTACTGATAGGCAATATTTACTTCTGATGACTCTTTAATTTCTCCTAAATGGGCAGGTACTCCGTGCAATAAGTGCTGTTTCGCATCTCATTTAAAATTTTTATGATTCTTTAATTTCCGCCGTGCGTAAACTTAACTCAGTTTTTTTCAAAATAAAAAAAAGAGTGAACTAGAGCTTAATAATTTTTTTATTTAAACACGAACCATTGTGTACCATTCGTACGCGAAATAGATATTTGTTTTAAATAGAGCCGTCAGTATTGCAGCAATAACAGAAAATATTATGATGATGAATACCTAAGTAATTTTTTAATACAAAATGTAAACTAGAAATTTTCACTGAGTGAATTAGCACTAAATAACAATTATCAACAAAATATTATTCTTATTCGTAATGTTTCGTATCTTCTTGTCATTTTATCTTAGTGCTTTACACCTTTTTGAACAAATAAAATTTATTGATTAGAAAAGAACATTGCAAAAATCACGATTTTTATTATTATTTAAAAAAAATCGGCAGCTACGGGAAGCGGCTGGAACCTCCCCACCCGGTGAATCTTTGAAGCCGAAAAGAGCACTAAACAATATGAACGATCTCATTTAATTATATTTATTAAGTTGAAATATTTTTTTCGTATTAAATCAGAAAAAAAGTCTTGCGTTCGGTGGGATTTTGACCTAAGAACTTGAGTGTTAAATTTATAGTCTGCACAACATTAATATTTTATTCAATGTTTTTAATACAAATATATGCTTCATCGGATCGTAGCCCGGGGCCAGCCAGACAACCACGGTGAACACCGCCATGTGAGGCTGGACGGGGTAGGTCCGGTTTGGCTTGGAGAAAAATAGAAAAGTAGCTCCTGTCTTCTGTAGGCAGGCTTAAAGACTAGGTTAAAATTATAATGTGTCCACATGGACCTAAAATTAATATAAAAATAAACACAATTCTATAAAAACGTTCGTAGGCAAGAGCACTTAATAATTTTGATTGTTGATAAGGGAAACAACTAAACGAAAAAACCTGTTCGTTGGTAATGGGATGGATGGCAGGGATGGCCATCTTTGGAAAAAACCATATAACTCTTGGTGGACAGTTTCCCTGCCAGATGTAGCCAGGGTAGTGTTCATGGTGGCTCGTTTAAGTTTGAGTTGGTATATTTTGTTTTATCTTTTGGCCTCGACCAATTTGTCACTAAATCGGTCGGGGAAGTGATAGCTGTCAAATTTTTGGTTCCAAATTTTCTCTGGGGGATTTGGTTTTTGAAAAATGTTTAGGTTGGTACCAATGTCTTAAATTGTTTTTAGGTTATGCAGTACTATTTTTAGGTTATGTTACCGGAAGAATTTCCGGCGGGATGCCGGAAGTAGCGGAAATAGTTTTTAAAATATAATGTCACTGTCACTTTTAAAGTTTTATTGGAAAAAACTCACCGAAAGCGTTCCGGTGGGGTTGCTTACACTTGTAGGGCTTGTAAGCGGTTCAGGATGGCCTCTCACACCATCCGTGGGCTTTATAAACGTCGAAAAAACTTGTAATCTCTCGATGCACTTGACACGTCAAAAATACTCAGCATACAGTCTGCACGCTTTAACACACTAGCAGAGAACTTATACCACAAATGGACCCGTAGTATTTTTTGGGAATTTTCCTTTGAGTCCATTTAATAAAATTTGACATTTTTCTGAAAATTTGACATTTTTCTAAAGTGACATATTTTCGAAAATTTGACATTTTTCTGAAGTGACATTACTCCGAAAATTTGACAATTTTCAAACATTTGACATTTTTCTGAAAGGTGACATTTCTTCGAAAATTTGACGTTTTTTCGAAAATTTGACATTTTTCTGAAAAGTGACATTTTTAAGAAAATTTGACATTTTCCCGCAAATTTGACATTTTCCTGAATTTTTGACATTTTTCTGAAAAGTGACATTTCTCTGAAAATTTGATATTTTTTCGAAAATTTGACATTTTTCTGAAGTAACATTACTCCGAAAATTTGACAATTTTCAAACATTTGGCATTTTTCTGAAAGATGACATTTCTTCGAAAATTTGACATATTTCTGAAAACTGACATTTCCCTGAAAATTTGACATTTTTCTGAAAGGTGACATTTTTCTGAAAGGTGACATTTTTCTGAAAGGTGACATTTCTTCGAAAATTTGACGTTTTTTCGAAAATTTGACATTTTTCTGAAAAGTGACATTTCTCTGAAAATTTGACATTTTTTCGAAAATTTGACATTTTTCTAAAGTGACATTACTCCGAAAATTTGACAATTTTCAAACATTTGGCATTTTTCTGAAAGGTGACATTTCTTCGAAAATTTGACGTTTTTTCGAAAATTTGACATTTTCTGAAAAGTGACATTTCCCTGAAAATTAAACATTTTTTCGAAAATTTGACATTTTACTGAAAAGTGACATTTCTCCGAAAATTTGACATTTTCTTAAAAATCTGACATTTTTCTGAAAAGTGATATTACTCCGAAAATTTTATATTTCTTGGAAATTAAAAAAAAAAAAAAATTTCGTGACTCGTCTTGTAGAAATATTTTTTTGATATCATCATCAGTTCGCCTGTTATAAGAATTTTATGCTTTTACGACGTCATCAGAACGTAGGTGTATTTTTAATTCACTCGTATTCCATCCATCTACAATATTTCCATCTACGTTTCAAACTTTAATTGGATGTTTCCAGTTAAGTCGATATCTGCACCAGTTTCTAAGAATTCTTCTTATTTGTGACGTCATGTGACGTAGGTGTATTATTAAATTCACTCATAATCCGTCCGTCTACAATATTTATACCTTCCCGAGTTATCAGCCGAAATCACTGAACACTTCTGTCATTATTAGAATATCACCCTGTACATTGCACTGCCTCGAGGACAAAACAAGTGAAATTTTTGTTTTTTAATTTTTTTCACGGAAACCAAATCGAAAGAGTGCAAGTGTGATATATCGTTGAAATCGGAATTTTTACTGCTTTTCAATGGTTCAATTACAACTTGTAAGTAATCATAAAATAAACAACTTGTTGTGCCAAAACGGCACTAAACGTAATCCGATCTCAACCAAAACCTTTTCAGATCTTCTGAAGCACTAAAGAAACCCTCGTGCAAAGTTTCATCCAAATCCGTTTAGTAGCTTCGCCGCTATCGTGCTAACACACACACACACACACACACACACACACACACACACACACACACACACACACACATACAGGTGCGGCAATAATTGTGTGGACACTGGACATTTCGCCAAATAATGGGGTCTTTCAAGTTATTACGTAATCAATACTCACCACTTCGAGAGCTTTCTAACTCTATTTTCAAAATTTTCTTACACTCAAAATTAATGTTACTTTTTGCAAAAATATAATTGTGTGGCCAAGCCCCACAATTTTGTGTATATTGTGTGGACAATAATACACACCCTGTAATTCATGTACATATTTTTCATATTAAAAAATCTGTAAATGTTTATTTATGCACTTTCCGTCGCCTGCCCTTTGCTACTTTAGGATTACACTACTTACGTTATGCTAGAAGGGAAATTTTTTTATTTTAAAATAAATGTCATATAGATTATATATCATATTAGGTATTGCATTATTCTATGATTAGTGTGTAGTAGGATGCCTGTATTTAAATTGTAATACTTCGGGTATTGATAGATTGTTTATAAAAAAAAATTTTAAATGCTGTGGTTTTTGACAATTCATACTCTTTAAAACAATTGTCACACTAATGTTCGATATTTCTTTCAATTTTACAGTATTCAGGCAAATTACGTTTAAAGATTTATTCCCATTGCTATAAGGCTTTTGTTATACAGGGTGGGGCAAGAGTGCGTCGGACTTCGATATCTCGGGTTCTACGATAGTTAGAAATTAAAAAGAAAATACAAGTAAACTAGATAAAAAAGTCTAAAACCGGAAATTATTTTAGAATATACAGGGCGAGCCAAGACGAAATTACAGGATCAAGTGCCTTTTTTTTAATGGAATGCTGTGTATATCAGTAAAATTTTTTAAGCCACTTTCTAGACTATTCATTCCTATATTATTATTGACTATCTCCCAACCACTTGAATGTAATGAATTTTTTTGTTGAAATAATGCCATCTGGAAGTATATATTGAAAAAATCACCAAAGTCACAATTGTGGGGTTTAAGAGAAACTTATGTGAATGCCAGTTACGAGACATCTAATTACAGGGTGGCCAAAAATTATTTTTCAATTAAGAACTTTTTAAATTGAATTTTCTCAATTTTTTCAAATAGAACACCCTGTATATTTTGCTATATGTTGTCCATTTTGATTGACACACGTCTTTATGCAATTTTGAAATAAGACCATTTAGTGGGACCATTTCTTCTAATCCATTGAAGTGGGTAAATAGTATTTCACTGGTCCCTTACTGTAATAGTTTTTTGTAATTTTTTTTGCTCAGTTTGGTATGAATTGTCTTGTACAATTGAACATTTATCGTACTTATCAGTCGTCAGTTATCATTTGTATTAAATTTAAAATATTTCGAGTTTTACAAAATGAATTTTAATAAAGCGGAACTGGTAGACATGACTTTTGTTTTGGGGTAGTCGGACAGAAATTGTTTGCTTGTTAGTAGAATTTATAAGCAAAGGTATTCTGAAGAAGGATTCCGGATGTTAGCAGCTTCCAAAACCTTCTCGATAGATTTCTGGAAACTGAAAATGTCGAATATAAAAAAAGTGAAAGAATAAAACGTGTTGTGAATGAAGAAAATGCGTTTTCTGTGGTACTGGCAACGGTTGAGAATCCTCATATTAGTCAGAGAGAAGTGTGCTCGTTAGTAGGAATATCATATTCAAATGCACCAGGAATTATCTGATGACGATTTTCAAAGGGTCTACAGTTTTGTAATGGAGCCAGAGAAAAAATGCAAGATGTCACCTTCTTTCATAATGTTTTATTCACTGATGAGGCAACTTTTCATAAAAATGGATTTGTTAATAGGCACAATTTCCATTATTATGCTTCGGAAAATCCTCACTTTTTTAGGCAAGTTGATAACCAGCACAAATGGTCTATAAACGTTTGGAGAGGAATTATTAGAGAACATGTAATAGGGCTACATTTTTTTGATGGAACATTGACTGGAGCTATTTATCTTCATCTTCTTGAAAACTATCTGCCACAATTGAAGACCTGAGTGAATAAAGGTGTTATGTCACACTTTTAAAGTTTTGAGTAAATTAAACAAAACGGTTATGAGTTGGAACTTATTTATTTTGTCTTCGATTCAAATAAATAATACCTGATAAAATAGATAATTTTGGGTTATGTTCTTTTGTTTACACTAATATTAAAGAAAAATATCAAGCTGTTATGAAACTAGATTTTTCTGTCCAAAACTGTGTACATCCACTAAAGTTACTGGTTGTATGTATGACATGGCGCCTTTATAATTAAAAAGTTTCTATAAAATATTACAAATTTAGAATTTACCGTTTATTGGGTGTTAAATCTGTATCGGGGGTGTTCAAAAATTGCATAAAGTAATTTTTTTAAAAATGCGACATAACACCTTTATCCACTTAGGTCTTCAATTATTGATAAATCTTCCTGAAAGGATTTGAAATGGGATGTGGTCTCAGCAAGATGGTGCTCCACCACATTATTAAAATTCAGTTAGAGATCACTTAAATACTACCTACCCATTTCAATGGATTGGAAAAAATGAACCCGCTAAATGGCCTGCTGGATCCTCAGATCTTACAAAAATGGATTTCTTTTTATGGGGATAACCCAACAACAACAGTACAAAATATGAAGAAAACGATAATAACTCCTTTTAGATCTATCACACCGGCAATTTTAGGAGCAGTAGAAACCTCATTTCAAAAGCGCATAGAGTGTCGATCAAAATGAGCAAACTGAGCACTTTTTATAATTTTTTCTAATGAATTATTTGAAGAAAACTCTATTCTTAAAGTTTTTCTCGGATTTTATACTTATTGCTCAATAAAACAAAAATGGTTGCAATTAGCCATAGGGAAGTATTCACAAAAAATGTTCATTTTTTATTTCTTCATCACATCGTCGAAAAATTGATAACTTTCAATTTAAAAAGTTCTTAATTGAAAAATAATTTTTGGCCACCCTGTACATTTTTACGAAGTAACAATGATTCAAAAACACTAATCAGATGTCTCATAACTAGCATTCACATAAGTTTCTCTTAAAACCCATAATTGTAACTGGTGATTTTTTTCAATATGCATCTGCAGATGGCATTATTTCAACATAAAAGTTCATTACATTCAAGTGGTTGGCAGATAGCCAATAATAATATAGGAATGAACAGAGTATAGAACGAGGCTTCAAAAAATATACTGATATAGGTACATAGCATTCCATTTTAAAAAAAGCACTCGATCCTGTAATTTTGTCTTGGCTCGCCCTGTATATTCGAAAATAATTTCTGGTTTTAGACTTTTTTTATCTAGTTTACTTGCATTTTTTTTAATTTCTAGCTATCGTAGAACCCGAAATATCGAAGTCCGAAGCACTGTTCCTCACCCTGTATAACGGCTGATTCCCAAGCGAAAGAAATGTATAGAAACAAGTATTTGATTATCACAATTTCTTTACAATATGACTAGTTTAAAAGCTTTATAAGAACTGTAATTATTCAAATAATGACTATTTGCATATTAAGAGCGGAAAGTGGTCTATTGCAGCTTAGGCATGAATATTGCTGCATATTGCAATCATGAAAAGTTAGCATGCGTACTTTCCGTTCGAAATATACACACCATTTTTTACGACTGCAGCAAAATTGACAAAAGAGCACTACTGATTTTTATTCGTAGAAAAATACGGGATTTTGATGCACCATTTTATAAGTGGTGTCCAGGATAGGCTAATTGAAAAAGAAAATATGTATATAAGAAGCCCATCAAATTTTTGTCAAAAAATCTAACATACTAAGATCAGGTTACCTTAACGCCCTAATTTTCTCCATCTTTTTTCACGCTTCTAAGAGATGGACCGTCATGGATGTAGACATATGGCGTACTGATGCTTTCGGGATGTGGGTTTAGAGAGCTCGATTCTCTAAGATATACGTTCTCAAAAGCGACATTCCAGCATCGTATTCTCCCGAATCCTTTCATTTTTTTGCCAAGACTTTTATTGTTTTAAAATATATTTAAATAAAAATTTCGACTTTTTAAAATTTTGATCATCTTTCCAAAACTTGGTATTTGACTTATCTACAAAATTTATTTTTTTTTATTTAACATTTCTTATCTTTTTGGAATCATTTAGTTTAAATTTCGCTTTTTATTATGTGAATATTATTTTTTCCATAAGCAAATTTCTAATCCTCTAGCTAATAAAGTTAATTTCTAAAACGTAATATGACAATTTTCCCTCTCCGTTATTGTGTAACATACTGTGTATTCACATTTATACTGATATATTTCTTTTTTTTTTCTTCAAATTATTATAAAAAAGAAAAAGCTTACCTAGATGAAATGCAGTTAATAAAAGAATAAATAAATAATATCAATAATATTTGATTAAAAAAAGTCCGTTTATACAAATAAAACATGATCTTATTTCATATATAATAATGTTCTATTAATAGTAGTACGACCTACTAAATACTCACCCACCAATTCAATAAAACTGTTAGGGCCACATAAAAGACATATTTAACACACATCTTGAATACACACGAAGAAATGGAAATAATAGCAGTATAATATATATTTCCGCTGGGGGCAGCACTGTACAAGGCCACACAATTTGGTGAAATTTCTGAGATTATACACACCAAATTTTTACTATACTTGTGTGGCCATTTCCAGAAATCGACAGATATAGGGTGGGGAGGCCAAATAGATGCTGTAGAAATAGGTTTTAAATTGTGTGGCCATGTGTATGGCCACACAATTAGCAAAGGCCACACAAGTATGGTTATAGAGAGGTGTGTGTCCACACAATTATTGCGAGACCTACGCGCGCGCGCGCGCGCGCCCACACACACACACACAGACATTTTTCAAAAACAATTTTTTTGGATTCCTGGGACCTCAAAACGTAAAGATTTGATGTTATCTCAATTTTCGATTTTGGACTAATTGTAGTAACCTCCCACAATTTTATTGTGGGGAGGTTAATATTGTGTAAATACCATTCATAGTTTTTCAAAAAGAGAAAGAATGAAAATAAATTGAAAAACATGTTTTTTAAAAACCTACCAAGATGAAATATATATTAATTTATGTTTTTCCTACATTTTATAAGTTCTTGTAAGATACGAATATTTTTTGTGAACTGTGTATGTATGTCCTAGCGAATAGAATTTAGTGTTCAACAAAACTTTTCAAGAAATTCATTAATGTACATTTTACCGTAAACGGGTATTGTTTCTAACATATGCCTTCTGTATAGATTTACATATAAAACTGTTAAAATTAAATAACAAAAACTGTATTGGTTTCCAAAAAAAAAGTTTTAAGATAAATTGTTTCCAACATATGCTTTACGTATAGATTTACATATAAAACTGTTAAAATTAAATAACAAAAACTGTATTGGTATAACTAACGTTTTTATATTGATTATTGGTTTCCAAAAAAGTTTAAAATAAAAGTTTCGCATGCACTTTTTTTCAATAATATCACTCCCTGTATCATTTAGGAAATGTTTTAAAACTACTTATGTAATAATAATTTTAAACAAGGCCTAAAATGGGTCGGGGGGAGAGGGCCGACAGAAACTGCTTTACTTGTACATCGGCTTAATGGGTACCTCTTCTCTTGGAATAGTCTCTTCCTTGCGCAAGTTTCTATTCTGAATATGATTTAAGCTGTCTTGGTGGAGTTTTTGTGTAGGTCGAAAAAATGTCTGACTGAAATGTTAAAGCTGACCATACCACTTTTTTTAAACGCAAAAAAATTGTACAATCTTCACGATTAGTCACTTTAAGTTCTTTGCTGTATCCCGAAATGTGACACTTTTTAATAATTTTTAAACACCAAAAACTTGTAAAATCTCCGCGAATAGTCACCTTGAGTTCTGTGCCGTATAAAAAATACGTTATACATTTATTAATAATTTTTACTTAATCTCATTTTTTTAGTCTTATGGCACGATCTAAAACTTGTGTGTATTTTCATTTACATAAGCTTCCAGCACGTCACTTTTTTAATTTTATTTTATGGTTCTTTTAATTTCTCCTGCTGTGTTTTTCATATTTGCCGTTTCATTATTTTTTGGTACGTAAATATAATTCATAGTTTTTTAAATAAAAAGAAAGAACTGAAACTTATTCATTGCGTGTGTATCTTTTTTTTTAAATAAGCAAATACACAGTTTCATTATTTATTTACTAAGTAAGATATTGGTTAGAAAAGGCACTACAAATTCCCCGATTTTATTATTGTTTTTAAAAATATTACGTAAATATAATTCATAGTTTTTAGATAAAAAAGAAAGAACCAAAACTTATTGTGTGTATCTTTTATTTAAAATAAACTCTCAGGAAGCCACTTTTAATTTTAATTTCTCCTGTTGTGTATTTGATATTTGTAGTTTCATTATTTATTTCCTAAGATATTAGTTAGAAGGAAGAACAGTGCAAAAAAGCCATGAATTTTATTATTTTACAAATGATTTCGTAAATATAATTCATAGTTTTTCAAAATAAAAAACCGCTGCCCAAGGAATCACTACTTCCACATCCAGATTCTCTATCCAAGTCACTCACAACGAAAAAACTTTGTATGTGAAAATAATTGTTTATGGAACTAATAATATAATATTTGAAATCCTCTACCCCAAAAACCCATAAAACGATACCCTACATCGGTAGTGGGGTGGGGGTGGTGATAGGGGGGTGGTAGTGGGGGGTGGACGAAGTAAATTAAATATTTTGAGGTTTCTGGTTCCTTTACATACACTAAATCACATTTTTTTTCATTCCCTTTAATGATGAGGTGGGGGTGGTAATGGGGGTGGCTAATGCCAAAAATTTTTTTGAGACCTTAGCTTCTCTTGTATATACTAAATACCAATTTCATGGACTCTTACCTGCTTGATTTACCCATTTACCCCAAATTTACCCCAATTGACCCCCCCAACCCTTCGACGGAACAAGATGAAAATATAATCTAGTTCTAGATCTCGTTAAAGTACATATGTGTACCAAATTTCAAGTCTATATCTTAAACGGTTCCACAGTAAACGTGCGCACAAAAAAAAGTTACAGACAGACAGACCGACAGACAGACCGACAGATAGACAGAAATTTTTTTTTCGCTCAAACTTAAAATCTCGACGTTTCATGACATTTTAAGCCTATTTGGACAATAAAAATTTTTTAAAATTTTTTTTTGTCGTTACTATACGTTACCACTGGATGTGGAAGTAAAAGAAATAAAATAAGCCTGCAAGCATTGTTCCCCTGTTGTGTTTTGATAAAATTTGTGATTTCATTATATATTTACTAGGATAGTTAGAAAAGAAATTGCAAACCCTGATTTTTTTAATACGTATTTTAATAAATATTTTTTATTTTCTAGCAAATACATAATTGCACATGTACATTATTATTATTATTATATATAAAACTGGTTAGTTTCTAACATATGTGATATAGTCTTACGGATAGATTTACATATAAAGCTAAAGTTAAATAACAATTCTGTATATATATATAACATACATTTTTATATTGATTATTTGTTTCCAAGAAATTTAAAATAAACTCACCGTCGAAAGTTTCGCAGGCACCCTTTTCAATAATATCACTCCCTATATCATTTAGGAATGTTTTAAAACTACGCATGTCCTGGAACGGTGATATCTCTAGCTGTTGTAGACTATTATTTAAAAAACAACTCATTTTAAACAACTGTTTTAAAGATATTAAACCTAGATACAATTCAAAACTACTTCCTGTCTTAGGTACAAATTTAACCATTCCCGGTGATACTATCTCTATTATATAATCTAATAAATCGAACTTAGTTAACCAATTGGTGGGTTGCTGAATATGATTTAAGATGCTTGGTAGAATTTTTGTGAACGCTGAAAATGTCTGAATGTTAAAGCTGGTGCCTATATCCACACCATTTTTAATAATTTTTAAGCAAGGGCTAAAATGTAAAAATGGGTCGAGACCGACAGAAACCACTTTACTTGCACTCCGGTTTAATGGGTACCTCTTCTCCTGGAATAGCCTCTTCCTCTCGTAGGTTTCTAGATAAGACTCGTCTTTTTCCAATCCGCTCATTTTTTGATCCATTAACTCCCACATCGAGTCTGGAATGTCAAACCCGTCATCTAGAGCGGCAGCATTCGTTTCGGTTGGTTGTTGACTTGAATGGACTCTTCTATAATCATAATCGGTCGATCTTAAATATGGTTTACTTTTCCCGCACCCTGTACACCACAACTCTTCTTACTGTAGATATTTGAATACATATTTATCACGTTTCTTGAAAAAACTTATCGAATACTGGATACTCACGAACGCACCGTTTGAATACGTATTTACTACGTTTTCTTGAAGACTTGTTGAACACTGAATACTAGTTGCTCAAGATTGCGTGTTTTTTATAATAAAAAAAACAGATCTTAATCGAGTTTTAATCACCCAAAAAAATTCCACCAATTTGTTACGTCGCTGTACTTTCACAGCGCTCGGCACAGACCGTTGGGCCTTAAATCAACTTCCACTTTTTTCAAATCAACTTTCACTTTTCAAGGTTAAAAAGGTAATTAAAGGCTCAGTCATTAAGTTAAATCAACTTTCACTTTTTTCAAATCAACTTTCACTTTTCAAGGTTAACAAGGTAATTAAAAGCTCAACTGTATGCGGGCTTACCCACAGACCGTTGGGCCTTCCTAGGTCCACTGTGTATTTCCAAAAGCCGCGGGGAATTCCAAAATCCGTGGGTTTTTTCCACAAGTCTGCACGATAGTTGTAATGTTTGAATGTTACGTATTCGAAATACGTCAGTTCATTAAAACCAGACATGCTATCTTTACATGTCGGTTATTTTAAAAATATATTTTTGCATATGAGAAATGGTGTATGTGTGACGTAGAGTTTAGTGTATTTTTCTAAGGAAATAATTTATAATGTTTCTACCACTATGAACGGCTGCTATATTTAAAAAATATCTTGGGCATGTGTGGTACACATAATGTATAAATTGAAGTATTTTTTTAGTATATTTTTTTCCTGTTACCACAAATATGTTGGTTATATTTTTTGTTGAGATTTCAAAGCTTGTTTATGTTTCTGAAACTTAAATATAGGGTGTTAAAACGATATATAAGAATAAACCAGGGTTTTAACTAAAAATTTATTGACATAAATTATAAATAATTATATAAACATTCTACAACCGATTATTCTTTTTCCACTGTAGTCTTCAATACATTTAAAATTAATGATCACCATTATCACATACTGGTTCTTCTTCTTCTTCTGAGTCAATCTCTAGTTTAAATAGATGATATTTTTCAACAATATCAAACGGTAAAAATCTTCTAATCTCGAACAAATATGCTGTCAAGCTTGGTGCAATTATGTCTCTACAAAATTCATTTATGTTAATTTTACCATTCAAATATTCATGACATTTATTTAGGGCTATGTCATATTGTTCCTTGGGCCGCTGTAGACATGAATTATCAAACCAACCACCACCGTAAATGCTCTCATGGTCAACATCCCATCTCGAATCTCGAAATTTTTCTTCTAGCACCTCTATTGCACTTTTTAAATCTGTCGGGTCTTCGTACGTTCTATACATCATATATTATTAACTAGCTTTCAACAAACGCAGACAGTAACTACAGAAAATATAAAAAAATATGTTATTTATATATGAGTTAGAGTGTGTAGAAATCGATCAAAATTCCACCAAGTTGCTACGTCACTCTACTTTCACATGCCGCTGGGCCTTCCCCAGGTCCACTGGGTATTTCCAAAATCAACGGGGAATTCCAAATATCCGTTGGGGTTTTTCCAAGGGTAATTAAAGACGCATTAGGTTAACGACTTAATTACCTCATTAGCGTTAATGACCTAATCAACTTTCACTTTAATCAACTTTCCCTTTTCAAGGTTAACAAGGTAATTAAAAACTCATTAGGAGAGTGGCATCACTTCTACTACCGACAGACGACACAGGCCGACAGACAGACAGAAAATTTTTTTTTCGCTCAAACTTAAAATCTCGACGTTTCATGACATTCTAAGCCTATTTGAACAATAAAAATTTTACTTTTGTCGTTACTATACTTCCACTGCTTAGAATATCATGAAGCGTCGAGATTTTAAGTTTGAGCAGAAAAAAAGTCTGTCTATTTTTTTTGCGCACGATTATTCTGGCATCGGCCACTCCTACTATCACCCCCACTCCATTATTAAATGGGTTAAAAAAATTAAATTGTGATTTAGTGTGTGTACAAGAACCAAAGGCTCGATTTTTTTTAGCAGGGATCTGTGGAAGTAGTAATTCCTTAGGCAGAGTTTTTTTCCTTTATATTGCTTTGGGACTATATGGAAAATTGGTCATTGATTCCCTGATTTTACTTCCACATCGTGGAACTATGGTAACGGCAAAGAAAACGTTGAATTTTTGTTGTTCAAATAAACTTAAAATGTCATGAAACGTCGAGATTTTAAGTTCGAGCAAAAAAAAATTTGTCTGTCTACCTAACTCTTTTTGTACGCACCACACCACTACTCTGGAACGTTTTATGATATTGACTTGAAATTTATTACACCTATGTATTATAACGAGATTTGGAACTAGATTATATTCCGCTGAAGGGTTGGGAGTAAATAAGAGAAAAAAAAGCAAGTAAGAGTCCATGGAATTCTGATTTAGTGTATGCACAAAAAGCTATTAGCATTATTATAGCGGGTATAAAAATAAATTTATCATTTAGTGTGTGTACAAGAAAAAATGGCCTTAACATTCTTTTTGACTTCAGCCACCCTCACTACAACTCCCTTTAATAATGGAATGAGGGTAGTAGTGATGGACTTGGACAAGATGTCTGGATATGGAAATAGTGATTCTTTAGGCAACAGTTTTTCTTTTGTCTCAAATTTGAGACCATTCTTACTGCACTATAATGTTTTTCTGTTCCAGAAAAATATTCTATTTACGTGACACATTTGATGTAACGTTTTGTTACAATAGGCACACCAACTTTAATCAAGTTGTTGAATTTTGTAAACCATATTGCACTGATTATTTTAATATATTGATCACGTCAAATATATTTTAGGAATATCCCTAGAAGTATAATTATAGCTGTACCAATAGTTACTGTGCTATATGTATTAATGAATATAGCGTATATGACGATATTAACGAATGACGAAATGATGAGTTCTCAAGCAGTGGCAGTGACTTTTGGAGAACGAGTCTTAGGACCATTTGCATTTGTGATTCCTTTAGGTGTCGCCCTTAGTACATTTGGATGCGCACTCAGTCTACAATTTGGAGTTACAAGGTAAAATAAAATCTATTTTAAATTAAGGTAAATACCTGATGAGTTAAAAAGTTATTGGGGATGGTATTTTTAAGAAACTTTTATTTTGCCTCCATCGAATATGATGTGGGAAAAGCATAGGTTAGGTTTTTGTATTTTCGGTGTACAGAGTGTCCACGGATGGACATCTCATAGGTGTATAAATGACCAAATTTTTTCAAGTTGGATGTTCATATTCTGGACTTGCCTCCTGCATGGTCTTAATTAAAGGTATTCCAAAAATGAGTAAAGTAGCGTCTAGGATGTTTTACCGGACAATTTCAGAAAAGACATAAGAGTAATAGTTTACTCTTATGGCTTTTCTGAAATTGTAATACTTTTCTTGTCACTTCTAAACATAAAGCTAGTGCTTTATTTTTAGAAGTGACAAGAAAAGTATAGGTATAAAAAAAATTATGTTTAATTCCAAACTTTCAGAAAAATCCACCTTCTCTGGTGGTTTTCCATTTTTATTTAAAATGAGGTTATTCAAATTCAAATCTAAATTTATCTACCAACAATTACTACATTTCAGTTACATACCTAACGTATAATTGCATAATTTAATAATATGGCATGAACTGGCATTTAGATGTGAAACCATCTGCATGTGCCTTTTTGGAGGTGTCTCCATGACTTAAACAATTATATTAGGCAGAGTATAACTAGACATATATGGACTATGAAGGCAGAATAAAATAATACCCTTGTGCAATATTCCATTGCAGTGGTCTGAGTAAAAATTGCGAGAGATTATCGTATCATAACTCATTAAAGACAGCGGGATACATTATAATAGATGATTTTTAGTTAGATATATAAGACATTTTCTATTTATTTTTATGTGTTTAAGATATGATTTTTTATTTGAATATATTTTTTGCAAAGTATTTTAGATTATTTTAGACTAACGAGTAATAGTTGCAATCGGCCTGCTGCGAATACTTATTTGATTAACATTTTGATCGAATGCGACTCAATTCACTTTTATATGGTGCCACTGAGATTAAATACACAGACAATATATTTTTTTATTGTTCAAATATGAATTAGCAATAGGCAATGCCATACTGCAACTCTCACTTGTTTCGTAATAGTCTTATTAAAATACTGTGACGTGTTTCCACCTCTAGGAAACCACCCTTGCAAAATCCGTGGGTTCCAAAAATTATAACTAGAGATAACCACTAACACACTTTATTAAATAACCTACTGGATACTTCACAATACTACTATTAACTAAAATATACTTTTACTGGCTAAGAATATCCTTTAACAATGTTTATTGCTCGATATTTACACTTTGTATTCACTTCGTAGTTTTAACCTCACTTGTCAATTCAAACTTGCCTTCCCACCGAGAATGCAACCTTATATACTCCATCAATTGCTTCTAGAGCTTCTAGAAATGACGCGAGCGTCATCTAGAGCAGTGTAGAAGTTTCAATCTCCTTTTCCAATGTTCCAGAACGTATTTCTACCAGTGTCTCACAGATGTATTTAGTGTTGCCTATCCTCGAGGGGTATACTCGTGATACTGACACCTCCTTAAATCTGATCGTCCCGGTCAGGCAATTTAGAATCATCAGTGTATTTTGCCAGTCTATACAAATGTACGATTTTTATCTTGGACTTTTCGCTTCATTGAATCCGATAGATGACATCATTAATTCGGGTAATAACAGTATATGGTCCATCCCAAGGCGGTTGAAGTTTCGGTGACTTCCCTTTCTTTCGTCGTGAGTTGTACAGCCAAACCAGATCTCCTGCCTTGAATCCTTCTGAATTACCCTTACGGACGTATCGAGCCGGTCACTGGCTATGATGATTTGGTCTCTAACCAGCTTATGAACATTTATTAGCCATTCACTCATTTCATCCACATAGCTGTTCACAGGAAGCTGTTCTCCGCCTGGCGTTCCGAAAACCAAATCACACAGCAGTCTGATCTCATGCTCAAATACTACACGGGCTGGCGTCTGTTTCGTAGACTCGTGGATAGCAGCTCTGTATGCCAGGAAGAACGGTATGTGGAGATCCCAGTCACGTTGATTATTATGAACCACTTTAGAGAGATGTTCCTTCATCGTCTTGTTATGTCGTTCCACCATTCCATCTGATTGCGGTTGTCCGTGTTTTGTGTATCCCAATAACTTGCAGACTTACTGAAACACCCCCGACTCAAAGTTCTTCCCTTAATCTGAATGCAGCTTCAGAGGTACACCAAACTGACACACCAAATTATCTACCTAGGCTTTGGCGACAGTGACTGCTTCTTGGTTTGAAATCGCATAGGCCTCTGGCCACTTATTAAAATAGTTCATGGCAACCAGTATTTACTTGTTACCGTCCTTGGTTACTGGGAATGGGCCGGCTATATTGATCGCAATCCTCTCGAAAGGAGCTCCGACGTTATATTGCTTCATTACACCGCTACTTCTAGTCTGTGGACCCTTACTGGCTGCACAAATTTTGCAATTGCGACACCAAGCTTCCACATCCTGACGACTATTTATCCAATAAAATCGTTCTTGTACTTTATTCAGGGTCTTATTAACGCCGAAGTGTCCACAGTATGCTCCATTATGCACCTGAAGTACTTTAGGTACACGACACCTGGGAATCAGTAGACGCATAACAACTTGCTACCCGTCCGGGCTTTCCCATGCTCTCTTTAGCAGCCCGTTTATGACTTTAAGTGAATCCCATTTCCCTGCAAAGCCTTCAATCCAACCGCTTTGTCCGAAACATCCTTCCACGCTGGTCGAATTCCTTTCTCCTTTGCTCTAAATATAGCCCCAATCTCTGTATCGTTCAGTTGTTCTTGTTTCAGGGCTTCGGCAGTGTTGACGACCACCGTATCCTGCAATTTCTCAACGTGGCGGCAGTGCTTGCAATCTTCCTTGCACGATCTTCTAGATAAAGCGTCTGCGTTCTTATGAGATCTTTCAGGTCGATGTTCGATTTTGAAATCATACTGTTGTAGCCGTTCTATCCAACGAGCCAGTTGACCTTCAGGGGTTTTCAACTGCAACAGCCATTTTAATGCAGCATGGTCAGTCCGAATCTTGAAATATCTTCCATAAAGATATTTATGAAAATGGTCCACTGAATTAACGATGGCCAGTAACTTCCGGGTTACACAATAATTTCTTTCCGGTTTGGACAGCACCTTGCTGAAGTACTCCATCAGTCTTTCCTGCCCATTCTGAGTTTGGGACAGCACACAACCGACCGAAGAATTGCTGGCACCCGTGTCTAAAATAGAAAGTCCTTCCCGTTGTGGGTACGCTAGCACAGAACCAGTGCATAGAGCTGCCTTCAATTTTCTCCATGCCGTTTCACACTCCGGTGTCCACTGGTACTGCACTTTCTCTTCTGTCAGCCAGTGTAATGGCTTCGCAATCTCTGCAAACCCTTCCACAAAGCGTCTTCATGAACGTTAGATGGTCTTGGCCAATCTCGTACGGCAGAAATTTTGTCGGGGTCTGTTTGTATTTTTTCCGAAGACACAACGTGACCAAGGAATTTGACTTCTTTTTGGAATAGCAGGCACTTCTTCGGGTTCAACTTCAGATGGGCATTCCCGACTCGCCCAAATAATTCTTGAAGATTTTTCAAATATTCTGTAAAGTCCCATCCCATGACAGGCACGTCATCAAGGTAAACCAGGCACGTCCTCCAGGTTAGCCCTCGCAGTACGAATTCCATCAATCTTTCAAAAGTAGCTGGCGCATTGCAAAATCCAAAGGCATCACGGTAAATTGATAAAGACCACTGCCTGCTGAAAACGCTGTCTTTTCCTTATCATCAGGATGAAGTCCCACTTGCCAGTATTCACTCCTAAGGTCTAACGTAGAAAACCATCGTGAGCCTGCCAACGTGCTTAACGCATCGTCAATTCGTGGTGATGTCTTTCTTCGTGACATCATTTAATTTTTGATAATCGACACAAAATCTTAATGTTCCATCCTTCTTGGCAACCAAAACTACTGGCGACGACCAGGGACTCGTTGACTCCTCAATGACTCCATCTTGTAGCATCTTATCTATCATTGCCGAGGCATCTTCTTGTTTCGCTAGTGGAAGCCTTCTAGGTGGTTGTCGAATAGCGGTTTAGTCACCAGTATTTATCCGATGCGGGACTATGTCTGTTTTTGTAAGGACCTCTGTATTCTTGGCAAATACTGAACTTCCCTTTTCCAGGAACTTGATTGCCTCCCTTCGCTCATCCTTAGAAAAATGCTCCAACTGGGAACTCAGTAAGGTCAAAACTTCCTGGTCTATTTTCGTAGATGAACTTCCCTCTGTTTGTTCCTCGCACCTTGCTACCTATGTGACCGGTTCATAGGAGCCAATCGGTTTGCCTTCCTCAATTGTCACTGAGTGCGAATTTAAATTAACGACTCTGATTGGGATTTTGTCTTTAGTCCGGGTTAAAGTTCTTGCCACAATAATATTGGGTAGGGACTTAATCGATTCATCATCTTCCACCAGGCCAACACGGTACCCAAGGCAGCATCAATTATTTGTTCTGAATAAGCAGGAATCTTGATCGTCTGTGTTGTTAACAACCTCGCTTTATGGAATTGGTTGTCCGCAGTTGCCAGAATAAATTCCTCATTTCCAATTTTTAAGACTCGCTCCGCGACGTCAACAACAAATCCCTGCTCTCCTATGATATCCAGTCCCAAAATGAAATCATCCGTAATGTTAGCCACAATGACCTTGTAATTGAACCTCAATCGTCCAACCTGCAGCTCCATGGACCGCAGCCCTGTCCCACGTAGCTGTCCGAATAATTACTCCGTTTTGCCTCTTGTCAATCTGCAAGCCCGATATAAACCCTGGCCGCACTATTGATGGCGAAGCATCGGTGTCAATAGTAAACACACATTTTCTTCCATTTACATATCCTTGCAACAACAGACTAATTGGAATTCTTCGAAGCTGGGAAATCTTTATTTTTCTGGGGGCACCGCATTCCCTAGCTAGCACAGCTCCCTGATGCTGGCTACCTCTAGTTTTGCTGCGTCTCTTCAACATTCACAGCATTTACTCGACTCTCCGAGTTCTGCTGTCGACAGTCTCGTTTCATATGTCCTACCTTGCTGCAGTTGAAACATTTAATACCTCGGCTTTCCTTTATTTTGTTGTTTTTTTCTGCTTTCCGAGGTCATTCAATTTATCGAATAATTTGGTAAACATTTTCTGTATTTCAGTCAACATTGGGTTCTGGTTCATTTCTGGTTGCGATTCTTCCAGAGTCACAGCTCGCACTCTCGACCTTGGAGTATCCCTATAAGCGGCTTCTACTTCAAGTGCACGCACCAAAGCTTCGCTACTACTTTGATGTCTCGTTAACCTAAGAACTCGCCTGACCTCTTCGTCCCTTATGCCATCTAAAAAGGCCTTCACGGCTAATTGTTCTTGAAATTCTCTTGGGGCACTCGGGTATGTCAGGTGTGCCTGTTTCTCTATTGCAGAATCAAATTCTTGTAGGCTTTCGTCAGCCTTTTGCGTCCGGGATTTCAGCTGACCCTGGTGTACTTGGGCAAGTTGTTGGTCGCCATATCTCAAGTCCAAGGCAGCTTCCAAAACTTTGTCCCTTTGTTTTTCCACTGGGATAGTCTGAAGTAATTCTGAGGCTTGGCCCCTTAGCGCTAAAATATATGCCATAGCCTTTTCCTCATTATCCCAGTTATTCGCAGATGCCGCTGCCTCAAATTGTCTCTTGTACGTCGTCCATGAGCTTTGGCCGTCAAACGAGGGAAGTTTTAAATGACGACCTGAAGATACTAGCTGGCCTCCTTTTTCTCTTAATTGTCGTTTGAGTCTCTCCACTTCTCCTTCGAACTCACTCATCTTTGATCCGACTGACTTCTGTCTCGGTTGCATCTACTTTATCTTCGACCTTCTTTATTTCTCCTTTGACTTCGATTTTTAGTTCTTCATTGGCAGAAATGAGCGTCCTGTTGTATTTTTATTTGTTCATTCAGAATTTTTCTTAATTCTTCCTGGCGTTTCTCTTGCTCCTCTTTTTCCTCTTGACGTCGTCTTTCTTGTTCTTCTTTCTCCTCTTGCTGTCGTATCTTCAGGTCTTCCATAATTTGTCTCAGTTCGGTTTTTTCGTCTTTCTTGTTGTTTTTTCTCTTCTTGTGTTTTTATTTCCAGGTTCTCCATCATTTTTCTCAATTCAATTTTTTCTTCTAGACGTTGTCTTTCTTGTTCTTTTTCTTCTCGATGTCTTCTTTCTTGTTCTTCTCTTTCTTCTTGGCGTCTTATTTCCAGATCTTCCATAATTTTCCTGAGTTTATCTTTTTCATGTTGACGTTTTCTTTCTTGGTCTTCTATCATTTTCCTTAATTCGTCTCTCTCAACTTGAAGTCTTATTTCTTGCTCTTCTTTTTCTTGTTGACGCAGCTTTTTCTTCCTCTTAACGTTTTTTCTCGTATTCTTCTTTGTCCTCCTGGCGTTGCTGCGCCATCATCCTCGTAAACTCCGCAAGTAGGTCCTGTATTTGTTTCTCCCCTGCCATGCTTCTTGTTGTTATGGGCATATGATGACGTTAACCAAGTTTATTTGCACAATAGCTTTAAGGAAATTCCGATATCTCGTCAATATTTTCAAAAAGAGTCTTGTTTAGAGTTTTTATCACGTCTCAGTTCAAATGATTTAATTAATTATCACACTAATGTCCTAATAAAATGTTCTACAATGTCTCAAAAATGCACTTGACACTATTTTTCTGTTCGAAAATAACCCTCGAATAATGTCCAGTAAATTAGTCCTCTGTGTTAGCACTAACCCTCGAGAATACTTCTCGAACACTTCAGAGCTCCTCTTGTCATAAAATTCCGCTTTCTGACACCAAATTGTGACATGTTTCCACCCTTAGGAAATCACCCTTGAAAAATCCGTGGGTTCCAAAAATTATAACAAGAAATAACCACTAACACACTTTATTAAATAACCTACTGGATACTTCACAATACTATTATTATTAACTAAAATACACTTTTACTGACTAAGAATATTCTTTAACAATGTTTTTATTACTCGATATTTACACTTTATATTCACTTCGTAGTTTTAACGTCACTTGTCAATTCAAACTTGCCTTCCCGCCGAGAATGCAACCTTATATACTCCATCAAGTTTCTAGAGCTTCTAGAAATGACGCGAGCGTCATCTAGAGCAGTGTAGAAGTTTCAATCTCCTTCTCCAATGTTCCAGAACGTATTTCTACCACTGTCTCACAGACGTATTTAGTGTTGCCTACCCTCAAGGGCAATATCCTCGTGACAATACGTTCTAACAACATTTTAAGTAAATCTAATATATGACCCAATCTACATAAAGTTCGTTCGAATCTCAGAGACCCAGTGTATATTTTGCAGTATCGATATCTTGTACATCCTCATATATTCTTTTGAGCGTATCTTTCTCTATTCACTGAAAGAATAATGCCAAGCTTCCTTCCTTGGCAGTATTTTAATCCACTCTCAAAATATTATTTTTCCCCGTCGTTTTCATAATTACCTATCTTTTTATATAAAGGTGTCATGCTTTGCATATTTTCACTAAAAGTGTAGCAGGTTTGCGATGCAAAGCTCATCTCCACGAGGGGAGTTTTATATTTACCTTATTTGGGCCTCCTTGTTTCCAAGATTTTCATTTTTTTCCTTTTGCCTGTCGGCTGTTCAGATTTTTCTTCAGTGGATGGTGGATAAGTAAAGATGTTATGTTAAGTTGATAAATGCTGTACAGAGAAATTTTAACAAATTGTGATCTATCAATTATTTAAATATTGTCTAAATGTTGGTTGTGGCATTTTCTTAATTTTTCTCTGTTTCTTATTGGGATGCTCTGCCACATGTATTTTCTTCTAAATAATGTCGTGAAATCTACAAAATAATACAATTAATCAGTATTATACTAGAAAATAGCCTCTATGCCTGTGACTTCTACGTCAAAGAATCAGTTGGAGGGTGGTTTTTGACAAATAATGAATAAGAACAAAAATATAAAAATGACGTATTTTGCTGACGTTTCGGAAAACGAATCTATTTCCTTTCTCAAAGCGTATTATAAATGTTTGTGTGCTGTGTATATTAAATACACAGCTTTAAGAATATCTTTGTTATATTCAGTATCTATGGATACTAAATATAACAAATAATATATTCTTAAAGCTATGTATTTAATATACATAGCACACAAACATTTATAATACGCTTTGAGAAAGGAAACAGATTCGTTTTTCGAAACGTCAGCAAAATACGTCATTTTTATATTTTTGTTCTTATTCATTATTTGTCGAAAACCTCCCTCTAACTGATCCTTTGACGTAAAAGTCACAGGCGTAGAGGGTATTTTCCAGTAAAATACTGGTTACTTGCATTATTTTGTAGATTTAACGACATTATTGTTTAGAAGAAAATACATGTGGCAGAGCATCTCAGTAAGAAACAGAGAAAAAAATAAATTATTTGTTCAAATTAGTTAAGAGTGTAAATAATATCAGCTGGTAATGTTGACTAATAATTTAGCTATAGATAATCTGGGACCAAACCAGAGGCAAAATATTAATTAATTTATAAATAACCTAAAAGGAATGAGAGGGAGCCATGCAGCAGATAATAAGGACTTTAATGACTTATTAAAACAAACTAATAATGACTTTAATGACTCATTAAAAGCAAATTTATTTAACGGTACTTTACGGTAGGTATATGTAGCTGTTTAAGATAAGATACTTTTAGAAAACATAATTGATATACTTTTGGTTGAGATTAGAGGCTTCTATACTAGAAAAAAACACAAACCCAAAGTAATCATATATTACAACAATAAAAAAAACATTGAACATTTAAAATTAGTATTATGTATAGGGATTGCATTACCGGTTAACCGGTTATTAGGACAAAAAACACATGACGATAATTACCGGTTATTTTAATTTTTTACCGGTTATTTCGGTAAATTCTGAACTTACGATATGTCACGTATTCAACGTTTCTATTTATGTCACTGACTAGTATTCACTAAATACAGAGTGATTGTTCCAACACCGAGCACTTTTAACAATAAATAAATAATATTATAAAAAGAAAACTCCAAACACCAAGCCCTAAGAAATACAAGAGAGACATTGACAATATCTTACGACAGAAAATTGAATATTTCACTGCCGCAAATATCTTGGAATACATTTAGAATTATGTTATTACCAATTCTTATTAACTTATTGACCCACCGATTGAAGAAGGGCATCTTCAGCTGGGGTATTCTATGCACAAATATCAGACGACTAACAGATATAGCTTTGAAAAACTAACCCTTTTACCAGGCTATTTTTAAAATAATATTGTATTTTTAGATTAGGTATTCAGTAAATGTCATATTTGAGTTTATGTTTATAATTTTTGTTATTTAAGTGGATATTTTTGTTATTTACAGAATAATTATTTATTTAAATTTGTTCCATTTATATTTTTTTCCTTTTGATAAATTAACTCCTATATAAAAAAGTCTGTTTGACAGTCACATTCTTGTCACTTTGACAGCGATAAAAAAGATGCATCGTTTTTAATCACCGATAAAAATGCCTGTTCCTCAAAAGCAGAGTACATGTAGTAGTCGCACGTCACTTTGAAATCTGTACTGTCAGCTATAATTTTTAAGTATTGTGGAAACTATACTGTACAATATGAGTCGTTTTGGGAAAATTATAATTATTTTTAATAAATTATTGTTGTTGTTCGTTCACATATTCTGTCGTTAATTTATCTTGCCAAAAAACATTCGAGCTTTTCTTTTATGGATACTTTTTAACTAAAAATTTTGCCAATCGGTAATTTTGCTCGAAAAACTGACATTTGACCAAATCGCTCGACCTCCGGTCTCGCGATTTTTTTTATGTCAGTTTTGCTTATAAAATCACTGATTTGGCAAAATTATTTCGTTACAAAGAGAAATTTATCCGATAAAAAAAAGCTCTTGTGATCTTACGGTTGATAAAAAACCTTTTTTTTGTTCGTTATATGTATAAAATATAAATATACGTATTAAAAAATATTTTTTGTTAAATTTAGATAATTTTGTACATGGAAAAAGGCAATTGCCATTTTCGCCACCCTAATCATCCATTCTAAAAATTACCGGTAAATACCGGTTAACCGGTTATTTTCATTTTTATTTACCGATTTACCGGTTATTAAAACTTCCGGTAAATTGCAATCCCTAATTATGTACAATTACCTAATATCACACTTGCATTTAATAATACAAAATTGAATAAGTATTTATCATCAAATAACATCATGGGCGGCCTGAAGGGCACCAATTTTACAGGATTAAACAGAATTAATATTACTTACTAATATATTACATAAATAAAATAATTTTTAAATTAAATAGGCCTGAAGGGCTGAAAAAATTTAATTAAAGAATGTTTCAAATTAATGTCTAGTCTTAAAATGAATTCCTTTATTTTTTTAAATATGTTATAATACTAGAATATAAATAATGAATCAATTTATCACTAACTTTGATATACCACGTATTGAGACTGAAATTGTTGAAACTGCAACTCAAGGGAATGAAATTTTGAAAGTGAATAGTAACTTCTTAAACTTTAAAATTTTAAACAATAATATTCGTAGCCTTTCCAAAAATATTGAAAATCTTGAAGTCTTTCTCTCACATTTTAATGAACCTTTTGAATGTATAGTGCTTACAGAAACATGGAGAATTGATAATATAAATATGTTTAAAATTGAAGGTTACGATGTAGTATATAACGGAGGCGATTTCAATCAAAATGATGGAGTAGTAATTTTCATAAAAAATGGCTTACAGTACAATTACCAAATTGATAAAATAAATAATGTTTCGGTCATAAATTTAAATATACAGATGTTTGAATATAAAATAAATATTATTGCAGTGTACAAGTCGCCCTCTATAAATTCTGGAGATTTTATATTAGACTTTTATCAGTATCTAAAAACAGCGAAAACCTGTGCAGATTTTAAATTAATAGTAGGCGACCTAAATATTGATATTACAAAAAAAAATGAAATCACCAATGAATTTTTGAACACCCTATGTGAATACGAGTACAAATCAACTATTAATAAATATACACGTATAGATGGTGAATCAAAGTCATGCATAGACCATATTTTTATAAATTCTAATTTCCCAGACATGAAGGAAAAAATATTGCCTCTCATAATAGAAGCAAGATTCACGGATCATTCTCCGGTCATCTTACAGCTAGTTCTAAGTGAAATCAAAATACAGAAAAATAATAAAAACAACTTTATTAAGTATATAAATTATAAGACATTAAAACGAGAATTAGCAACTGATGACTGGAATGATGTAATTACTGGAGAGGACCTGGACACTGAAACAAATAAATTTCTTAATAAACTGACCAAATTAATAAACAAACATACAAATACGTTTAAAAAAAGAGCAAAAAAGGAAAGTATGGATTACGACGGGTATCATTAAATCAATTAACAAGAGAGATAATTTACATAAAAAATGGAAAAATGAACCAAATAATCAAGAACTAAAAAAAGAGTATACAACATACAGAAATAAATTAACGCAGGTAATAAAAAAAACTAAGTATAATTTTTACAAAACTCAAATAGAGGAAAACAGAAACAATATGAAACGGCTATGGGACACTGTAAATTATAAAATAAAAAATGGTAACAAGCAAGATAAAAATATAACACAAATAAAAAATGAACTAGATGAAATCATAACAAATAAAGTTGAAATGTGTAAAATATTTAACAAAAATTTTATTAATATAGGTAAAATATTAGCCGACAAAATAAAGCGAAGGAATGGTTATAATGAAAAAAAGAAACACAAAATGTACATTCTATATTTTTATACCCTTGTTCTAGACCAGAAATACGTGAATATATAACTAGATTGAAAAACAAAAAAGCTCCGGGTTTTGACAAAATTAAATCGGAAACACTTAAAGAAATAATAGATTATATTATCATTCCTTTGACGTATTTGATAAATAAATCCTTTAGTACGGGTGCTTGTCCAGAAATGTTTAAAATATCTGTCGTAAAACCAATTCATAAAGGAGGAGATAAGATGTTACCTTTGAATTATAGACCAATATCCCTAATATCAAGCTTAGCAAAAGTCTTTGAAATGGCACTAAAAACTAGAATTTTAAAATTTCTGGATAAGCATAATATTTTGTCAACACAACAGTATGGATTCCGTGAAGGTAAATCTACTGAAAATGCAATTACCTTACTCACCAAAAAAATTTATGAAGCTCTGGACAACTCGAAGCCCTCGCTATGTCTATTTTTAGACTTGGCGAAGGCTTTCGATACAATAAGTCACACATTACTATTGTCAAGTCTAGAAGAAGTAGGAATAAGAGGTACCGCATTAGCCCTAATAAGTAGTTATATAAAAAACAGAAAACAATGTGTAGAGATTGACGACAGTAGAAGTGATTTTGTAAAAATTGAATATGGTGTGCCACAGGGCACCATACTTGGGCCACTATTGTTTATTCTATACCTTATTCTATACCTCAACAATTTATTTGAGATAAATACAAAGGGCACGGTCATCAGTTTCGCAGATGATACCGCTATATTTTATGAGAGTGAAACCTGGAACAATCTACGTGAAGAAGTACAGAGTGATTTTTTGAATATAAAGAAGTGGTTTGATTACAGACTTCTTTCATTAAATCTTGAGAAAACCGTATATATACCTTTTACATCCTATAATTCCACATTACCGCCTTTCCACTCACTTGAAATAAATGATGAAGACTCTAACACCTTTTTAATATCACAAAAATTTCATACAAAGTATCTTGGTCTGATTATTGACTGTCATCTAAGATGGGACAAGCATATAAACTTTGTCACTGAAAAATTAAGAGTACACATTCATCTTTTTAAATATTTAAAACAAATATTGAATATCAGACATTTAAAAATAATATATATGGCACTAGTTGAACCTCATATGAGGTATGGAATTGTAGGATGGGGAGGCGTAACGAATGTACACTTAAAGAAATTAGAACTGACCCAAAAACGAATCATTAAAATAATATACAATAAAGACCCTACCTATCCCACAGATTTGTTATTCAGGGAATCATTAAGTTTGGATTCACGGCAGCTCTACTTCTTCAGCTTGTCAGTACTGCAATATTCGGGAGCGAAAGTCATCTTAAACCATGACTATAATACTAGAAACAAAAAAAATCTCGTACTTGGAAAAAAAATTAATAAAACTATTGGTCAGCGGTGTCATGTGTTTCTTGCACCAAAAGTATTTAACGTTTTACCCGAATCAATTAAAAACACTACAAATAAGAAATGTTTAAAAAAAAACGTTAAAAAATTTTTAATGGAAATTCCTAGAACTGATATACACAACCTGTTAGATTTGAAAAATAATTAAAAATAATAATTACTAGAAAAAAAAAAAAAAATATATATATATATATATATATATATATATATATATATATATATATATATATATATATATATATATATATATAAGTAAATACTTGCCCAGATCCTGAATTTATTTTCTCTGATTAGTTCCCCTTGAGTGCACATTTGAGACACTCAAAATTTGGATGTTTACATTTAAAGTTTTAGATTCCGGAAACAATTTTAGTACAATACACAGGTGTCTTATTATTTTAGATAATAAAGACCGAAAATATGATAGTAATTATAATAAAAAAGAAAACTAGTATATGTGGCATATGTAATTATGTATAGATTACTATATTATGTGTATGTGCATAGGTGTGTTTATATGTGTATACATATGTGCGTAGGTATCTGTATATATGTATACTTGCGTTGGATTACAATTTTAAAGATAAATCTATCTAGCTTAGTAATTTGTCTATGTATGTTTTGTCACAGTCAAGGTTTTAACAGAGCCTTTTGTGACTTTTTTCATGTTTATTTGCATGTATTTTGCTTTACTGTTCATATTTTATAAATGTATATTTTGCTAATAAACATATTATTATTATTATTATATTATTATTATAATGTAACATTTAGCTCGTAAAAAGGTAATTTATTTCTTCCCCGAAACAACCAGTAAGGAAACCTCCACATTTACATGAAAACGGTGAAAATTATAACTAGTAGACGGTGACGTGGAAACATAAACCTGGTGACTTGCTGGTGGATACAACAAAATCAGAGCCGGTGCAATACCTACCTTTAGTTCCCTGATGTTTACTACATACATGCCTTGGATGATCTGAATGGTGGCTAATTTTCTGCCAATGGATAATATACAACGTATCCTTGATATCCTTCGGGTTCAGGTTCGGGTAAGGAAGAATCTCGAGTATCAACGGAACTTTCTGGGAAAGGAAAGCAAGGAATAATTTGGAGAACAAAAATACTCTCAAAATGAGCTCGCTTAAACATTTTTTTAAATTCCTATTTCGAAAGTATACCTTGTAGTAAGTGTGCAAAATATTAGATTTTTGTTTTCAACTGCTTCTCCCTCAAAATAAATAATGAAAATAAAGCGCGCAAAAACGGAGAGAAGCCATGCTGTGACATCACACCACTCCTCGCGGTCGGCAGCTCGCATGTTCCCATATAGTTTCTTAAACTGAATGTAATAGTCGAAGAACCAGACCTCTAAATTCGACACAACTCTCGAACATACAAAAACAGACAGTTTATTCTCATATAAAAACACCTAACAAAACATATTTTTGAGATCGCGATATGATTTGGAATTGCGACAATGGAGAAAATTGCACTTTTTCATCTTTTCTACAAATAATACTATTTTCACATTTTTCATGTCCCCACTCCCCTATAACTGTCATTTGTTGTCGTAAAAACTTGATATTTTAGTATTACAATATTCAAATCTTTCGTTTTCCAACGGTGTATGGAGAAATAATATTTGTTATGATATGACTGAAAAATAAATAAATACTAATGGAGAAGTTGCGAATTTAGAATTTAGAGCGAAAAAGTATGGATCGAAGTAAATTTTTCATTTTTCAAAATAACTGCATACTGTACACAGTGGTCTTCAAGCAGAAAGTTCGACCAAAATGGATCCAAAAACGTCCAGCATATCTGTAGGGTAAAAAAAATGCAAACCGGAAAATCCTAGCTGATCCCCTTCGCGATATATTCAATTTCCAATTATATTAGAAATTGAATATCTCTATCTAATTATAATTAGTAATTGTATATCTCTCGAAGGGGATCAGCTAGGATTTTCCGGTTTGCATTTTTTTACTCTACAGATATGCTGAAAATTCTGTGAAACCCGTTTTTTGATCCATTTTGGTTAAACTTTCTGCAGCTTGAAGACCACTGTGGTAAGCGAGTAAGCTGTAGCTAATAAAATGAAGTTTGTGCACTTCTTGGAGCATTTTTTTTTAAAATGCTCAGGAAGGGGGAAAAGGCCTTGTTTATTTCACTACTGTTTGTTTTTTAGGTCATTTAATTATAAATATTGTTATAATTTAAAAAATAGGTAGTTTTATTTTCAACTGGTTTATGATTAACTGAATATGTATAACATGCTTAGGTGAGAAATGTTTACTATAAACAAGAAAACGTAAAGTATTGAATCCACTAATTTTAAAAAAGTAAATTTTTGAAATCTCATCATTTGGTGAAATTAATAAAAGTGCCGCATATGTTATTGAAGATTGTTTAATAAAAGTATGCAGAGTTTTTCAAGTTAATTATATTTTCATCCAGAATTCAAGGAAAATATGGACTATTTAGGATCCCATTTATTTACATGCTGAACTTGTCATATTCTATAGAGGGGCCATCCATAAATGACGTCACGCCAATTTTTGAGATTTTAGACCCCCCTCCCCCTTTGTCACGTTTTGTCACGCTGAGTTAAACCCCTCAAAAAAATTACGTCACGCTTATAGAGATCCCCCCCCCCCCCCCTTTATGTTTTTTCGATTCCGTTATTCTTTATTCTCGATATTTTTCGCCTCATGGGGGGAGGGGGGGTGCTAGTAGAAGTCCAAAAAAAAAATGTCCCGTCAATATATCAAAAACGGAAATTCTGATAATATTGAAAAAATTATGTGTTCAATATTGCAAACCAACCGAACCACTGAAATTTAAGCAACTTACGTTGAACAGTTCTGAAGATCTGCTAAGTTATATTGAAAAATGTGCCTCTTCTTAAGGATATTTTAACCATGCCAGTTTTCAATCCGTTATATCTCGGAAAATATGTATTCTATGTGAATAATATTTTAGTCATCGATATAACACAGCTTTTTTCGTAAGGTGAATTTTTTTCATAATATTTTATTTTATATTTTCGAAGCAATTATCAAAAAGTTAGTTGATGCTTATTCCGGTTAAAATCTCTTTGAAAAGTGGGATATTTTTCTATGTAACTTAGCAGAGCTTCAAAATTGTTCAACGCAAGTTACTTAGATTTCAACGAGTGATTTACAATAGACACATAAAATGAACACACAATTTTAAAATATTTTTGGCTCCTCCCTTTTTGAGATACTGGCAATTAAAATGCATTGGTAAACCAGGATTTAATGCAGTGCGTACCACGCTCATACTTATTACACTTCTATAACCACCCAACTGTTATAAACAGCGATTTTTGTTTTTCAAAATTTAATTCAGACTTTAAACTACATTATTCTAATACTCTATCTTCAATAATATAAAAGTCTTCTGGGTATAAACTTTTACAATGTCGCCAGAGACGAACCCAGCTATTTTTTTTGGGGGGGGAAAGCTACAACTAATTTGCCAACTGCCCATTTTTTTTACAACTTATATTTCCTTATGTTTTTTTTTATTTCAGACTTAATCTATAAGTAGCCTAGCGATACAAATATTATGCAAAAGAAGTTTAACTAAACTACTTGATGTAGGCGCTAGACAAGGGCGGGATGCAAATGAAACTCCAAATAAATTTTTTTCGAAAATTTCGGGGGGGAGGTACAAATTAAAATCTGGACAAAAAATTTTTCGCCTCATACACAGGAATACCATTAGAAATCCAAAAACTTTTTTTCCCACCTCATGCGAAAAAAAAAATTATCGCCTTGAAAACGTAACGAATGCTTTTCTCGAGGGGGGGGGCAAATTGCCCCTACTGCCCCCCCCCCCGGATCCGCCCTTGGCGCTAGACCTAAGTTGACCCCGCGCTCTCCTTCGTCTAGAAGCTACTGGATGAGGTAACCGTTATAGTTTAATGACCGTGGAGAAAAGCAAGATACAATACGATTACACGCAAGTCGGGGCGCAAGCTCGTGAACGTCCACGCTAGTACGGCTACCGGCCACTTCCCACTTCACATTGTGATATGCAATAGGTAGCATTGAGGGGTCTACACACGATCCAGCGGCAGGGAGCCAGCCTTGGCGCATGCTTTGAACTCATTCGTAAAAGTGAACTGGTCCGCTGGAATTCCAATTATCTTCAAAGCGTACCAACAATGTCGGGTCCCAGCAGCTGGATCGTCTGTAGAGCCCTTTAATAGTCCCAGATTCTGATTCAGTGTCCTCTAAGAATTTAATATTTTAACAATTTCTGACCGACAACAATTTGTTATTATTATTATCTCTCGTTGAGAGGTTGGTAACTGATATTAGTGATACTCAGTATAAACCAACAATAAACGACTTTATAGCTAGGACAAAGCATTGTATTGATAAAGGCAAAAAGGAGTAATATTCTAATATTTCTAATGTAAGACAGTCTTTGAGAATTGTATGCTCTGGCCGTGCCGTCTACTGGGTCGAACGTCGAATTTCCGCGAGTTGACGAGTTTATTTTGTTGGCCCGTCGCGTAGGCCCGTCGGCGTTGTGCTTTGTCCGTCGACTATTCTGTGGCTCTCACAAGTCTCACATCAGTCACATCTAAGTCATAAATAATATCAATTAAAATTATTAAATGGTCATAGTGACAGTGTCATTTAATTTTTATCAACTCATTATTCGTTTTTTGCAATTATACCCAATAAAGATATTTTTACATTTTTGGTGATTTTCCCAACTCAATCAACATTGGGGGGGGGGGAGCGTACCCCCCCATAACCCCCCGTGGGTTCGTCTCTGAATGTCGCTACTGAAAAATCCATGCGATCTCAAATGAGAATATTTTTTTGTACCAGATATGTTATCTTTGGTAGAATTACTTCCACGTCCAGTGGAAGTATAGTAACGACAAAAAATTTTTAAAAAATTTTTATTCTCCAGATAGGCTTAAAATGTCATGAAACGTCGAGATTTTAAATTTGAGCGAAAAAAAATTTCTGTCTGTCTGTCGGTCTGTCTGTCTGTAACTTTTTTTGTGCGCACGTTTACTCTGAAACCGTTTAAGATATTGACTTGAAATTTGGTACACATATGTACTTTAACGAGATCTAGAACTAGATTATATTTTCATCTTGTTCCGTCGAAGGGTTGCGGGGTAAATTTGGGGTAAATAGGTAAATCAAGCAGGTAAGAGTCCATAAAATTGGTATTTAGTATATACAAGAGAAGCTAAGGTCTCAAAAAAATTTTTGGCATTAGCCACCTCCATTACCCCCACCCCCTTATTAAAGGGGATGACAAAAAATTGTGATCTAGTGTACCTATGTACAGGAACTAGAAACCTCAAAATATTTTTTTACTTCATCCACCCCCACTACCACTCACCACTACCGATGTGGGGTATCGTTTTATAGATATTTGGGGTAGAGGATTTCAAATATTATATTATTAAAGTTCCATAAACAATTATTTTCACATTCAAAGTTTTTTTCGTTGTGAGTGACTTGGATAGAGAATCTGGATGTGGAAGTAGTGATTCCTAGGGCAGCGGTTTTTTATGTTTGGAAATCGATTATTTACATTTCAGAATATGTGTTCAAATTTTCGTCGGGTCAATTTCACAGCCCCACAAAAAAAAGTGGTCTGTCCGGCGGACCAGACTAGTGTATCCGTATGTATTTGGATCCGCTAAAACCGAATCCGAAGTCAGAATAATTGTCAGATTGGCTCGTTTTTCACCTCCAACCCCAAAAAACACCCCCAGTGTATCCTTATGTATTTGGACCTGCAGAAACCGAATCCGAAGTCAGAATTGTCAGATTGGCTCGTTTTTCACCCCTTACCCCAAAAAACACCCCGAAAACAAAAAGAAAGTGGTCTGTCCGGCGGACTATATCAGTGTATCCTGCTAAATCCGAATTCGAAGTCCGAATTGTCAGATTTGCTCGTATTTCACACCTAACCCCAAAAAAACACTCCCAAAACAAAAAAAGTGGTCTGTCCGGCGGACTATAATAGTGTATCCTTATGTATTTGGATCCGCTGAAACTGAATCAGAAGTTAGAATTGTCAGATTGGCTCGTTTTTCATCCTTAACTCCAAAAAACACCCTCAAAACAAAAAAGTTGTCTGTCCTGCGGACTATACCAGTGCATCCTTACATATTTGGACCCACTGAAACCGAATCCGAAGTTAGAATTGTCAGATTGGTTCGTTTTCACCCATATTCTTATGTATTTGGTAAGGACACACTGGTATGGTCCGCCGGACAGACCATTTTTTTTTGTTTTGGGGGTGTTTTTTGGGGTTGGGGGTGAAAAACGAGCCAGCCTTACAATTCTGACTTCGGATTCGGTTTCAGCGGGTCCAAATACATAAAGATACACTGGTATGGTCCGCCGGATAGACCAATTTTTGGGGGAGGGGGTGTTTTTCTTGGGTTGGGTGTGAAAAATGAACCAATCTGATAATTCTGACTTCGGATTCGGATTCAGCGGGTTAAAATACACAAGGATGCATTGGTATGGTCTGCCGGACAGACCACTTTCTTTTCTGTTTTGGGGGTGTTTTTTGGGGTTAGAGGTGAAGAACGAGCCAACCTGATAATTCTGACTACGGATTCGGTTTCAGCGGGTCCAAATTTATATGAATATACTAGTCTGATCCACCGGACCGGCCATTATTTGGGAGGGTGTTTTTTAGGGGTTAGGGGTGAAAAACGAGCTAATCTGACAATTCTGACTTCAGATTCGGTATTAGCGGGTCCAAATACAAGGACACACTGGTCTGGTCCGCCGGACAGACCACTTTTTTTGTGGGACTGTGTTTTTAGAAACAAAATTATGAGATGGGAAATGTAAAATGTTGTATTTCTGAATCGAATCGCAACCTCCATAATCGGATTCGGCAGGTCCTTTTACATAAGAATATGACTTCAGATTTTGTATATTCGCTAGTTACATAAGCCACTTGTATTTTGCATAATTCAAGTGTCTCGCTCTCCGGCTATAACCGCATAACTCGTAAAACCAGTGGAGTGGTGTGACGTCACACATGCTCGCTCAGAATTACGAATTCGAAATAATTTTTTATTTCAAAATTTACTAGAGGTAAGTGACATAAGTAATATTATTTTATTTATTTATTTATTCAATTTGTACACTACAGAATTAAGACGCTTCACCAACCTTAACAAGCCTTAAATTTGAACAGATGGAACTGCGTGTAGCTTTTGGCAATATTACATCGTGGATATCGACCAATAATTTTAGTGCAAGTAGCAGTAGTAGAATTTGTAATTCCTCTTCTAGGAGATAGGTGGAGGCCGCAAAAACCAAACAAATGAAAATGGTAATGACCTTGAATCAACAATGCATGCAATCTAAATTGAACCGATTATTGACATTATTGTAATAGTAATTACATTGTATATAGACTACCTAGTAGTATAACGCGCGTGTATCAACTGTTGGATACGATCTCAAGCGTCATCTACTGGAACCTACTGAAATTAATGCATTTTTAACCCATGCAGATGAGACCTCTATGCAAATTTCATTTGATTAAGGTTTCTTCAGGTGACTGTGCAAGCTACATGAAAATGCGTAATCGGAAATGTATAAATAACGAAAACAAATATTACTTTGCTAAATGTCTCTAAATTTAGTGATATTTAACAAAGTAATTTTTGGTTCGTTATTTTTACAAAGGAATTATTTATTACATTTCCACAAATAAAAATTGTTTTATCACATTTTAAAGTTTTTAAATTTTCATGACTAAAATATAAAAGTTTTTAGTTGCATGAATTTAAAAATGTTAAGATATGTGCTAGAAAAATGTTTAGTTGCAGAAATAGAACGAACAATTTGATTGTCTCAAAAGAAAGTATTTGAAAGAATTAGAATTAGAATAATCTTTATTAGTTCACCTGTACAAAAAAAATACAATACCCAAAAGATGTAGAACGTATCAATAATTTAAAGCTAACAGTAACGGTAAATAAAAGTAAAATAATATGTACATCAAGGGCGGATCTAGAAATTTCAATATTTTTTTTCTCGTCTGTGGCGCATGGGACCCATACGAAGTATGAGAAATAACATCTATCATTATTCTTTTTTGTCATATACATTTTACTTTTCATCAAAATGCAACAATAGGTTTTGGAGTTTATGAAAATATTTTCATTATTAACTGAAATACAATGAACTGAAATTTTGTAATTTACAATTTAACAAATTACAAAATTTCAATTCGTTGTATCTCAGTAGTAATGAAAATATTTTCATAAACTCCAAAACTTATTGTTGCATTTTTATGAAAAGTAAAATGTATATGACATAAAAGAATAATTTTAAACGGGAGTCCCTGGACCAGGGGGGCGCACTCGAATTTTGAAAATTTTTTTCGCAAACTGCTTTTTTAAATTTTTTTAGGGATCGTTAGAGGAGTGCTTCTCTAGATGTTATTTCCCATATTTCGTATGGGTCCCATGCGCCCTAGACGAGAAAAAAATTATTGAAATTTCTAGATCCGCCCTTGACATAGGTTAAAACACAACACAGTTGTTAAAATTAACAGAAATATAACGTTTTATAATATATCAAGATTGAACGCTATAAGGTATACAACGTGATCTACCATGACACGCGGAAAATTTAACAGTAGGTAGTCCCCACCGAAAGGAGTTAAAAAAACTGAAATTGAAAAAAAAATGACCAAAAAAATGACCTTATTTTTTGTACAAATGCGCCGCCAAAGACTAACAAATTTGACGTAACGCGGTACAACCATACCACTTTATCAGACTTGGGATTGACACTAGTGACTGCAAAGCTGGATAGGATAGAAATGACTTTTTGGTTTTAATCAAATCACACTACAAAAATAGCGAAATAAATCGAAAAGACATTGAACCTATGGTAATGACTCTGAAACAACAAACAGATATAAGAGATATTTAGTTAAACCCGACAATAACACGGCGGTGTCCTGATTGTTCGACCGAAAGCAAAAAGCGCGGCTCTCTTTGATTTGTGCTTGCCGGCTCATGCCGGCTTCAGTTTTTATGCCAATTAAGGAAATGTAAACAACTCCGATACATTCTTTCACCAGTAAGGTCGTCGACCTATTCCTGATCTACGCAAAATCAGTAGTGTATCTTCGCAAATTTATTAATAATTTAATATACTAAATTACCTCAGAACCCTCTAAAATTTGGCAGAGGCTTTCCCACATTGAAGACTAGTTACACTATTTTATTTTTCGCATATCATGGTAGATCACGTTGTATAAAAATAAAATCTAAATTTAAAATTAAAAAAAAAAAAGGAAAAAGTGTTTGTATGTACAATTTAAATAAAAGCCTTTCTTAAAAAAACATATTTTATTTTGATCAATCATCGCCTTGAAATCAACTATCAACTTAGACAAATTTCTAAAGTTTAGGAAGCAATTCGGTAGACTTGGCGTAAGTAAGAGGAGGTATTTAACTGAACTAATCTAAGATAAAAAGATCAATTAGCACGCTCTACCTCTACTAAGTTAAATTTCTTAAGTTTAGCTCAGTTCACTTGCAGAAAGAAAACACCTATTATCACCAATTATGTTGTAATTTTTTTGTCCCTATGCGAGCTATTTTTATAGAATTAGAAATGGTTTTACAGTATTTAAATATCAAGGTTCTTATCAATAATTTCAAAATGTAGAATCTATATTCATTGCATGAATTATCAACAGCTTCCCAAACTGGAAGTTTTTTTTTTATTAATTTTAATTATTATTTCTGTTTTTATATTCAAAAATACTATAAGATTACATAAACTTTAAATTTTTATTGCTATTTGTTCAAACACATTTATAAACAACTAGATAAATTACGTATTTTTGAAAAAAAAATTGCCATTGTATTTTTTGTTATAAAAAATATTATGATTAAAAGAAAAAATTAATTTTTCTTAAGCCTTTTTTTAATTGTTTATAATCATTATTTTCCTTTTTTCATTATTTAAACAGATTATTAAGAAAAAAATGTATTCTTAAAATTTATTATTTGCAATTCTCTACAACGTGGAAAAAAGAAAAAAAAATGTTTTGTTGTTAATTTATCTGTTTATTTAATAAACAGTTTGTTATTAAGGCCGCTTTTATACGAGGCAACTAGTGGCGGCAACCAGTGGCCGCCACTTCTAGTAAAGCATTATCGTAAATGAGCGCTTTCACATGTGGCAACTGCAGTGGCGACAACTGAGTGGCGGATAGTTGCTCACTCTCGCAACTGGTGGCTGATGATCACAGTGGCCGTCACCGTACTTTGGGTATTGTTTTAAATGCAAGCGTTCACACGTTTCAACTTGTTGCTTCCACATTTAATAAATTTTATATTATTAAAATCAAAATATTATCAATATTGTTTTGCAAGACATGGTGAATAGACGTCGTTTCATGATTTATTACAATGACTGTAAAACAATCATTTTCAAAGTTGGTTGACGTAAAAGTGAATACAGAGGACTTAACAAACACAAACACAAATCGTTAAATAAAGTAAAATATAGGCCTTTATCTACTCTTGTTGATAGCATAGGATGCACTTGCATTTGTCTTTGCCTTCGCTTTTTGTTCTTGATTAGCAAAATAAGAATTCGAGACCATCCTTTCAACTGTCCAAGTATATTTTCCTCTGTCCTTGGCGAAGAAATCAGTCGTAAAAGAGAGGGGGGGGACAACTAGTTGCCTGCAGGTTGACCGTATCTCCACCAAAGAGCTACTAGTGGCGGGCACTGATTGCCGCCACTAGTTGCCACGTATGAAAGCGGCCTAACAATCGCCAAATGTGTTTACATTTTTTTATCTAAAAAGAATATAAACACATTCGGCGATTGCTAATAACAAATCGTTTATTAAATAAACAAATAAATTAACAACAATTTTTTTTTCTTTTTTCCATCTTTAGAAAATTGCAAATAATAAATTTTAAGAATACATTTTTTTCTTAATAATTTCTTTAATAATGAAAAAAGGCGAAGAAAACGATTATAAACAATTAAAAAAATTTTTCTTAAGAAAATTTTTATTTTTTTAATAATATTTCATAAATATAATGGCAATAAAAATTTTTCAAAAATACGTAATTTATCTATTTATTTATAAAATTTGTTTAAACAAATAGCAATAAAAATTTAAAGTTTTTGTAATCTTATAGTAAGTATTTTTGAATATAAAAACAGTAATAATAATTCAAATTAATAAAACAAAATTTTCAACCTTTCATTTTCATTTTTTAGTTTTTTGTTAGGTTAAATAATTAATAACTGATAGACTATAACAATTAAAACCATCGCAATGTCATAATTCCATAAAGTAATAGTTGACATAAGGCCTCCACGAAGCGAAATAATTTTAGTGGCTTTTGTTTAACAATTATTATCCGACTTGAAATATAAACGCAAACTCTTAAAAAATTGTTAATTAACAATAGGCTCATTTTATGAAAAATCGGTGAAACAATTTTTTTCCAACGGGATATTGTTCCTTGAAGTGTCTAAAAATAATGCCATATTTTTTAAAAATTTTAAATTAATATTTAATAACATAAAAAAATATTTTTGCTTATTACGGTCGGTTTCAGAGCATCGTAATGGCTTAGTGTTCGCCGCGCGGAGCTCTATTTTCAACATTAAATTAAAATTATTAATAATAGAGATAGAGTTTCGGGAGTTGGGACTTTCTGATTGGAAATTTGTTCCTCTTTAAGAATCCCCCTTTAAAACTTCTTAAATATTAATAGTTTTCGAGTTATTTGCAATAAATGAAACTCGTTATTTTCTTTTCAATCTTCATTTGTTTATAACTTTTGCAATTGCTTATGTGCGGGTTTGAAACTTCTGCACATTATTCTAGACGTCATTCCGAATCTAATGAGCCCTCACTCATATTTTTACGAGCTTTGTCAAGCAACAAGAGATTGGTGAATTTATTGGACAGTAAAAACACCATCAAATCTACACTTGGTAATTCACAACATTATTTTTTTATAATACAAACGCAGTTTTAAAATTGACAGTATTTATCACAGAAGTCGGTCAAACAGAAGTGACCTGTTTGTCCTGTTTGTGTCTTTTTTAACGCCGGCTCCACACATGCATTATTCGAATACAAATGTTTGCTATTTGTAGAAATTTACACAAGTGTGGATGGAATGTTCGTGTTCATGCACAAATATTTGATATTTGGTTCGAACACGAACACGTTCCCGTTTCGAGTCGGTAAATCGACGCAGATCGCAGGGAAGGAATATTCACTGCATTGAAATTTTATTGCCCATTTACACTATGCGTGCACGATCAGCGTGTAACCTTGAATAATTCGAGCAGTAAAGTTGGTATCAGGGTTTATGACGTGTGTACGGTTCGAGCTACGCCTTGCTTTAAGATTTGTTCTCACTCATACACATATCAAGCGGTAATTGTAAAGCTACCTACGACTTTCCACTCAACAAAACATTTACAATTATACGTTCATCTCTGTCATTCTTGCATGTGGTTCAAATCGATAATAGGACAACGTTTGTGTCTTCTCAATTACTTTCGACATAGCCGTGCGACAATATTTTAGATTTTAAATAAGTAATAGGTAGATAAATAATAATCGCTTGAATAACGGACTATTTTTATTATTCAAGCTATATGTGTATTAGATATTGTTGTATTAAATTAAATTAAATTAAGCGTGAGTGTAATTAAATTATTTATATTAATATTATTTAAAAAATGAATGTACAAATTATTAAAGTACTCTACTACATCTTTTTCAGGTTCTCTCCATTTCGTTCTTTAAATCCAAATATAGCTATGTTTTTCTGCCGTGACTGTTGCTCTATCATATTTAGTTTTTGTTTATAGGATTTTTCTTTTTGTGTTGCTTGTTCTTTGAATTCATTAAATTCCTTCTTAATTGACAATAATTCTGTACGCAGTAGTCTAATTACTGTGGTTGTGTTATTATTGTAAATAAAATAAATTTCTCACCGCAATGCCTGGTTGCACTATTAACAAACAGAGTCGGCAACTTGTATTAAATGTTTTGGAGTATTTTCAACGGGAAAAAGAAAATAATGGACCGTTATGTCCGCTTGCATCTGTCCAAGAAAGGGTAGCCGATTCTTTAAAAATCAGTTTAAGCAGTGTTTCTCGAATAATTCATGAACAAAAAATGTACCAAGGCAGAAGTGAGGAATGTGATTTATAGCATGAAGGAGGATGGAAGGCATATGACACTTCAAATATTGAATGAAGAACTAAAGGCAAAGGGTATAATTGACATTTCCAAAGCAAGCTTAGGGCGACTCTTAAAGACATGTGGATTTAAATATAAAATGGAAAATAATAGCCGTTATCTCTGTCAGTTTAGTAACGTCCTTCATAACCGTATTAGTTTTTTGAGAAACTATATTAAAAATCTTCAAAGCGAAAGTCCTCTTGAATTTGTCTATCTGGACGAAACATGGATTTTTTCAAAGGGGGCCTTCAAAAGAACATGGCAGGATGAAGATGTAAAAATCTGCAGAAAGGGCCACGAAAATAATGGCAAAATATTTATAATAGTACATGCTGATAATAGAAATGGTTTTGGGGAAAATGCTAGCCTAATATTTTCAACAAAATCAAAAAGTGCTGACTATCACGATTCTATGAACAGTGAGTTATTTGAAAAATGAGTTTTGGAAAAATTAATACCTATGTTAGAAGAACCATCGATAATTAGGAAGTTTCCTATTTTAGGAATATCATGTACATTCAATCTCATTTAGTAGTCTTTCAGATAACTAGTCAAACAAAAAAGAAATTATCTCGATATCTGGAAAACTCACGAACTTATTCAATTTCTCATTTGAATACTTCGCCTCGGCTGAAGTCCACCGTGACCTCACAATACACAACGCGCTGACTTGCCATGCCGGCGGCGCGTCGTATGTTCCCTTTCGTTCGTACCGAGCCGAATTTTCGAATTTCGCCGTGCAATTTACGATCAGGTTTATCTGGAAGACTTCCTCTTTACGTCGCGACATCATACGGCCGTCCCAATGGTGTTTTTCGAAAAATATGAACGTGCCAAAATTGCATGTTTTAGCAATGTTTTCGGCTCTCAAATGCAAGCTGGCTATAAACTGCCGGTGCCTGCCAGCGAGTATAAAGGTGCCCGCGCCTGCTTTCTGTTGGCGGAATCATGTATTGTGACGTAATCGAGTCTCGGTCCAGATGATCGCCGCATTTTAAACTTGGAAGGACCATAACTTTTTTATTTATAGAGATAATTTTAAAAAAAATTACAGATATTTTTTAGATTTTTACGACTATTTATTACGAGAAAATGAGAAAAATGGAAACTTCCTAATTGTTATGGATAATGCATCATACCATAGTTCACTGGCAGAGAACTTACCGAACACTTCCTGGACCAAAACAAAATTGCAAGAGTGGCTGAAGAACAAAAATACCGAATACAACAAGGAGGACTTTAAAACCGATTTATTAAAAATTTGTAAGCAAAACTGCCCAAGTCAAAGGCGATACGTTATAGATGACCTGCTGAATGAACACGGTCATCAAGTACTAAGATTACCTCCATACCACTGCCAATATAACCCCATAGAGATGATATGGGGGATCTGTAAACAGTATTATGATCGACACATTGGTGAAAATGGACATAGTGATGAAAATGTGCTAAAAGTATGGAATGATGCTCTAGAAAGAGCGACCCCTGAAGTCTGGACAAACTGTATACAGCACACTGAGAAATTAATCAGGCAAGACTTTGAAAAAGAAGTACACGTTATGATGAAATACCCAAACTTATAATAAATCTGGCGGAAAGTTCTGGGGAGGAAGATTTTTGTGATGATTATAATAGTGAAGGAGAGGAATACTGAATGTTATTGTTCTTTTTTGTTTCAATAATAAATGTTTATTTACAACTATTTATTAATATTAATTCTTTAGTTTTTTTTGTTATTTTTCATTATTTACTTTCATTTTTTAGTGGAGAATTATTTTGTTTAATTTTGTATATACTATGTTTAATTTTAAATAGTTCTATTTGAGAGATTGGTTTTATTTATTTCCTTCATTTCAACCGCAGTGCAAAACTGGTTGATCCGACACTGTTCGTCCCTCACTTCAAATCATCTTAAACCGTACGCTTTTCGTGACGCACACGTCATAATCCCTGATACCGACTTTAGCAGTTTATATTTGCAATGTTTGTTGTATTGTGCACAGTTAATTAATATGGAGCAGAGGCGTAACTATGGCAGGGCAAACCGGGGCAGTGGCAGGGCAAACCGGGCCCCGGGAGAGTAAGGGCGCCCCAACCGGCATCTTGGGGCCTCGGGAGACTAAGGGTCTCAGCCGGCGCCTGTTTTTTTTTGGATTAGGATTAGGTATTAAGAAAATAATATAATAGGGGGCCCCCAATAATTTTTTGCCCTGGGGCCCCATGACACCTAGTTACGCCACTGATATGGAGTGGACAGATGATGCAGTTTTCCAATTCTTGGAGGAATATCAAGCAGAACCATGAATTTGGGCCAGGGCACCCCCTTTATAAAAATAGAAACGAAATTGCCGAAGCATGTTGAAGAATTCATAATGCTTGGAATTTTAATTGCACTGTAAATGAGCTAAAGAGAAAAAAGACTCTCTAATGTTATCGTTTAGAAAAAAAAAAAAAATAAAACATGGTATAAAATCAATCCATCATTCATTAGAATTCATTTTAAACGATACGACGACGTATTCAACAAATATACGCTATTTTTCCTCCACGAATGCTGTAGTGTAGTTAACTATTTCCCTTATTATTTGTTATATTGTTTTACATAAAACTAGATCCCGAGGATTAAAATAAAATCCGTCGGGGTCACCAATTTATGTGGTGTTCCACATGATCAAAATCAAATGATATTTCAATGTGGTTTAATGTAGTTAACTTCAGGGATAAAATTTACATTAAAACCATATACCACATATACATATATAATTTTCTTATTAATTATGTAACCTGAGTAACGGATTTTATTTTCATCCTCGGGATCTAGTTTTATGTAAAACAATATAACAAATAATAAGGGAAATAGTTAGGTAACTACACTACAAATGCCGTATACAAATAGCGTGTTCGCCAAATATTCATAACGAATATATTCGTAAAAGTACGCGAATATTCGTGGACGCATGTGTGGAGCCGGCGTAAGTGCACGAATTTGGAATGGATTATTAAAATTGCCCAATTATCAGACGATACATTTGTAGCTATTACATAATTAGAGTTATTTAAGTACATTTTAATTAGATCGTATTTATGCGTATTACAATGTCATTATCTCTTATCTGTGTAAAAAATTACATAAAATTGCTTTTGTACATTTTAATATGTATGAAATTTATTTTCAACAAAAATTGATGAGTCATCATAATAATTATAAATAATATTTAGAAAAAGTTCATTGTATAACTAGCCGATGGCGCCAATATAGTCTAATTAATGAAAAAAAAAGTTTGTTAAATAAACTAAACAATTAAATTATTAAATGGTTAACAGTTTGCGACTGTATTCAAGTAGTAAAATAGCAATATTAATGGTACTGTATCCGAAGTATATAATAGGTAGGTAGGTACCTACCAATAAATTCTCTTTATTTTTATCCAGAACTTAGTGAATATGGTCGTTTGCAGCAAATTATTATGAATTTTCTCGAAAAAATAATAGTCACTTATCCTATTTGATGTTTTCACTCAAAACAAAGCAAGAAAAAATATCCAAGTCTCTCACAACAAAAAAATTTTGTATGTAGAAATAATTGTTTATGAAACTCTAATAATATAATATTTGAAATCCTCTACCCCCAAAACTCATAAAACGATACCTCACATCGGTAGTGGGGTGGGGGTGGTAGTGGGGGTGGATGAAGTAAAAAAATATTTTGAGGTTTTTGGTTCGTGTACACACACTAAATCATAGTTTTTCTTTCATCCTCTTTAATAATGGTGGGGGTGGTAATGTGGGTGGGACTAATGCCAAAAATTTTCTTGAGACCTTAGTTTCTCTTGTATATACTAAATACCAATTTTATGGACTCTTACCTGCTTGATTTACCTATTTACCACCAATTTACCCCAATTTACCCCCCAACCCTTCGACGGAACAAGATGAAAATATAATCTAGTTTTAAAGAACATATGTATACCAAATTTCAAGTAAACGGTTCCAGAGTAAACGTGCGCACAAAGTTACAGACAGACAGACAGAAATGTTTGTGCTCAAACCTCAAATTTCGACGTTTCATGACATTCTAAGCCTATTTGGATAATACAAATTTTTTTAAAAAATTTTGTCGTTACTATACTTCATACTTCCACTGGATGTGGAGGTAATAAAATGTATACTTATATTATGCACCGCACTATAATAATGCTGATAATAATTATAAGGAAGACAATAAACACAAGTAGGGACGTTCCGATACCACAAAAGTATCGATACTGGCATCGATACTGGTATCGAATGAAAAGTATCAATACCGGTATCATATCGAAAGAAAAGTATCGATACCAGTGAGTATCGATACTGGTATCATATCGATAGTATCGGAACGTCCCTAAACACAAGAAATATAAATCACTGAGACCGAAACCACTTGACAAGAACACTTCCAAAATGCATTTATCTACTATTCAATTTGCTAAACTTGAATATTTTATATTAGGTGCCAACCAGTATTGCCAATAAACTATAATAAACCGATTATCCGATGACAACAATTCTAATTGGTGGGCGGCACAACAAAGGGTTGAAGCAGGTAGAGTTCTTAGTAGCTAGAAATTTACTACACATTTTATTACGTTCAAGGACATATTTACAACCGAGGCGAACACTTTTGTGTTCCTATAATTTTGCTGTTTAATTCGAAATTAATAATGTGGTTACGTTTAAAATAATAAATAGATACTTAATTTTAAAATTTAAACAATACCCCTATATATATTAGCTGTACATGGCATAAATTATGCACACGAATTTATCTAACCAGATCCTAGCTGTATTTTACGTAATTAGGTAATATTTATAATCATAATTTCCAACATATATCTTATATTAAAGAATTTTTTGTGCATCTGGCAACGCGGACATAATTCGTACAAATATTGAAACTTGCTAATAAAATAAGGATGAGTGTCCTTTCAAGCAAAACTTATAAAATAAAATATAATAAATGGCACTTAGCGTCCCCCAAAGATGAGGAATCAGGTTAAAAACTACACACCCCGTATCGTTATTCAAATTCAACTAAATCTAAGATAAATTGTTCATTAAATGGAAAATCGAAACACGAAAAAATATTACCTAATTTTGCAACATGGAACATTATTATCACTCAAAATGAATGGACGGAGAAAGACTAAATGCGGACCTGTGTATTTTCAAGCAGTACAATACTCTGGCTCAATATCAAGAGATTTCAACCAATAATAATCATTTCATCCACCAATTAAATCGCTGGCATCCCTCGATCGTTATGCCATCTATACGTAGCCTCCTTTCACATCCAACGAAATCTCCACTACTACTAGGTAGCCTATATATATACAATGGTAATTATGTATTATTTATCCGTCTCTGGACTTACTAAATAAAATCCTCACACGTTGTTTATCCAGTTATAAATATTTATATTATTTTGTGCTTTAGTTGTTTTTTTTGTGTTGTAAACAACAATTTGGACTGAATACAATTTTTTGTCACTATAATTAGATATTTATTTACTATACTATGTATAGAAAAAAATAAATATAATAGTGTAATAAGTAATAAGTAATAAGTAATACTGTCTGAGAGCTAAGATTTTTTTACTGCTCTTGGTTGCCGAAGGGGATATTGAAATCGTGAAAAAATCACTTCGAAATATCTTCGTGTTTTCGTGTTTTAAGCTGTCAGTCTGTTGGCGCTATATCTACAAAATTATTTTACGGAGAAAAATAATATTTGGTAGATTTGACGCTAGCGACAACAAAGAAATGGAATATACAGGGGCGTAGTGAGTCAACTTTTTTGGGGGGTTATTTTTCAAATTTGCCAACTTCATAAGACTTAAGAAGCCAACTCTGTAAATAATTAGGGAGAAATTCTAAAAAAGTTTTTCAGTAAAAATTGCCAACTTAAATCTCGAATTTCTAACTTTTACCCAATTTTTACCAAGCGGGCCGAAATAAAAATTGATGAGTGGGGAGAAGAAAATCTAAAAAAATATCCAACTTTTATAAAGTTCCCGTCGAAATAAAAGTTGATGAGCGGGAACAAAATCTAAAAAAAATTTGAATACAAATTGTCAACTTATGTCTCGAATTTCCAACTTTTGCAAAGTCTGACAAAGTTAGGGGGTAACGCCCCCCCCCCTTCGCTACGCCCCTGGGAATATAGTTTTATTGAAAGATGAGATGAAAAAGTATACAGGGTGAATACCCTGAAAAAAAAACGCTGCTTAAGGAATCACTACTTCCATATCATATTTCCTTATAGTACAGTACCTAAAGTAACAAATATGTAAAAATTCGAAATAATCTCATATGTAATGATAATTTTCCTTCATTGAATAATATTGTAGTAAAATGTATTATTTTCAGTTTATATATGGTCCAGACACTTGCTCTTACCCTTCCCAGATAGCGCAAGATGTCTTTAAGACGTCCATATTAAGTCTTATTTGGGTCTGAACGTCTTATTCCTTATAAAGATGTCTTGAAGACGTCTTTCCTTAGACGTCTTTAAGATGCGCGATTTCCACGTCCTGAAGACGTTTTAAAGACGTTATAATTACGATGTCAATGTTAGTATTGCCCAATAGAACCAAAAAAAATGTTAACAATTTTTCAATGTTTTTGTTTATATTTGACAGATATTTCTGTAAAATGTGTAGTGTATTTTGTTTGTGTGTTTGTAGTAATTTGTCATTAATAATTTAATTTTAATCTTTTTTATAAATTATTAATGACATTATTAGATATAAATGAAAGGTTAATGATAACATAATAAATAACAGCCAAATTGTCCAGCAATATCTAGTCATTGCATTTGCTAACTATAGAGTTTTTAAGAAAATAAGTCACAACCGCTCAGTGGCCGCGGAGTTAAAGAGTTCACTTACGAGTCAATCCGGTAGGTACACCTTCCTCAGAGATCTCTATGCACGTTGCCACGACATAACCCCACTAGCGGACTTTGTCCGGGAAACTTCCCAAAAATTCTACCAATTCAAACTGGGCGAAAGTCCGCTAACCCGAGACATCACACGAATCAGACAGCATAATGCCATACTTTTCAACCTGAAAAACCCATTACCATACCAGGCGTTGCCTATCTTTCGGCAACCTCCCTAGCCCACATCTTTCCTATACCACAATTTCCTTTCACCACCTTTTATTTTCACCACCTTTTACTTGTTCTATTCCCCCATTAGTTTCATTTTTATTATTTTTGTCAATTTTTGTTCTTTTGTCCCTTTTGTTCTTCTTCCAAATTCCCTTTAGACCAATAACTGCTAGTAAATCCCAACTTTTAAAATCATAATCTCCCCTCACCCCATCCTTCCAGAGGCAGGTAGATCACTGGATAAATCCGTGACTTTCGAACGGGTTTTTTCACTAAGTTTTTCCCGTATGGACAACAAGATTTTCTTCATAAATTTAGTGTGCGCGTGTGTTAAAAATGCAATTGTTTCTTCGTAGTTCTAGCTATTTCTAAGTATTTTAATATCTTCCCGGATTATTGTTCAACGAAATTGTTAGGTTTAAGTTTTTTATATATGTTAAATAGGAGCCCTAACGCCCCAACTTCATCTGTTGTTACAGCCGAAGCTAAACCCCCTCCATCCGATCACCTACCTACCGCGACGTTGCACGCCGCGGTGGGGTGATCGGCTCTAGACTGGACCCAGCTGAGGCGCGTTCATGTCTTTAAGCGTTAATAAATATCTTTGATTTGATTTGATACGAGTCAATAGATCTATATCTACGGTTCGATCCCTACTGATTCCGCTTTTTTTTTCGTTAAAATAATTGCGAAAAAAGTTTTAGTTGGTTTTTATAAAAGTAACAGTTGCTTATAAAACCGATATGCGAATGTATTTTTTTTCAATTTTAGGTCTGTTTTAGACCAACAATGGACGTTGAAAAGACGTCTGGATTTTTAACATAAGACCTAAATAAAACGTTTGTAAGACGTCTGTAAGGCGTAAATAGACGTCTTTAAGACGTAGTGAAAGTCTAAGGAAGGCGTCTTCAAGACATCTTAAAAACACTGTGCTATCTGGGTTAAGGTGTGATAGTCGTCCCTAAATCTAGATATTTAATATTCTTAATATTTTTGAGACGTAGAATATATATGTTTATGGGATCGCTAGTTACAAATCTAAAGTCAAAATTTAAAAATTCAAAATGGCAGCTCCAATATGACGGATGGAAATTTGTTCTAAAGCAAATGTTTTAAAATGACAAAAAAATTGAGCATCTAGGTGATGGTATATATACTCTGTAGAAGCCCGTAAAAATTTAGACAAACTCAAATTCTTAACATGACGTAATTTCGCCATTCGATTGGTCAATATCGGCACTTCGAGTCATGTGATGCATTCCTCTCAATCCCACCATTTCACGAACTAATAGAGATTACATCCGAAAATGTAATTTGTAACTAAAAGTTGGTAACCCAGACTAAACCTACTTACCCTCGTTTTCGGGGGAATCCAAATCCGTTGAGCTTTAATCCTAAATGGGGTTAAACCACTCATTTCTTAAATTCTGACTGTATAGTCGAGTGTGGTGGGTCGTTCGAACCGGGATTTTGCGTACAGATCAAAGGAGATGACCACCCACCACCCTTGGAACACCCTCCTATCCAGGGGATGTAAACCACCCCCTGTTTAGGGGGTAGTTTTCTTTTTCGGTTTTTGTTTATTTCTCGACGAATTTTTCTCTACAACATGATTACTTTTATTATATTTACCTGCTCTCCATACAGTGACTATCGTATAATATGCAATATGCAGCGGTTTAGCGTTTGTGACAGGCCTAACTCGTACTTATGGTGTAGCATATCGCACCCATGAACTTCCTAAAGGAAAGGGGAAGGGTTTAAATATGAAAAAATACGTTATTTGTGTATGTAAATTTCTTATAAAAATTATTTTTCAACATTACTGGATTAACAAATTCTTGGACGCTTACAATTACTTATTACATTCATAATTTATTTCACCATGCATGCCATGTCATGTTCATCCAGTAATGTTAAATAATTTTTATAAAAAATTTACATACACAAATAATGTATTTTTTCATATTTGAACCCTTCCCCATTCCTTTAGGAACTTCATGGCTGCGACTGATCAAGTATCTTTAGAAACCATCATGGGAACCGACATGCTACCCCGTAAGTACGAGTTAGGCCTGTCACAAACGCTAAACTGCTACGTATTGTATATTGTGCGATATACACTCTATATGGAGAGCAGGTAAATGTAACAATATTGGAGAGACAAAAATGTCGAACATTAAACAGAAACCGAAAAAAAACTACCCCCTGCCCAGGCAGTGGGTGTTCCGATGCACTGTGGGGAAATCCCGGATTTTACTGTTCAAAAATCTCCAGACCTTAATATCCATTGGATCGGGACATTTTTTTTTTTTTTTTTTTTTTTTTTTTTTTTTTTTTATTAAAGGTAATTCCCTACACATCTGTCGAGGCAAATTTTTACATGACTCGGTCAACATTTATTACTGTCATAATAACCTGCCAAAAAAAACTGTAAAAAAACATTAAAAATTTAAATAATGAACCAATATAGCTATATTCATACGAAAATTATTTTTTTTTGTCTACACATAGTACATAAACTATATAGTAGTAAGATAAAACTGCCAAATACATAATTTGGTAGCTGACAAAAAGATAAAATTAACACAAAAAGTATTATATTATGTATAACATGCAACTTATTTCTTCTGAAAATTGATTTTATAATTGATGAGATTTGTAAAACACGGCTAAATGCAAAAAAAGAAAAGAAGTATCTGAGTTGACAGTTGACATCTGTCAACTAAATTGCAAAACTAAAAAAAAGTTAATGTATTAAAAATTTAAGGACTAGATTAAAAATTTAAGCTAGAGTATCTTAAGAATCCTTATTGTAATTATTCCCAACATAATTAGTCCTGTCAATGAATGGTTTCTAGAGGGAAATGCCGAGATCACAATTTTTGACTTGAGGGCTGTGTTTGGACTATTTAGGAGGTAAACATACCAAAAGTCCCAGAACGTAGGAGGTGGGGGGGGGGGGGACAGGGGGCACGAAGAAGGTCCCGGTTTTTGGTTTTTCGCTCATATCTCGAAAACGGTTAGCCATAATCAAAAAGTTGACTAAATTTTCTAAAAAATGTTCCTATTAATTTTTTAATTTTTTTCGTATCTCTTATGGTTCAGTAATTCATTGTATATCTTTTGACTGTATTCTAACTTTATTATAAATTAAAAAAAAAATTAATAATCACCATAGAACAAAATTTCTTGTACAGATATCCGTATCACAGCAGACTGAACTCAAATATCGAATATAAAATGTCCTTGCGTCTGTAAGTGTGTGTGTGCGTGTATATATACCGTTTCTTGTAAACAGATAATTTCTGTTAGACTTAAAATATTTAATTACAATTTGGAACATATGTAAAACAGCATATTGCTATACTACCTATTGAAATTGGGCCATATCTGTAATACACGGTGATAACCAGAGGCCAGAAATCACATCATAATAATCTTATTAAAAATACCATGTTCCATATTTTAGAATAACATTAATATATCATCTAATTTAAATACAGTTGGTTTGCCTAACATACACCCGGTATATTGAGGTTTATAAATCTTATACAGCTTTTTATTTTTGTATGCTTAGTAATATTTTGCTCTGAAATTAAAATAAAACCTATTTTACGTATGAGAGTTTGTAGGCTTCTGGTTATCACTATGTATTACAGAATGGCCCAATTTCAATAGGGATTATTGTAATATGCTATTTTACATATGTTCCAAATTATAATTAATTATTTTAAATCTAACAGAAGTTATCGTGTTTACAAGAAACGGTATACATGCACACATACATGTACCCGCACACACACACACTTACAGAGGCAAAGACATTTTTTATTCGATATTTGAGTTCAGTCTGCTTTGAAACGGATATCTGTACAAGAAATTTTTTTCTACTCTTATTAAAATTTTTTTTCAATTTATAATAAATTTATAACAAAGTTAGAATACAGTCAAAAGGTATACAATTCATTACTGAACCATAACAGATATGAAAAACATTAATAAGAACATTTTTGTAGAAAATTTAGTCACCTTTAATTTTGCATATAGCCACTTTTTGACTTTTTGATTAGGGCTAACCGTTTTCGAGATATGAGCGAAAAACCAAAAACCGGGACCTTCTTTGTGCCCCCCTGCACCTCCCCACCTCCTATGTTCGGAGACTTTTGGTATGTTTACCTCCTAAATAGTCCAAACACAATTCAAAAATTGTGATCTCGTCATTTCCCTCTAGACCCTCTTATTGAACGTTCATTGACAGGACTAAATATGAAGTTGACATCTGTCAATAGCTTTGTAAAATCTGTCATGTTGCTATGTATTTAGCAGTTTGGTTTTACTACTATATAGTTTATGTACTACGTGTAGACAAAAAAAATTAATTTTCATATGAATATTGCGATATTGGTTCATTATTAAAATTTTTAATATTTTTTTTTTGCAGTTTTTTGACAGTTTATTATGTCATTAATAAAAGTTGACCGAGTCATTTAAAAATTTGCCTCGACAGATGTGTAGGGAATTTAATTACCTTCAATTAAAAAAAAAATCCCGATCCGATGGATATTAAGGTCTCTAGAGATTTTTGAACAGTAAAATCCGGAATTTCCCCACAGTGCGATAGTGGCGGGTAGTCGTCCCCTTTGAGCTGTACGCAAAATCCCGGCTTGTACGACCCGCTGCAGGGAGAATTAAAGAAAGGGTGGTTCCACCCCCGGGGGGTGGGTGGTATTCCGTCATTTCTTTTGAGCTGTATGCGAAATCCCAGATCGAACGTCCCGCTACACTCAACTACACAGTCAGAATTAAAAAAAAAAGAGGTGGTTTAACCCTATCGACATCGAGCTTGAGTAAAACCAATCAAATTTGAATCTTAGTTTTAGAGCACGTCACTATACCAGGGGCTCAATTCTCGAAATTATTCCAAATGGAAATTAGTATTTTATTTTTTATTTCATTACTTTTCGTATTTCTTTCTCTTTCCTTTCTCTCAATAAGCCTATTCCTTTCAGTCGAGAATTGAACCCCAGCAATTACTGGGTTAGAGGAATGCCATTTGGCAATGATACTAATTTCTGTGAGAATTTTAACATATTCAAAGCACATTAACATTAGCACTTTAGACATTAGCACATTAACAAATTCCACCGAGTGAGAATACCCCAATACAATAACAAAATGGTGACATTAAAAAAAAAGTGAATACTCACATTGTTTCGGCCATAATTTCTTTATTTTTATGATACAGAAGCAAACAAAAAATCATTGCAAAGATTGATTAATTGTCTTTTATTCTGTCTTAGAAATTTTGATGGAAGTTTCGTAGTTTCTAAGATATTCATTTTAAACTAAATACTTCATCTAATAATCTTTCCGATGCCATCTATAAACTTAAATATCTCCGGAATGATTAATTCTACGTAAATATTAAACAAATACAAGTTAATTTTCAGTTTATAAGCTTTATTTTTGATGTTTACCATTTTTTCGCTTAAACCAATATTAATTGAGATATTTGCAAAGAAAAAAAATTACGTTTTCTCGCAAATCCCTTTATAGTTTATAATGCAATTTTTGTCTGAAGAGAATGCTGTAAACGGACGAAAAAATTTGGTCGTCTAGGTTATACTATATGTTAACCCTCTAGTGGTACAGTGGGGTCTTTTCTGGCGACATGCGCCGTCGTTTCCCGATATTTATGTTACAACTTGTCGCAGCTGGCTGGAATCTTTAGTACCTTCCTAAATGCGTAAAGAGCGCGTACTGCGTTATTTGAATTGTAAAAATTGTGTATGTGAGGTTTGTGACAGCCATTTTAGGCGTTAAGGACCCCAGTGTACTAGTTGTGTGTATGAATTTATGAAACAATGGCCCGAAAATACCTAACTGATGACGAGCTTTATAAGATTTTTATGAACGATAGTGACTCGAATAATACTGAAATTGTTAATAACGATGAATTTGAAAGTGATGATGATTTATCCGACGCCCAGAGCATACATTCTGAACATACTAGTGACACTGAACAAGAAGGAAGTGATATTGAATATGGTAATGACGAGGAAAACAGGAATGAAGAAGGCAGTGACCTCGAAGTCGAAAGGGAAGAGCGTAATAGTGAAGAAGAGAGCCAAGATGAAGACAGTCCTATTTGGAAGCCAGATCCACGTTATTATTATGGAATTTTTGACTTGGTCTTGATAAAGACCGAAATTTTCATGCAATTTTTTTACCCCTTTTTAGCCCCAGCGCGTTTTTTCTAATATTTTTTTTTTTATTTTTTTTTACTGTCAGATGTCAACTACACACCTTCCTTGATGGAGTGAACCAGTTTTTGGAGCAATTTTTGTTTTAGTTTTACTCATTTTTTGGCAATAGAAAATGTACTACGTTGATTTTTCATTTTATCCATATTTTATTAAATACATTATATTTTAGTTAAATAACAAATAAAACATATACACTACCTTTTGTACTTTTAATATATATCATATAGTATCGATCTGGGCGATAAAAGTAGCAATTTTCAATTTACTGGTCACACCAACATTTTTTTTAAAATTAAGGACGTAAATGACCCCAAGATACCAATTAGGTTTCAGGAAATCACCGTACCACTAGAGGGTTAAAGAAAAACAATTTTCAAGTCGTAATAAACTTAAAGACTATCAATTTAAATAAGAAGTTGCACAGAACTTTTTCTTCTCAAAATTTGATTGTCTTTCAGCTTCAATGTTCTTGCTTACCCTCTATAAATTAGCAAGCCTCCGCAAAATATAGAAACTTTTCTTCGATGCATTTAATCAAATATAATTCAGGAATAATGCTTAAAAAAAGTGGAAAATTTTTATTTTTAGAAAAGAACAACCAAATTTGATATTCGGATATAACTTCACATTCCCACACAGCACAAAATATTTTCAGAATATTCTCATTAAGTGACAATATTCTTTAAACAGAATATTTACCTGAAATATTCCTAGAACCTCCATAAATCTTTTTATCTAGTTTGGAATATTCATGAAACATTTCTGATCAAATATTTCTGTAATATTTTAAAAGAACGTTCGTGGTACGTTCCACAAAAAAATATTGTACGGCAAAATTTTGATGCGATGCCTATATAACAGTGGTTATTATTTTTAACTATTATTATAATTATTTTGGTATACTAAATACAAATATTTATTTAAGTACCTATTTGTTTCTCAGAAATAATGATATCTTAATTTATGTCTTTTTTTGTAATAAAAAACTTCTACGACTAAGGAGGATCATGAACAACTACGAAATGAATAATGACTAATACACTACTAATTATATCCAAAATAATTTATGTTCGAAAGAGTTTGCAAAGATTCGAAAGTTTGTGCAGATATCGAACTCTTTTAATAATAAAATTAGATTAAAATGTATTAAAAAGCAAAATCTAGCCGTTGCGAGTTCCAACCATAAAGTCTTTAAATAAATATTCTTACAGAGGATAGTGGTCGAGTGAATTAAGGCGTTGTCTTAGTGCCGATCGTAAAAAATTGGCAGAGGTTGCGTTAAGTGATCTGGTGATATAATTTGTAAAATAAGTGCAAACAATTGTGTTAAACTATTTCAAAACATGAATAGAGGGTCCACAAATCATAGAAAGTGAAGGCAGAGCCTGAACTTATCTGAGAATCGATGAAACAGTGAGTAAAAATTTTTTTTGACTTTGACAGAAGAGAAGATAGCCAAAATAGTAAAAATTTTGGCGGCATCGGCCGTCATTCCGACCAGTTTCTTAAAAATTGAAAAAAAATGTAGTTTTAAAGAACTCTAGTGCAATCAGGCACTAACTAATAAACTTTATACTGTGTATTTAACTTCAAAATATAGTGCGGGTCATAAGTTAAAAACAATAGACAATACCGACTAGTTAAGACATTTTAGCGAAAAGGACACAGAAAAGTGTATATAAGACAAACGAACAAATAAATAAACCGGATAATGTTAGCAAATGGAGAGACACGCCTTGTACTTCTATGACAAATATTGCAATGGTATCTGATACGGAAAATGAAGATACGTTCTTGCAACCAAACGGAGAAAGAAGAAGAACTGAACTGAAACAAATCAAAAGGAAAAACGAGTCAACAAGTGTAACAGATACGGAAACTAGTCAAATAAGCAAAGTAAGTACTATTGAAAGAGTGGTAGAAGACGAAAAGAGTGAAGATGAGAATGCGAAAGCGTTTGAATTAATAATAAAAAAGAGGAGAATAACTGATGAATGTGATAGTAGTTTCACCCATCCAATGGCAAAGAAGTTAATAAAGGAAACGCCAACATTGCCTACACAAACCAGCAACAAATTTGAGAGGGCAGGAAAAATTATAGTGCAACGGGATATGCACGTGAAACCAACGCAAGAAATAGATGAAATCGAGAACCAAACACAAAGAAAGCAAGAAAAACCTAAAAGACCTCCTCTGCCCATAGTGATCCATGGGTCCATTCAAGGATCATAAATCCTTAAATAATTTCCTCACCCCTAGACTAAGAGAAAAGTTTTATTGGAAACATTCACCTAATACAACAATCTTGCAGGTTTCTACATATGAAGATTGGGTGACCGCCAACAAAAATTTTGAAACGGGTAAAATTGAATATCACACGTACAAGCCAAAGGAGGACAAAACCCACGCTTTTGTTCTTTCCATGAAATTGATATAGAACAAATAAAAGAAGAATTAACAAGAGAGTATGAAATTCCTATAAGAAACGTGTACCTGATGAAAGGTACAAAATTCCAAACATTCATGGTGGTAACTGAAAACAACATCACTGTCAAACACTTGGAGCAACATGTTAGATATTTGGATCACACTGTTATCAGATGGGAGAGACATAATAATAACAAGAAGATTATCCAGTGCCATAGGTGTCAGATGTGGGGGCACGCCACCTCGAACTGCCGCACCTCTCCGAGATGTTTAAAGTTCACTCAGTCACATCTAACAAACCAGTGCACTAAAAATCGGGAAGACCCTGCCAAATGTGTGAACTGTGGAGAGGCGCACACAGCTAATAGTGTATCCTGCGAGATCTACCAAGACAAGATCTGGCAGTTAGAGAAAAGGAATGTGAGAGTGCCGCCAGCATCAGAGATGAAATATGTTGCGGCCTCTGCTCCTAAGAGAAATGTTTGGGGAGAAAGAAAGGAAAATTACCAGCAGCAGCAGAACCATCAGACTCAAGGTCTTGCCAATTTTCCGCCGTTGCCACAGAGGGGAGTAGAGCCCCAGTATTGAGTTCCAATGTTAAATTCCACACCGTTGAACCCTGCAGCAGGACCGTCAGCCATGAACAAGCTCCAAAACGAAATGAAGAGTTGAAGCCCTAGTGGACATAGATTTGATAACTAGGCGGGTGAGTTTGCTGGCCGATCAACTTGAGGTATGTATTAGCGAGAGCGAAAAGTTTCAGGTTTTCTATAACTTCATGATAAATATTGATAACGATGCCGTCTAAATTCAAACTTTCTTCGTGGAACGCCAACGGTATTGGTAACAAAATTCCGTTTCTCATTAATTATCTTACGAGGCATAAAATCGACATTATGCTCCTAAACGAAACCAAATTGACCCAACATGACAAGCTAAGCGTTCGAGGGTATATTACAATCAGACGAGATAGGGCAGCACCAAACGGAGGCGGGGGTGTGGCCGTTCTTATAAAATCTAATATTGCGCACACGCAACGTACTCTGCGGAATACGTCCGTAGAGAACGTGTGTGTAACGCTGGAAGGTGGCGTAAGTATCGTTGCCGTGTACAGTAGTCCTGTGAACGGCTTCACAACGGTATGTCTTGAAAATTTGATAAACGCTGGCCCACGTTGTCTGGTAACCTTAACGCTAGGCATAATGCATGGAACTGCCATCGTAACAACGCCAATGGCTGCACCCTGTTCCAATATATCAATAATCATAATATTGTTCTGCAGTATCCAGATAATCCGACACACTTTCCAGATAATGGTGGTACTCCATCAACCATTGACATAGCGGTCAATAAGGGCGTGACCAACTCTACGCTACCTGTTGCGTTAGAGGAGCTCACGTCTGACCACAATCCAATTCAGATTGAATTAAAAAATATGTCAAGGGAAGATGTTACACGAAAAATTACAACTTATAGAGACGCTGACTGGCGTATCTATAAGGCTCACATCAATACACATTTAACACTCACTAATACGATTGACACAGCCGCCGACCTGGAGGGTGCAGTCGACGAATTCACAAGGGTACTGCAGGATGCCAAACTGGGTGTCGCAACAACTATAACAATAGATCCCTCCAAAGACCGACTTGACGAAGCGGTCAAACGAGACATTAGGGAAAAGAACAGATTACGACGGCGTTGGCAGCGAAATCGTGATGTCGACGCTAAGGTTGAGATGACCAGATTGCAACGGCGGATTCGAGCCGCCATAACCACCTGGAGAGACAGGAAATGGGGCGAGAAACTAGAAGCATTAAATTCTCAAGACAACTCGCTGTGGAATCTAACTAGGGCGTTAAAAACTACACGGATAGCCATGCCTGTGCTGACGAAACAGAGCAGACAAACGGCTGTGACGGACCTGCAAAAAGCAAACGAACTAGCTGACAACTTCGAACAAATTCATAACGTAAACATACCAAACAATTTGGATCATGACCGCATCGAAAATGACGTTAACAATGTTATTGGCCATGACATCCAATTAACTAGACAAGAATTTTTAAAAGTCATGGTCAAACCCTCAGAACTGGCGAAGCTAATAAAGACCTTACCCAATAACAAAGCGCCGGGGAAGGACGGTATCGAATATAAGCTACTCAAATATCTGCCGAGGAAAGGTATTGTGCAGCTCATGTACATCATTAATGTTATTCTGCGGCTACAGCACTGGCCTAGCCAATGGAAGTATGCTGTGGTTGTTCCCATCCTCAAACCGAACAAGAACGCAAAAATCGCAGGCAGTTATCGACCAATCTCGGCGATTTCCAAGTTAGTGGAGAAGGTCATTCTGGACAGAGCATCAGTTCGGCTTCAGACGGGGAAGGAGCACAGTGCAACAAGTTGTCAGAATCGTAAATGACGTGAAGGTACAATACAACCTCGGTAAGAGTACGACTATGATACTCTTAGATATTGAAAAAGCCTTCGATACCGTCTGGATACCGGGACTACTTTCTAAAATGATTACTTATCAGTTTCCGCGACATATCACTAAACTTATACATTCGTACCTGTCTGGCAGAACGCTACAGGTGCGAGTGAATAACAAATTGTCTACACAAAGGGATATTCGTGCGGGCGTTCCTCAGGGGTCGGTTCTTGGCCCTAAACTGTACAATATGTACGTATCCGACCTTCCTACTTTCCCGAATACTAAACTTACCAAGTACGCCGATGACACGGCCATGTACGCGCATAGTCACAACGCACAAGCAGCTAACATGCTTCTCAAAGCACATACGGCTTGTGCTACGGAGTATTATGATAGGTGGAAGATTCGGGTCAACACGGAAAAGTCGGAATCTATAGTCTTCACGCGCAGATTTACAGAAAATAAAATCATAACGCCAATTTTGATAAGGGGAAAAAGTACTTGGGTGTACGCTTAGACAAACGACTGACGTTTAACCGACATATAAACGAAACTATCCAGACGTCCATTTCATGTCCAGGAGTCTGTACCCGCTCATCTCAAATTCCTCACGATATACCTCCTTAAGAGACCTTAATGCACGTTGTCACGACATAATGCCACTGGCGGACTACATCAAAGTTACATCACAAAAATTCTACCAATTTAAACTTGGTGATAGTCCGCTTACAAACAACATTACTCAAATTAGAGAGCATAATGCACCTTTTCGCATAAAACACAAATTACCATATCAGGCGTTGCCCATCTTTCGGCAACCTATTTAGCCATATCCCCTTTTTTCTATACTATAAAATCTATTACACACAACTTCCGATATATAACTCTTTTTACCTTCTTAGTTTCTGTTTGTTGCCTTTTTCGTTTCCTAAATTTTTCCCTTCCTAATTATATTTTTTGTAAATATCAAAATCTTCTGAAACTTTAAATGTTTTAAATCATAAATTGTGCGGTCTAGCATAGCCGCTCGCTCTTGTAATTACTTGAAGCGGGTTTTTTGGCCCATAATTTTCCCGCGTGGTCATCATATTTATCTCTGATATTTATTTATACACGCACCTTTTGCCTTTTCATTTCAATTACTTTAAGTTCTTTCTTTTTACATGTTTAACTTTAATTAATATTTATGTTGCACTCTGTGACCAGGAGATATTATATTATTTTTTAGTTCCTCTTAGCTCTACCTGGCCTCACTTCGTCCAGTCTTTCAATTTCCACGACGACTGACGCCGTGGATGTCTGACTGGCTCCGAAGCGAGTACCTGGGGAGGGTCAAATGCTGTATTATTTTAATTTTCAAAAAACTAGTTTTTGATTTGATTTGATTTGCGTTGTCCTACAAGTCACGAGGTCGGCGGTTCGACCCGTACCCAGCCCGTTCGTTTTTTTCTTTTTTTTTTTTTGTTAAAATAATTTTGAAAAAAATTTTACGTTTTTTAATAATTGCTTATAAAACTATATACGAATATGTTTTTTCCAATTTTAGGTCTGTTTAGACCATTAAATATTGTAGATGACGATATTATATCTTTACCGTTTTTTCTCCAACACATTTCCTATGTTTGTATAAGTACCTCAACTATAAAATCTTAAAACAGTTGACTCCTGACTTCAGTGGCCGAGTGAGTTAAACCGTTGACTTACACAAATTTATGCGCCTCATTTCAGACTGGTAGGTACACCTCCCTCAGATATCTCTATGCACGTTGCCATAGACATAACCCCACGTCCAAGAAACATCGCAAAAATTCTATCAGTTTAAACTGGACGGTAGTCCACTAACCTGCAACATTGCTCGAATCAGACAGCATAACGCAATACTTTTCGATATAAGACACCCCCTACCATACCAGGCGTTGCCTATCTTCCGGCAACTTCCTTAGCCACACTTCCCTCTACGAAAACCTAACCCTACTCTACTATTTATCTTTCCTCAACTTTAACTTTCCAACCCCTCTTTATGTTTGTACAATTTTGTTCTTTTATCCTTTTTGTTCTTTTTGACCCCTTTTTGCCTTTCTAAATCCCCTCTAGACCGATAACATCCTATAAACCCAAACTTTTTAAATTAAACCCTTTTAACTACCCTACTTTCCTTGACGACGGTCAGACCACAAGGACGTCATTTGCTAGAACGGGTTTTTTCGTTTAATTCTGTTTTCCCGTATCAGCAACCAAAAATTTGTAAGTGCAGTGCAAGTCTTAGTTTTAAGTTTTTTTATTCATTAGTTTTAGGCTCGTGCGAGCACATGTCCTAAGTATAACTTAGTTTTAAGTCTGCCTAAGGCGGACAGCTGACCTAGCTGTAACAAGCATTATCGTCAAACCAAATCGGATCCGCCTCGTCTAACTACACATTTACCACGACGCTGCGCGCCGTGGTTGTCTGGTTGGCTCCGGACCGGGATCCGATGAGGTGCATTCTTGTAACAAGAAATGCCAAATAAATTTGTTTTGTTGTTGCTGTTGTTGTTGACTTACAAAACAGAAGGTTGGACGTGCGGCGGTTCAACCCCTACCGTCGGCAATTGGTAAAGGTAAGTAAAATAAAATGGATTTAACAATTTAATAAACAAAATATAATTTACAGGCAACCCTTATGAGAAAAAAATGGAGTGTTGGTAAACAATATTAGATAATTAGATATGTTAATGTAAATAAAATGTACGGATGACTAACAAACAAATTCATAGGACAATACTTATTTATGCATTAATTACTTCATTTTTATCAAGTAGACTACTAACTAGTCACGTCATTTTCACGTGCCTTTGCTACCTGGGAAAACATACCTGAGAGGTTCTAGGAACATTTAAAAGACTCCACTTTGTAATGTGCATGGCACATTCTATGATAATGATTTTCATTCATTCATGAGAACATTCTCAGAATATTTAAACGTTCCAAGCAAACATTCTGTGCACATTCTTAGAATATTTCTGTGCTGTGTGGGCACACATACACACACACACACACACACACACATTTTTCCTACGATGATTACTAAACATAATTGTTTGGTTATAATATACCTATTTGATGAAATCAAATACGTATAATAAGCAGAGCCATGTAAAGGGGGTGTGCGAGGTGCCCACAGCACACCTTCGTCTATTTTTGGGGCAGCGGCGAGGTGCTAAATTAGGGAATTTTTTTTTTTAGATTTTTTCCCCTCCGTTTATCAATTTTTATTTCGATGTGAATTTTTTTTTTAGATTTTCTCCCCCTCCCACTCATGAATTTTTTGAAGGAATGAAGTAGGAGGCGGCATTTTAGATTTTCCACACCAGCGACCAAATCTCTAGAAACGGTCCTGATAATAAGTACGCCTAAGTAGCAGAGACCAACAAAACGTGCCTTTTTTATACAACCAACAAATACTGTATATCTAGGATAATGAAAGGAATCTCGTAAACCACAATACGTACTCGCTTCGGCGGTACATATACTAAAATTGGAACGATACAGAGAAGATTAGCATGGCCCCTGCGCAGAGATCATATAAACTTAATGAAAATACTTCTATTTATAGTGCCGAGGCTATGGCTATCCTGAAAGCCTTAGAATACGTCGACAAAAATGAACATGAACAATGTACTATTTTTTCGGATTCACTGTCTGTTCTTCAATGTATTGCTAACAGCCAAGTCATTAACTACACTATTCACCCGCGTATTGCTGAAATTAAAATGTTAGTAAACAAATTAAAAGAAATAGGAAGGTTAATCAAATTTGTATGGGTTAAAGCTCATACAGGCTTAGAACATAATGAAGAAGTAGACATCATAGCAAAGAAAAGTATTAACGATGGAGAAATTTTGAACAGTGGACTGCACGTCCAAGAGTGTATAAGTATATTGGAAAAAAAAAGTAAAAATGCGTGGTCAACCTTATGGAGAGAATATAGCATAACAAATCCTACTCGCTACACAACCATTCAGCCAGATATTCCTACTTGTTACTGGCATAAAGATTTAAAATACTCCAGAAGAGAAATAACTACAATAAACAGATTAAAATTTGGCCACGGGTGCTACCCGGCTCACCTCAAGAAGATAGGAGTTATGGACACAGACTTGTGCGATACTTGCAATGTCACTGCAGATTTAGATCACATATTTTTTGACTGCTTAAAGTATAAAGTAGAAAGTGATGTATTCCATAAAAAATTAAGTAATCTGAACATTTACCATCCTAATAATATCTGTCATTTATTAGCTCTAAATAAAAAACATATCTATGACGTCATACTCCAATTCCTCAAAGACATTAAAATCGACATTTAGAATAGGCTAGTTATCCATTCCTTTGTTTTTTTCCTATTGTTATATATTCCTTTCCTTCCGTGGTCGCACTATTTGTGTTAGTCTCTATATAATGCCTTGATAGACCCCTGGGCGAGAAGAGAGTGTCCCTGTTCATTAATCCCAAAGTCCAGTCATGACACGTGACATAGGTTAGATGTAGGGTTTTTATTAGGTAATAGTGAATGGTCGTCGTAATAAATTAGTAGTTATAGAAATATTAAATATTTAATTTGTATCTGGCTGCATCGACTCATGTCGTAATGCCAAAAAAAAAAAAAAAAAAAAAAAAAAAAAAAAACCACAATACATCCAAAATTATAGGGCTGTTCTTGCCCTTTCATTTAAAAAAGTAATTTCAAACAAGCTTTCCCCCAGGGGGGGCTCCTCGGTTTTAGATTTCTTAATATCAAATAGCATACCTGTCCGAAATTCAGCTTTTCCCTAATTTTTTCCTCTACTTCTAATTTCCCTATCCTGTAATGAAAAACAATAATTTACCTATTTTCCAGCTAAGAAAGGAGGCGTTATGTACACAAAAGAAACTCAATCACTATCTAGTGATTAAGTTTCTTATCTAGTTCTTATCTAAGAGCTACCACCGTTACGTGGCCCAAAACCGTTCCAAGCAAGAAGCAAGAAGCAAGAAATAATTATTTAAAATTTAAATTTTACAGAATGCACCTTGCCCGAAACCTGGCTCGGAGCCAACCAAACACGACATAGCGCCGTGGTGAATGTAGGACGGGACGGGACGGACCGGGTCCAGTTTGGCTAAACGATAATTAATAAAACAATATTAAAACTCCTATCCGCCTGGAGCGGATTTAAAAATTAACAATAAAATTAAAAAATGCTGTCCACATGGACCTAAAACTAATTCATATAAAATGGTCCAATCAATGAATGCCCAAAAGGGGATTGTAAAGAACATTTGGGAGGGGAGAATTTTTCTCTTCAAGGATGTATTGGGGATAGTTAGGAGGTAAAAATACTAAAAGTGCTCGCCCCTAGCCCCGCCGCACAGTGGGGCAAATAGCTCATTTTTTGGACAAACGATAATTCCCAAGCCTGGAATTAATTAAACTTAATTTTTTTTTTAACTATTCGTTATAAAATTGCCTTTAATTCTATCGAGCCCGAATTTTGAAATTGCAAAATTAGAGATGGCTAATCCAATATCGCGGACATAAATTTTGAAAGTAAATTAAAATTTTATCAAAAGATTGTTTAAAATTATAAAAAATTGTTACTTGGGGGGTTTTTTTGATTTATAATCTCATTTCTGATCCCCGAATTTTGCAATTCAAAAAACCAAGATAGCGGATCCAATATAGCGGCCATAATATTTTTTTAAATGAAATGTACATGCACAAACTGATCTGAAATCTAAATTACGTAATATCGTAATCCAAAATGGCGAATCCAATACGGCCTATAGTATTTTCTTAATTGACATGTAAATGCGCAAATTGTTGAAAATTGTTACTTAAAGGTTTTAGAGTTTGCTGATCATGAATCTGAAGTCCAAATTACGTAATATCGAAATCCAAGATGTCGGATCCAATATGGCGGCCATAATATTTTTTAAATGAGATGTACATGCGCAAATTGATAAAACCTGCAAGTAACAATTTTTAACTATTTTCGCATGTACATCATAATTTTTAAAAAATTTATGACAGCCATACTGAATTTAATTTTCTGGTTTGCAAAATATCGAAATTTTAATATCCGAAACGAGATTAGCAAACTGCGAAACCCCCGAAAAACAAATTTTAACAGTTTCCTTCTTGATTTGTCATTCTTTTTTAACTTACGGACACCATATTGGATCCGCCATCTTGGATATCGATATTACGTAATTTGGACTTCATATTCATGATCAGCAATCTCTAAAATCTCTAAGTAACAATGTTTAACAATTTGCGCATTCACATGTCAATTAAAAAAATATTATGGCCGCCATATTGGATTCGCCATTTTGGATTACGATATTACGTAATTTAGATTTCAAATTTTCGATCAGAAACCCTTAAAAGTCCTAAGTAACAATTTTTAACAGTTTGTGCGTGTACATTTCATTTAAAAAAATATTATGGCCGCCATATTGGATCCGCTATCTTGGTTTTTTGAATCGCAAAATTCGGGGATCAGAAATGAGATTATAAACTAAAAAACCCCCCCCCAAGTAACAATTTTTTATAATTTTAAACAATCTTTTGATAAAATTTTAATTTACTTTCAAAATTTATGTCCGCGATATTGGATTAGCCATCTTTAATTTTGAAATTTCAAAATTCGGGCTCGATAGAATTAAAGGCAATTTTATAACGAATAATTAAAAAAAAAAATTAAGTTTCATTAATTCCAGGCTTGGGAATTATCGTTTGTCCAAAAAATGAGCTAGATGCCCCACTGTGCGCCGCTTCACGGAGGGGGAGGGGGGTGGAAAGGTTCCTTTTTTAGATTCTTCTCTTATAACTCGGAAACTATGCGTCGTAGCAAGAGGTAACCTATGCAAAATTAAACATAATTAAATTTCTTACAAGAATGTCTATATTCATTTTCTTCCTATGTGTTATAGTTTACGAGATACTCGCCAGCGAAAATCGATGATTAATAAAAAAACTCAATTATGTACCTTGAATATTTTTATCAAAGCGGTTTACCGTGGCCTGCTAATAACATCACAGTCACAAAACAATCTTTATTTTACAACACTCGATGTATTTACTAACGTAATTTTTGTCGAAATTTATACATTTCGTTAAATATACAGTGTGACTCACTTAAAATGAAGATACCCTTATAACTTTTTTATTTTGTTTCCGATTTGAATCAAATTTTACTAAAGTATAGAACAAATTAGAATCTACTTATGATCAGAAAAAAATTCGGCTGCTACAAAGGCAAAGCCACCTGCGGTACCAAAATATGCTGAAAAAAAAATAAAACATTTTGAATGTTAGAAATTCTAAAAAATGCATCCTATCGGCGCCACAAACGTACACCACCAAAATTTGATTTGGTTATTGATGGGGGATTTCTCGTACATAAGCTCAATTTCCACAATTTGTGGTGGCTACTTGAAATTCATATGATTTTTAATCTTTTTCCTCATATTTTGGTACCGCAGATGCCTTTACCTTTATAGCAGGTGAATGATTTTCTGGTCATAAATAGATACTAATTTGTTCTATACTTGAATAAAATTTTATTCAAATCGGAAACAAAATGAAAAAGTTATAAGGGTATCTTCGTTTTAAGTGAGTCACTCTGTATATTTAAGGAAATGTATAGATTTCGACAAAATATTACGTTAATAAATACGTCCAGTGTTGTAAAATAAAGATTGTTTTGTGACTGTGATTTATTAGCAGACCACGGTAAACCGCTTTGATAGAAATATTCAAGGTACATAATTGTTTTTTTTTTTATTAATTATCGATTTTTGCTGGCAAATACATCGTAAACTATAACATATAGGAAAAAAGACATTCTTGTGGGAAATTTAATTATGTTTAATTTTGCATAGATTACTTTTTTCCGTATGACGCATCGTTTCCGAGTTTTAAGCGAAGAATCGGAAAAAGGAACCTTTCCACACCCCTCTCCCCCTGAAGCGGCGGGGCTAGGGGCGGGGACTTTTAGTATGTTTACCTCCTAACTACCCTCAACACATCCCTGAAGAGACAAATTGTCCCCTCCTAAATGTTCTCTACAACTCTTGCATTGACTGGACTAAAACTTAGAAACTAATCACTGGTTGTAGCACTGAATAAATTTGGGCTGTTGACTCGGGTGAAAAGCTAAACGAAAAACCCGTACGAGAACTGTCGACCTTGTGATCTCCCTGATGCCAGGAAAATGTGGTGGAAAAAGGATAGGGTTTAAAATGTTTCAATTTTTTTAAAAAGGTTATCGGTCAAAACGGAATCTGATAAAAAAGAGGACAAATAAAATAAAAAGAGAAAAAGAGAGCATAAAGAAAGAGAATAAAAATGATTGGAAAGATAAAGTTGAGGAAAGATCAAAGGTGGGGAAATGGTAGGTTGTGGTATAGGAAAGTATGGCTAGGGAAGAGGTTGCCGGAAGATGGGCAACGCCTGGTATGGTAGGGGGTGTTTGATCTGGAATGCATTATGCATTCTGATTTGGGTTATGTTGCTGGTTAGCGGAGTATCGCCCAGTTTGAAGGTGTAGAATTTTTGGGAGATTTTTTGGACGTAATCCGCTAGTGGGGTTATGTCGTGGGAGGTGTATCTTCCGGAATTAGAAATGAGGCGCATAAATTTGTGCTCGAGAACTCGAAGTTTTCGCATTGTCGTGGCCGGAATGCTGCATCATACCGGCGCCGCGTATGTGATGGCCGTCTTGATCACCATCGTGTACAGTTTCTTATTTGTCCTGTTAAGTCCGCTACCCCTGACCAGGAGCGGGTACAGACTCCTGGACATGGAGTAGACCTTGAGTATTGTTTCGTTAATATGTATGTTAAACGTGAGTCGTTTGTCCAAGTTAACCCCCAGATACTTCAGGCACTGTTTGATTGGAATTTGTTGTCCCCCGATCGAAATTGGTGTTAATATGCGGTTCTCTGTGAACCGGTGCGTGAAGAGGATCGACTCAGACTTCTCGGCGTTGATCCGAATCTTCCACTTGTCGTAATACGCCCTGACATAGGCCATGAGTGCTTCCAGCAGCATGTTAGCCGCTTGTGCGTTGTGCGAATGTGCATACATGATCGTGTCATCGGCGTACTTGGTAAGGTTCGTATTCGGGAACCCCGGGAAGTCGGAGGCGTACAAGTTGTACAGTTTCGGTGACAGGCATGGCCCCTGGGGGCGCCCGCACAAATGTTGCGCCGAGTTGATAGTTTATTATTCACTCTGACCTGCAGCGATCTATCTGACAGGAAAGAGTGAATAAGTTTGGTTATGTGCATGGGAAAGTCCAGTGCGTTGAGTTTGTGAAGCAGCCCGGAGATCTACACGGTATCGAAGGCTTTCTCAACATCAAGTAGCACCATGACGGTGCTCTTCCCGAGGTTGCATTGCACCTTGACGTCATTCACGATCCTGACGACTTGCTGCACAGTGTCCCTGCTCCGCCTGAAGCCGAATTGGTACTCGTCGTATGTGGAGTTCATCCTAGTTTGATCAGGATGACCTTCTCAATCAACTTGGAGATCGCCGACAGCAGCGAAATTGGTCGGTAACTGCCGGCGAGCTTCGCGTTCTTGTTCTGCTTCAGGATTGGCACGACCACTGCTCATTTCCACTGGTTGGGCCAGTGTTGCAGTCGCAGGATCGTGTCGACAAAGTACGTCAACTGTACAATACCTTTCCTCGGGAGATATTTGAGTAGCTTATATTCGATGCCGCCTGAACACGGGGCTTTGTTGTTAGGTAAGGTCTGTATGATCTTGGCTACCTCCGAGGGCTTGGCCATGACTTTTAGAAATTCTCTTCGTGTCAATTGGACGTCATGGCCAATTAGTTCGTTAATGACATTATCGATGCGGTCGTGTTCAACATTGTTCGGTATCAGTACGTTGTGTATGTTCTGAAAATGGTCAGCTAAGTCATTCGCCTTCTGAGAGTCTGTCATAGTCGTCTGTCCGTTTGGTTTTGTGAAGGCGGGTATGGCTTCCCACGTATTTTTCATTGCCTTCGACAGTTTCCACAGCGAGTTGTCCTGAGGATTCAGCATTTCCAGCCTATCCCACCATTTCCGTTTTTTTTGCGGTGTTGATGGTGGTCCTGATCTGCCGTTACAGTCTACGCATCTCGGCCTTGGCGTCGACATCGCAATTTCGCTGCCAAAGTTGTCTTAGTCGGTTCTTTTCGATTTTTTAATAAAATTTCTGATGCATAATTTGTGTTTGAACAAAATATAGAAAAGCAATTTTATAAGCAAAATCGATAAATTCTAATATAGGTACTTATTCCTTTCCAGACTATGTTATGTATCTGGACAGGATGGTTTTATGTTGGCAAGTTTATCATACGTACATCACAAGAAACTAACACCTTCTCCAGCAGTGATTCTTCAGGGAATTGGATCATTTTTACTTATATTAACCGGAGATATTACTCAGTTAATTGAATTCGTTAGTTTCCTAATATGGGTGTTTTATGGACTTGCAATGGTGTCATTATTGATATTAAGAAATACTAAGAAAGAAGCACCAAGGCCATACAAAGTAAGACATGAATTGATTTACAAAACTTGACACTTAAAATGATTAAACTATTTTAGGTTCCAATTTTCATACCAATATTTATATTACTTATAGCTGTATATTTAAGTGCAACTCCGATAATAATGGATCCATCACCAAAATACTTAATTGCTATGGGTTTTATGTTGATAGGTATCCTGATATACTATTGGTTTGTATATAAGAATAAGAGGCCTCAGTCGATTATGGGTAAGTATTTTATTTCTTTTCTGTTCGATGAAATAAAGTGTCCAAGTTTAATAATATAATATTTGAAATCGTCTTTCGAGGGCGGGGAACATGATGGTGACAATATTTTCCGACCTACCTTCCAACCACTACTCCTAAACTGAAAAAACCTCCCCCTTTTCCGATTTTCCGGTGCTAGACATTTTTTTATCGGATTTTTTTTTTAATGAAAGTTATTCAGAATTGTCCAAAAACCTTAAGCCCAATGTTTCATCGAAATAAAAAAATTGAAAAATTTTAAAAATTGATAAAATTAAAAAATATAAAAAAAACTACTAATTACTTGACAACTACCTGACAGCTTGAGTTTAATTTTAAACAAAATCGTCATGAATTTTTTAAACAAAAAAACCAATTTAAATGATATTTTTGGACTTGAACATTATTTTTTTTTAAATTTCAATATTCTTTAATTTTTATTAAATTTTGGATTTAGGGTAATTGGATAATTTTGAACAACTTTCGTTAATAAAATTTTCCGATAAAAAATGTCTAGCATCGGAAAAAGGATGGTTTTTCCGGTTTAGTTCTTGAAGTGTAGGTCGGAAAATATTGTCACCATCGTGTTCCCCGCCTCCGAAAACAGGGGGGAAGATGTCTTGCGGTCCGGTCGCAGAACTTTTGGGCTTTTTGCCGTTTTCTGGTTTACCTCAAGGGACTAAAATTATAATTTCTTTTTTATTCACCCCCTTTAATAATGGGGTGGGGGTGGTAATGGGGATGGCTAATGCCAAAACTTTTTTAAGACATTAGCTTCTCTTGTATATACTAAATGCTAATTTTGTGGACGCTAACTTGCTTGATTTGCCTATTCACTCCCATTTACTTCAATTTACCCTCCCCCCCCCCCCCCCCCCCTCAACCCTTATTCAACGGAATAAGATCAAAATATAATTTAGTTCCAGATCTCGTTAATATACATATGTGAACCAAATTTCAAGTCAATATCTTAAACAGTTCCAGAGTAACCATGCGCACAAAAAAATTAGATAACACTAATACCAAAGTGAAGTAAAAGAAAAAGGAACTTAAGAAATATAACAATAGAAAAATATAGCAAATAACAAGCTAAAAACGTACTCTTCGCCAATTTACTGAGCTATTTATATATAATTGTTACACATTCTATAGGATACTCTTCGCAGTTTTCTTGTAAATAATGTTAGTTTTTGGACATCCTGAATTTTGTGATACCATCTTTGTTGTGAAAAAAATTGTATGAAAAAAAAAATGAAAAAAAATATCCAACCTCTGGGATTCGAACACGGGACGTTTGGATTGCAACGCAAAGCTTTAGCCGCTGCGCCACCACCTATTGCTACGAAAATTGATTGTCTGTGATATATATCTTTCGACATTCATACATATTTCACTTCTATGAAATATTAGTAAACTTCGTAAATAAAAAAAAAATTATTACGGAAATAATATGTCGCAAGATTTCCATTTTAGTACAAGCCACAAAAATTAAGAGAATTTTTTTTTTTATTAAATAATTAATAACTTTTTTATTTACTGATCGATTTTCCTCAAAAACAATAGGGTTCTTCCTCTAGCTAACACTAACTTACTTTCTAAATTTGAATACAATCGGACTTTTCTTTCTTAAGTTATCGTGCTTACAAGAAACGTGACGGGCGGACAGACGGACGGACAGACGAACGGACGGACGGACAGACGGACGGACGGACGGACGGACGGACGGACGGACGGACGGGCAGACGGACGGACGGACGGACGGACGGACAGACGGACATTTTGAAAGTTGTTCAGAATTCGTTCACTAACACAATGATATGAAAATTTTTTTCTCTACGAGCGATTTTAGAAATGTGCCGATCAAATACAATATACTCTTCGTTTTTGCGAAGAGTATAATAACTATAAAAAGAGATTAAAAATATTCTAAAGAAAAAGAAGTACTTAGTTATCTAGAAATCTAGAAGTCTTAAACAATGAGTAACTTTATAGAAAAATGTCCAGGCTGCTAACTATATTTCTTATATTAAATTGTTTTTATTCGGTGGATGAATTCTTGGAATATCAGTAATGTGTTTTCAACTATTTTTAATAATGTGTTTGTATTAAGCTTTAATGTTTCTTTGAATGGTTTGTTTATTTAATGATTTGTAAACTGTTTGTAACCTTGATAAGTTGAAATGAATGTAGTGTGTTAACTTTTTATGATGAATAAATTATTATTATTATTATTATTATTATTATTATTATTATTATTATTATTATTATTATTATTATTATTTTGTTTTTTTTTTGTTAAAAACCAGTCACCCATATCTGTGACTCCGACCCTCACAGAGGGGAGCTGGTAGTACCGGCAGCCACTTCCCACACCCGTGGGGTAAGTGACTACTGGGTCCGGGAATCATGTGCCCTGAGCAGACGTAATGAACCGAGGATGACGGCCTTCTGCATTCTGCCGGCTAAGACCTCTGCCGAATTTCGGCATGCCGGTAAGCAGTGTGTGTCTCGTTCCACCGAGGGCTCCTATAATCAGTACCACTATCTTAACAGTACGGTCTGGATACAGTCTGCGGAGTTCGAAGAGCAGATCTCGATATTTTGTCCGTTTTTCCTATTCCTTCAAGACAATGTTGTTCTCCGCGGGAGCCGAGAACTCCACGACAAACATTGTCTTGAGTTGATGGTCGAGGAGTACTACGTCAGGCTTGTTGGCTTGTATTTGCCTGACGGTGGGAAAAGAGTAGTTCCAATAAATTAGACACTTCTCATTTCCCACAACGGACTCAATATCCCCCGGAGCGTAAGGCAGCACTGGTGTTTCGTCTATCCCCTACGAGTGCCTTAAATGGTAATAAAGCACTCGTAATGCTCCGTCGTGCCTTTGGATATAGGCCGAGACTGCATATGTCGGGCAAGCCGACAGCAAGTGCATAAGAGTCTCTGGTGCCCTGCGGCAGGCCCTGCAGCTGACATCAGGGACCTCTATACCCATGACACGACTACGATAGACGAGGGTGTTAAATACACCATCCTGGCAAGCCATTATGAATCCTCGGTCTCAGACTTCAGCCCGGCTGACCTTAAGAAGGCAAAGGTCAGCCTTTCGGATAAGCCCAGGTTCTCTATATTTTTATAGAAAACTCCATGCATTGGCTTATCCGTGTGAAGCTGCAGAAAGATGTGTTCTGCAGCTTTAATTTGGGCTTTTCGTCGAGCAGGTTCCAACTCGGGATTTACCCGCTCGACGTCGAAGGAGAGGCCAAGTTCATCGGCTGCTCTCTGTGCTGCCTTAAACAAAAATGCTCCTATTCCTGCACTTTCATGGTCCCAGACCATGCAGAGGAGGGGATCCGAACTCCTGATAAACTTACAGGCTCCATCCAGAACCATCCTATTATGGAGACTCTCCAAACTCAAGAGTCCACGGCCTCCCCGATGTCGTGGGAGGTATAACCGTGGAACGGACGATTTAGGATGCAAACTTCTATTGAGATGCATCTTCTTGCGGGTTCCTACGTCGAGTTGACGCAACTCCTCTCGAGTCCATTTCACTACTCCAGAAGAGTAGAGTAGGATCGGAACGGCAAGCATGTTGGTAGCAGACACCTTGTTCTTCCCCGACAGTTCTGAGGACCAGATCTGTCGGAGTCGGTGCTGATACTTGCCGCGGAGAGCGTTTTTCACTACACCCACTTCTTGGGTGGAGCGTTGCTCGACACCCAAGTAAGTGTACGACTCTCCGGCATCTAGATGATGTAAGATGCTTCCGTCCACGAGCTGCGCGTCTTCGCCGTAGTTCCCGCATCGTCCTCTCTTGAGATGGACCAGTGCACATTTGTCCAGTCCGAACTCCATACCGACAGCCTGCGTGTACTCCTGTACCACCCTGAGGGACTGGTGTAGGTCCCTCTCTCCGGAGGCATAAAGTTTATGGTCATCCATGTAAAACAGATGGGTGACCTTATGCCTCCTATCGCCGGGGGTACCGCAGTTGTATCCACGGGTTTTCCGGAGCGAAACGGATAATGGCAGTAGTGAGATGCAAAACAGAAGGGGGCTAAGGGAGTCTCCCTGAAATACTCCCCTTCTGAATGTTACCGACTCCGTCTGGACTCTATCGTTACCCGATGTAATAGTAAAGCGAGTCCTCCAGAGCGGCATCAGTTGTTCGATGCATCTCATTACGGGACCGGATACCGCAAGACAACGGAGCAAGTGAACAATAAGCTCGTGTGATGTCATATCAAATGCCTTGCGGTAGTCGATCCAGACAATGGAGAGGTTCCGCTTATACTGCACGGAGTCCTGCGTGACACATCTGTCAGTCAACAGGTTCTCATAGCAGCCAGCGACACCTCTCTTCGACGCTCGTTGCTCATATATCCATTCGTAAACCGGTTCAACTGCGTGGAGCACTCGCATGTACAAGATACGCGTAAACAACTTGTAGCATGCGTTTAAACAGGTTATCGGTCGGTAGTTTCTTGGGTTGGACAAATCTCCGTTCTTATGGATCAGCACTGTCCGCCCTTCAACCACCCAAGAAGGAATTTGCTGCTCCCCATTTAGCCAGGCATTAAAAATTCTGGCCAAATGGTGGTGGGTGCTTGATAACTTTTTCCACCAAAAGTTATTTATCCCATCGGGACCTGGAGCAGCAAAGTTCTTAGAGCTCTCGAGAGCTCTTCAAACCTCTTCTGGACTTATTGGTTGGCACACTTCCTGTGGTTGTTGAAACCTTTGACAAAAGGTTTCAAAGTGTGCAACGGCCGGAGAGTCTCGGTTGAGTGGAAGCTTCTCCTCGTAAAGCGTTTTCCAGAAATTTTTTCCACCCGATCTACAGTCGGCGGATTCTCTGCAACACGCGGAGGCGGTTCGAATAGGCGCGAGGGCTTTTGGCGGAAGAGTTCATTTTCCGCCAGCCCCCTCGCCCGCCTCACTAGTGATTTTTTACAAACCACTAGCATCCGTATCCTGTCGAGACAGTGCTGTTTGGTGGTTTGCAGCACTGCCTCATTGAGTGTGTGATGGACGCGTCTTAAGTTGGCGGCTATTCGACACACTTTAGGCGTGAACGGTCTATTGGCCGCCATATAGTCCATCATACATTGGATACGGGATGCGTGTTGCCTCGCCGACCGGATCTTGGCTTCCATCTTTTGTATGCGCCGCCTCGCTCTCTCTTGTGGGGAGGCAGTATTACGCCTCTCCACCTGAGAAAAGCGTTGAGCAGCAGCATACACGGCACAGTTTATGTGCCAGATGTCAGCCCGTTCTGGAAGCGCTTCACGAAGTTCTTCATCCACTCTGGCCAGGTCTTGTGGCCCGGGGGCTTTTATGTAGTGTAACCCCCGTCTGGTACTGAGGCCCTCTGGTATTGGTGGAACGTGAGGGACTACATCCTCAACCGGTTCATTCGGTGGACCTTCGGCCACCTCATTCACCGGCTGAGGAGCAGCTTTCACGTAGCCCCTGCGACGAAGGTGGGATACATAATCACGCAGGTTTTGTGGCGTGAAGGCGTTGTGCTCTGGGTGCCTTGCATACCACAGAACATGCATTCGCCCCATGTATCCCCTTCGTGCGGGCTCACTGCTTTCGTAGCAATGCAGAAGGTCGTCCCTTAGCTCATCTGTCCACTCAAAGCGTCCTAGTTCATGGCGTTCGTCGTCAACGGGCGCCCGATCCGGTTGGGCCCCACCACCTTGCCCTTGACCCTTATCCGGATGGGGTCGATTGTGGGGGCCCTGTCTTCTGCCTGCGGGAACCAGAAGTTAGGGTGGTTAGCCCAGCAAGCCTACGACCGACACCAGAGGGGAAGGAGCTTTCCCCTCCCGGGTGCACTAGGGCTGCAGGTTCGATTTTACACCCCCAGCTGGAGTAAGTGGTGGCGCTACTCACCAAAGGCTTGATTGATGAAAGTCAGCCCCTCCTGGAAATTATTATTATTATTGTTATTATTATTATTATTTTTTTTTTGTTAAAAACCAGTCACCCTTCTCTGTGGCTCCGACACTCACAGAGGGGAGCTGATAGTACCGGCAGCCCCTCCCCACACCCGTGGGGTAAGTGACTACTGGGTCCGGGAATCGTGTGCCCTGAGCAGACGTAATGAACCGAGGATGACGGCCTTCTGCATTCTGCCGGCTAAGACCTCTGCCGAATTTCGGCATACCGGTATGATCTTAAGTTCCGAAAGCAGTGTGTGTCTCGTTCCACCGAGGGCTCCTATAATCAGTACCACTATCTTAACAGTATGGTCTGGATACAGTCTGCGGAGTTCGAAGAGCAGATCTCGATATTTTGGCCGTTTTTCCTCCTCCTTCAAGACAATGTTGTTTTCCGCGGGAGCCGAGAACTCCACGACGAACATTGTCTTGAGTTGATGGTCGAGGAGTACTACGTCAGGCTTGTTGGCTTGTATTTGCCTGACGGTGGGAAACGAGTAGTTCCAATAAATTGGACACTTCTCATTACCCACAACGGACTCAATATCCCCCGGAGCGTAAGGCAGCACTGGTGTCTCGTCTATCCCATACGAGTGCCTTAGGTGATAATAAAGCACTCGTAATGCTCCGTCATGCCTCTGGATATAGGCCGAGACTGCATATGTCGGACACGTCGACAACAAGTGCAACAGAGTCTCTGGGGCCCTGCGGCAGGCCCTGCAGCTGACATCAGGGACCTCTATACCCATGACACGACTACGATAGACGAGGGTGTTAAATACACCATCCTGGCAAGCCATTATGAATCCCTCGGTCTCAGACTTCAGCCCGGCTGACCTTAAGAAAGCAAAGGTCAGCCTTCCGGATAAGCCAAGGTTTTCTATATTTTTATAGAAAACTCCATGCATTGGCTTATCCGTGTGCAGCTGCAGAAAGTTTTTGTGTTCTGCAGCTTTAATTTCGGCTTTTCGCCGAGCAGATTCCAACTCGGTGACAGAGTCGCGATTTACCCGCTCGACGTCGAAGGAGAGACCAAGTTCATTATTATTATTATTATTATTATTATTATTATTATTTTTTTAAATTTTAGCTAGCAAAAAACCAGTCACCCTTCTCTGTGGCTCCGATCCTCACAGAGGGGAGCTGGTAGTACCGGCAGCCACTCCCCACACCCGTGGGGTAAGTGACTACTGGGTCCGAGAATCGTGTGCCCTGAGCAGACGTAATGAACCGAGGATGACAGCCTTCTGCATTCTGCCGGCTAAGACCTCTGCCGAATTTCGGCATGCCGGTATGATCTTCAGTTCCGAAAGCAGTGTGTGTCTCGTTCCACCGAGGGCTCCTATAATCAGTACCACTATCTTAACAGTATGGTCTGGATAGAGTCTGCGGAGTTCGAAGAGCAGATCTCGATATTTTGTCCGTTTTTCCTCCTCCTTCAAGACAATGTTGTTTTCCGCGGGAGCCGAGAACTCCACGACGAACATTGTCTTGAGTTGATGGTCGAGGAGTACTACGTCAGGCTTGTTGGCTTGTATTTGCCTGACGGTGGGAAACGAGTAGTTCCAATAAATTAGACACTTCTCATTACCCACAACGGACTCAATATCCCCCGGAGCGTAAGGCAGCACTGATGTCTCGTCTATCCCATACGAGTGCCTTAGGTGATAATAAAGCACTCGTAATGCTCCGTCATGCCTCTGGATATAGGCCGAGACTGCATATGTCGGACACGTCGACAACAAGTGCATCAGAGTCTCTGGGGCTCTGCGGCAGGCCCTGCAGCTGACATCAGGGACCTCTATACCCATGACACGACTACGATAGACGAGGGTATTAAATACACCATCCTGGCAAGCCATTATGAATCCCTCGGTCTCAGACTTCAGCCCGGCTGACCTTAAGAAGGCAAAGGTCAGCCTTTCGGATAAGCCAAGGTTTTCTATATTTTTATAGAAAACTCCATGCATTGGCTTATCCGTGTGAAGCTGCAGAAAGATGTTGTGTTCTGCAGCTTTGATTTGGGCTTTTCGTCGAACAGGTTCCAACTCGGTGATAGAGTCGGGATTTACCCGCTCGACGTCGAAGAAGAGATCAAGTTCATCGGCTGCTCTCTGTGCTGCCTTAAACAAAAAGGCTCCTACCCCTGCATTTTCATGGTCCCGGACCATGCAGAGGAGGGGATCCGAACTCCTGATGACCTTACAGGCTCCATCCAGAACCATCCTGTTATGGAGACTCTCCAAACTCAAGAGACCACGGCCTCCCCGATGTCGTGGGAGGTATAGTCGTGGAACGGACGATTTAAGATGCAAACTCCTATTGAGATGCATCTTCTTGCGGGTTCCTACGTCGAGTTGACGCAACTCCTCTCGAGTCCATTTCACTACTCCAAAGGAGTAGAGTAGGATCGGAACGGCAAGCATGTTGGTAGCAGACACCTTGTTCTTACCCGACAGTTCTGAAGACCAGATCTGTCGGAGTCGGTGCTGATACTTGCCGCGGAGAGCGTTTTTCACTACATTCACTTCTTGGGTGGAGCGTTGCTCGACACCCACGTAAGTGTACGACTCTCCGGCATCTAGATGATGTAAGATGCTTCCGGCCACGAGCTGCGCGTCTTCTCCGTAGTTCCCGCATCGTCCTCTCTTGAGATGGACCAGTGCACATTTGTCCAACCCGAACTCCATACCGACAGCCTGCGTGTACTCCTGTACCACCCTGAGGGACTGGTGTAGATCCCTCTCTCCAGAGGCATACAGTTTAAGGTCATCCATGTAAAACAGATGGGTGACCTTATGCCTCCTATCGCCGGGGGTACCGCAGTTGTAGCCACGGGTTTTCCGGAGCGAAACGGATAATGGCAGTAGTGAGATGCAGAACAGAAGGGGGCTGAGGGAGTCTCCCTGAAATACTCCCCTTCTGAATGTTACCGACTCCGTCTGGACTCTATCGTTACCCGATGTAATGGTAAAGCGAGTCCTCCAGAGCGGCATCAGTTCTTCGATGCATCTCACTACGGGACCGGGTACCGCAAGACATCGGAGCAAGTGAACAAAAAGCTCATGCGATGTCATATCAAATGCCTTGCGGTAGTCGATCCAGGCCATGGAGAGGTTCCGCTTATACTGCACGGAGTCCTGCGTGACACATCTGTCAATTAGCAGGTTCTCCTTGCAGCCAGCGACACCTCTCTTTGACCCTCGTTGCCCATATATCCGTTCGTAAACCGGTTCAACTGCGTGGAGCACTCGCATGTACAAGATGCGCGTAAACACCTTGTAACATGCGTTTAAACAGGTTATCGGTCGGTAGTTCCTTGGGTTGGACAAATCTCCGTTCTTGGGGATCAGCACTGTCCGCCCTTCAACCACCCAAGAAGGAATTTGCTGCTCCCCATTTAGCCAGGCATTAAAAATTCTGGCCAAATGGTGGTGGATGCTCGATAACTTTTTCCACCAAAAGTTATTTATCCCATCGGGACCTGGAGCAGCAAAGTTCTTAGAGCCCTCGAGAGCTCTTCGAACCTCTTCTGGGGTTATTGGTTGGCACACTTCCTGTGGTTGCTGAAACCGTTGACAAAAGGCTTCAAAATGTGCAAGGGCTGGAGAGTCTCGGTTGAGTGTAAGCTTCTCCTCGTAAAGCGTTTTCCAGAAATTTTCCACCTGATCTACAGTCGGCGGATTCTCTGCAACACGCGGAGGCGATTCGAAAAGGCGCGAGGGCTTTTGGCGGAAGAGTTTATTTTCCGCCAGCCCCCTCGCCCGCCTCACTAGTGATTTTTTACAAACCACTAGCATCCGTATCCTGTCGAGACAGTGCTGTTTGGTGGTTCGCAGCACTGCCTCATTAAGTGTGTGACGGACGCGTCTTAAGTTGGCGGCTATTCGACGCACTTTAGGCGTGAACGGCCTATTGGCCGCCATATTGTCCATCACACATTGGATACGGGATGCGTGTTGCCTCGCCGACCGGATCTTGGCTTCCATCTTTTGTATGCGCCGCTCCGCCCTCTCTTGTGGGGAGGCAGTATTACGCCTCTCCAACCGAGAAAAGCGTTGAGCAGCGTCATACATGGCACAGTTTATGTGCCAGATTGTCAGTTATTATTATTATTATTATTATTATCTAGCTAAAAACCAGTCACCCTTCTCTGTGGCTCCGACCCTCACAGAGGGGAGCTGGTAGTACCGGTAGCCACTCCCCACGCCCATGGGGTGAGTGACTACTGGGTCCGGGAATCGTGTGCCCTGAGCAGACGTAATGAACCGAGAATGACGGCCTTCTGCATTCTGCCGGCTAAGATTTCTGCCGAATTTCGGCATGCCGGTATGATCTTGAGTTCCGAAAGCAGTGTGTGTCTCGTTCTACCGAGGGTTCCTATAATCAGTACCACTATCTTAACAGTATGGTCTGGATAGAGTCTGCGGAGTTCGAAGAGCAGTTCTCGATATTTTGTCCGTTTTTCCTCCTCCTTCAAGACAATGTTGTTCTCCGCGGGAGCCGAGAACTCCACGACGAACATTGTCTTGAGTTGATGGTCGAGGAGTACTACGTCAGGCTTGTTGGCTTGTATTTGCCTGGCGGTGGGAAAAGAGTAGTTCCAATAAATTAGACACTTCTCATTTCCCACAACGGACTCAATATCCCCCGGAGCGTAAGGCAGCACTGGTGTTTCGTCTATCCCATTTTTTTTTCCTTATGGGTTGCGGTGCCGAAGCCCCGCTGTACTGAAGCTTGAGCTTATTGTACCCCATAGTCTCGTTATCCCATTAATTCCGTTCCTCTCCAGAAGGAGAGTGTACGGTCAATGGGAGCTCTGGCTATTTCTTCCGGTGTTACGGTTAGTCCCCCGAAGTGTGAGAACCTCCCAGCCGCTAAGGCTGGGCATTCACATAGTATGTGGTGAGGAGTTTCTTCATCCTCACCACACATCCTGCATTCTGGATTATCTTTCACACCTATGTTAGTTAGGTGTCTATTCAGTGTGCAGTGTCCTGTTAGGATTCCCACTGCACATCTCAGTTGTTTTCTGCTCAGCTTTAGCAATTCGTTGGTCTTTGTCATGGATGGCCCGCCGGTGATGAACATGCGTGACTGCCTCATCCCCGGCGCGCTAGTCCAATACAAGATATGTTTCTGACTCAATAGTTCCTTTACCATTCCTCTTGCGGTATTGTGTGATATGCCGCAGGATGGCTCGGGTCCCATCAAGGCTGTTTTTGCGCCTTCTTTGGCCAGCTTATCTGCTTTTTCGTTGCTTTCATTGCCCTGGTGTCCTCGCGTCCACTCCAGTTGTATACTGTTGTGTTCCACCAGTTTCGCTAGGGATTCAAGAAATTACCGTCTACGTACCACTCGGAAGAATCCGAAAGATGTCACAGTATCACATCGGTTGCAAATATTATTATGCGTTCCCTGGCAGCAAACCCATTGTCACTTAACAGAAATCTTCTTCCTTGCTCTTAGAAATCTATATTTATACTAAATAAAAAAAATTATGCCTAAGGAATCACTACTTGCTCATCCAGATTTCCTATCTAAGTCTCTTAGAACACCAAAAAAATTTGATACTATATTTGCACTCCACTATGTGGAAACAATTGTTTATAGAACTTTAATAATATGCTTGAAATCGTCGAAAACCCATAAAACGGTATGCTACATCGGAAGTGGAGGTAGCTGATGCCAAAAAAATATTTTGAGGTTTTTGATTCTTGTACACGCACTAAATCACAATTTAATTTTTTTACTCTGTTTAATATTGGGGTAGGGGTGGTAAATGGAGGTGGCTGATACCTAAAAATTTTTCAGACCTTGGCTTCTCGTACATAAAATAAATTCCAATTTTATGGAGTTTCCTCTTGCTTTCGTTACCTATTTACCCATTTACCCATTTACCGACCAACCATTCAATGAAATAAAATCAAAATATAATCCAATTCCAGATATCGTTATAATTTTTTCTGTTTCTTATTGGGATGCTCTGCCACATGTTTTCTTCTATACAATGTCCGTGAAATCTACAAAATAATACAATTATCTAGTATTTTACTGTGACTTTTAGTCAAAGGAGCAGTTAGAGGGTGTTTTTTTGACAAATAATGAATAAGAACAAAAATAGAAAAATAACGTATTTTGCTGACGTTTCGGAAACCGAATCTGTTTTCTTTCTCAAAGCGTATTATAAGTGTTTGTATGCTGTGTATATTAAATACACAGCTTTAAGAATATATTTGTTATATTCAGTATCCATATTTACTGCTTGCACAGAACTGTTGATACATCTAGTTGATAGCTTTATTTTAAATAATGTTCAGTTTGTTAAGTTCTTCTTTTAACATCGGCAGCCAGGTTGTGCAAACATCTGCGGAACAATTTGACACGCATTTATCCTCATTTAATAATATTATAGCTGATTCTTTAATTTGTCTTCTCTTGCTATCTGTCTCTCAGCAAAATACCTACGTTATTTTTATATTTTTGTTCTTATTCATTATTTGTCAAAAAAAACCTCTAACTGCTCCTTTGACGTAAAGGTCACAGGCGTAGAGGTTATTTTCCAGTAAAACACTGGATAATTGTATTATTTTGTAGATTTCACGGACATTGTATAGAAGAAAATATATGTGGCAGAGCATCCCAATAAGAAACACAGAAAAAATAAGAAAATGCCACAACCAACATTTAGACAATATCGTTATAATAGTATACCGAACTTCAAGTCAATACCGACAGACGGACAAATAGACAGAATATTTTTGCTCAAACTTAAAATGTCGACGTTTCTTGAAAATATAAGCCTATTTGAACAAAAAAATTAAATTTTTATTTTAACCGTTACAATATACCTCCACATCCACGTAGTGGATATGTACGTATTTTTTATTAAAAATAGTGTGAAAAGAACTGGAACCTAAAAATATAAATTGAAAACCGATTTTTTATCTTTATTTTTTGTATTAGAAAGTCACCAAGAGTAAAAAAATCCGGATATCTAAGTAGTGCGGCAGCAGTTTTTCAGTATATTGTCGGTCGCAGAAAAAATTGCGCACTCACGTAAAGTCATTTTATAGTACCAATGTAGTAAAGTAGACCTTTACGCACGCTTTTGAAAAGACAAATGATATAATGTTTTGTTTCAGATGGACTAACTTACTTTGTGCAAGTTTTCTTTGAAGCGGTTCCATCGGAAAGTATAGAAAATGCTTATGAAATGACACATTTACCATGAAATTATAAGTATTATGCTATAAATAAACATATTTTATGGTTGTATTGTTTTTTTCAGTACCATAGTCTTTCCGTTACCTCCAATACCACACGCGAAGAGCACAAGAAAATTAACTGCAGCCCCCCCCCCCTCTGCATCCAGCAGGATTAATGAACGTACATAGCAGAATCGTTTGCTCTCAAATGGAGTGATTCCAAAATAACTGACTTGTGAAACGTGAATTCGGTCAGTCAACTGAATTTGGACAGGCATGCATGGTCTTCTCAGAGCAGCGTGGCCTTGACTTCTCCGAATACAGAGATTATTAATAATTATACGTAATAATTGAGTGAGGGTAGTATATATTACGTTTTATATTCGTACTTATTGCCTCAATTAAGAGCAACCAAAGAGGTGTAAGAAAATATGGAAATTATTTTTTTTGACAAATTCAGTAATCGTTACCAGCCCCGACGCGTTCAACCGCCTTTTCAGACCGGTGTGTATCATAATGAAATACCTAATAGACGATATCAGTCCCTCCACTGTTGCCAGACCATCCCTATAGATGCAGAGGTTTCGTTTATAATTCACCTCTACTAGACGAGACTAAAGAGATTGAAACATATAACTTATACTCTTGAAGAAACATTCTAAAATCATTTAAAATTTAATAGAATTGCCTTTTTTGGTGTTTGCGATTATTTAACATATCTTGTAAGACAATAAGTACCAGAAAAAAGTTATTTTTAATCACCCCGTTGGTATTAATATCTCTTATAATATATAGTTGTAACTGTGACTTGCCAGTTGTGCAATGCAAACGTTTTAAATCATTTTTTCCGCCATGAGGTGTATTATTTAGTACGAAGGCGTTGTAGGGCCACATAGTTTTTTTTTGTTAACTGGCTATAGTCAGAACTATAGTTAAATAATAATTGACTATAGTCAGATAATAAGTAACTATAATCAGTTAATATGTGACTATAGTCAGATAATATGTGACTATAGTCAGATAATATGTGACTATAGTCAGATAATATGTGACCATAGTCAGATAAAATCCGCATATTATCGCATATTGTCGTATTCGAAATAAAATTCTCTCTTTACTGTTGTGAATGGTCCATACACGTTCCATTTAAAAAAATTGGCTTTCTTATCAAAAACCAACATTTTAAAATTTACTGGCCCACAATACACTTAATATTAACTTATTACTAAGAATAATCATTTGTGTGGATGAAAGAGTGGAGATAGATAAATTTTACCCCAGTCACAGCCTTCTGGGTTGAAAAATGAAATTAAAAATTTTAAAGTTATTTTTGAAAAAAATGAAACGTTCGCAACATGATCAGATAGAATTTGGTCCGTAGATTCCAAAAATACCAAAATATACAGGGTGTTCCATTTAAAAAATCAAATTTGATGTTATTTCCGTCGAAGCCGGAAGTCGATCATTTTGACTACACATGTCACTAAATCGGAAAATAAGTCTTATATACATGTTCCAAATTTCAAAACAGTTAGTTCATAGACAATGGAGCTATAAGCCTGGGCCGGTTCTCGTGGCCACCTGGTACATGGTATGCAATCACCGTAGGATATAGTCGAATCTTATCTGACTATAGTCACATATTAACTGACTATAGTTGCTTATTATCTGACTATAGTCAATTATTATTTAACTACAGTTAGTTATTATCTGACTATAGTCAATTAAAAAAAAAGCTATGTGGCCCTATAACGCCTTCGTAATTTAGGCCTATAAAAATATGTCATCTTAATTATGTTTTCCCGGCAAAATTAATTTTAAGAGTTGGAAGAATGTAATAACGAAACGTGATTAGATAATAAACAAATTTGCGCTACGCAATGCACAAGTCAGTGGCCGGCATATGATTTTCTGAAATGTTTCGTAATTGCTGTTTTTTTTTTAATGTACTAATATTTGTCATTTAGGGATTGCAATTTACCGGAAGTTTTAATAACCGGTAAATCGGTAAATAAAAATGTAAATAACCGGTTAACCGGTATTTACCGGTAATTTTTAGAATGGATGATTAGGGTGGCGAAAATGGCAATTGTCTTTTTCCATGTACAAAATTATCTAAATTTAACAAAAAACATTTTTTTATACGTATATTTAATATAATGAACAAACAAATGGTTTTTCATTAACAGTAAGATCACAAGAGCTTTTTTTTATCGGATAAATTTCACTTTGTAACGAAATAATTTTGCCAAATCAGTGATTTTATAAGAAAAACTGACTTGAAAAAATCGCGAGCGATTTTGTCAAATATCAGTTTTTCGAGCAAAATTACTGACTGGCAAAATTTTGAGTTAAAAACAAAGGACCCCGCACACCATATAGGGAGATTTCTGCCTCCAGTCAAATTTAATCTAACCCACGTAAAAATGTTCTTTTGGACCCCCTGAACAAATGTTCAAATGCAGCCAGGTCCGAAAAGGTCTTCGTTTCGAGATATGGAGCCCTAAAGATCGTTCCAAATCCAAAATCGCCCAAAGTTACCTTGTCTTAATGACTAAATTCTATTGCTGTTTCCATAGAAATCAATAGTAAAACAACGAAATATTAAGTTTTACTTCACACTTTTTTATTTCTTTTTCACTTGTTAATAATGACATTGTTTTGATTCATTGAATTTCCTACTATCGAAGAATGAGTGTGTTATTTTTTAAAACATATCGGCATTTTTTGAGTACGTGGACACGAATTACTGATTGAAATTGTTTAGGTAAGTTTACCACAGAAAATTCCATAATCACAGTTCAAATAAAAATCAATGGACCTGATTAAATTGCCCATTTAATGGGTATTTAAAATAAAAAACATGATATACTCTGAAAGTTCAGATAAAAAAAGAACAATTCTAATCCTAGGAAGCTCGGAGAACAATAAAGCATCATAAGATTTTGAGTCACAGAAATTAACAGAAGTTTTTTATTTAAAAAAAAAGTATCACAACTTTATTCTTGAATTGAAAAAACTGCAGCGAAGCCTTTGAAGACCCACGGTGTCATTAACATTAGTAAGAAATATGGTGTTATTTAAGAATTAATTATACAGTTCTGAATTTCCATAAAATCAAAGCCAACTTTAATTTAATTTTTTCAATTTTAAAACGTATATCTGTTAGTCGTCTGATATTTGTGCATAGAATATCCCAGCTGAAGATGCCCTTCTTCAATCGATATTGGTGGGTCAATAAGTTAATAAGAATTGGTAATAACATAATTCTAAATGTATTCCAAGGATATTTGCGGCAGTGAAATATTCAATTTTCTGTCGTAAGATATTGTCAATGTCTCTCTTGTATTTCTTAGGGCTTGGTGTTTGGAGTTTACTTTTTATAATATTATTTATTTATTGTTAAAAGTGCTCGGTGTTGGGACAATCACTCTGTATTTAGTGAATACTAGTCAGTGACATAAATAGAAACGTTTAATACGTGACATATCGTAAGTTCAGAATTTACCGAAATAACCGGTAAAAAATTAAAATAACCGATAATTATCGTCATGTGTTTTTTGTCCTAATAACCGGGTAACCGGTTAACCGGTTAACCGGTAATGCAATCCCTATTGTCATTATGACAACATATTTTCAGACATTTCTGAGTAATGATACACATGGTATGTGTACCGGCCTGTCATATTTTTTTGACATGCGAGCCATTGTTATTTTTTACACCTCTACTTAAAAATAACGTAAAAAAGACACGTAACAGTGGCACACATGGTGTGACGACGAAGAAAGACGATGATTGGCACACACGTGTGTGCCACCAGCACTTAACGTGTTAGATGAAAAGGCAACTCCCTTTTCATGATTCGTATGAAAAATTCAATTTTATTTACAGTCTATTTTTCGAATTCAAAATCGGCTGAGATAAAGTAATTATATTATTATTTTATTATACTAGCCCACCACAAATTGATAACTATAAAATGGATATATTTCGTTTAGCGTACATCATAGAAATAAATTTGCAGTTGTATTAGATTACAGGTAATAAATGATCAAATCTTTATAATTTAAGACAGTTAGCAAGTACCGCCAAAGAAAATAATCTTCTTTGTGAAGTGTGGTTTCTCTAGGTAAAAAGGTAGTACTGGCCTACCTATACAATATTTCTTTTAAGGAATAAAGTCCACCTTGGGAACATCTAAATAATCGAACTTTCTTTACATTTTCTGCGAAAAATAGCTTCTCAATAGTTTATTTTTAGAACTTAAACTGATAAAGAGTATTAGAAATGATATTTCTGCAATATACAAATACTGCAAAGTCCAATTATCCACCAATTTTTCCAATGTTGCGGAACATCGTGAAAATTTATACATATAATTCCTTTACTCTCGCAATCCATATCACAATAATAAAAAAATCTGGGGGTGATCCCCACACAACTTTCCGACTTTTGATTTTTTTTTGGAACATATATGTATATCGGCATTGGAGAATATTATATATAGCGAAATTTCATATATTTTACGTAATAAAATATATATTGCAGAAAATTGTATTTTGGCCCAAAAGGCGCACAGTGGGGCAGGAATTTGAAAACGTGTCATTTAATCGTAAAATGAAACGAGCTAAAGGACTATATGTTGTTGACATTTGCGCCACTATCTAACTTTATTCAAGGTCACCTCACCTACTACCACCTCCATGAAACTGTTATGGACCCGTTTAGTAGTGACGTCAAATATTATGCAACCAACAATACAAGTGGGATAACGAAATTTACAGTTAATATTTTCGCTCTTATGCACCTTGCTATTAAGGATGACAAAAATTGCTGTTAACAATTTTGTGTTATTACTCAATTATATGGCATATCTAAGACAATTCAATTCATAGGCCATATTCTTAAAATACGTTAGATTCGTTCTACATATAATTTACTCAATTAAATTAATATGTGTTTTAACCAAATAAAATTAGAGGCCCTGATCAACAGCCATATTTTTAACCCTTAAATGTATCGTACATAAGGCTCAAAATCTTTAGCAACACACACTTGTATTGTTGGTTGCCTAGAATCTGACGTCACACTAAACGGGTCCATTGTTAAGTAGTATTTGTGTATGCTCGATGCGCTAAATTTGATAGAAATTTTAAATGGAAAAACTCATTTATAGCTGTAGTTTTTGACTTAATTAACTATGGATCCAATACAGTCAGGTATGTACTCAATATATAAGGTTATTTTACTATAATTGTTTAAGTTATATAGTAATTATAATTTCAAAAACAAGCCTATGCAAATATATCAATAATCTACAATATATTTTGTAACCAAAGGAAAAGTTTACTTTCACATACATCTACTTTGTGTATTTGATAAATTATTATAGGTGAACTATTTTAGTTTAAAAAAAATTAAAGTCAAACTAGTACTCATGTGTACTCCTTAAAATTTAAATTGAATTGCTGAAAATGTAATTCATGAATATTTTTAATTTAATTCAATTTCTTTCAGCGACAACATGCCACTAGAAATTTTGTTGTTGATTCTTATGTATTATGATCTCCTGATTATGAAAAAAATATTTGCGCCCAAAAATTCCTAATGCGTCAAAAGTTATACGTACTTTTTAACGCACTTTCGCGGATTTTCTACTTATCTGCTTAATACATCTTGTACTAGTAATCGAATGGGAATTTTAAAAATACTGACTTAATTGAAATAAAAATCTTAAAAATTATAGACCTATCTAATATGTAGGTCAATCCGCCATCTTGAAAAAAATATAAAACACCAAAAATGTCCGAAAAAATCAAAATTGAATATCTTTTCGATAAGAAGTAATTTCACAACAGTTGGCAATAACAAATCTCGTCTATGTTCAAATATAATGCACCAAATCAGGACGCTCTGAGTCAAATAGAACGCTGAAAGATAGCGGAAGAAATAATTTTTTTTTTAATTCTTCGTAAAGTACCAAAGAGGGTTTGTGCGTAACTTTTTTTCGATTGTACATTCTTTTAGCTACTTTAAGGGGATAAAGTTAAATTTTTTATTTATTTTCAATAAAAGTGCATATTCTACAATTTTTAAAAATGCATTTTCTTTGACCTTTTTTTCATATATTATTATTATTATTATTATTACCATGCGTATGCTTAATACATTTCGAATTAATGGAGTTTCATTTTGTATTAACTAAATTTTTGACGTTATACGAGACTTTCTATAGTATATTTCATTTTGTTTCGGTGAAAAAAAGGAGGGTCAGGGAGAATTAGGTGAAATTACTCCTTTTTATCGAAAAGATGTTTTATTTTGATTTTTTTTTGTGTTTTTTATTTTCCCAAGATGGCAGATTGACCTTTACATATCGGATATCGGATTTTATATTTCAACGTCAGATTTAAAATGTACACCCTCAGAAACCCGTATAAATGATTTTTTAGGGATTGCTCCGGAAATCAGAATTATTGCCACGTTTTCGAATTTCTGCTCCACTGTACAGCGCCTCATACTTACTTAACCTATTAAACAGATAGCATAAATCTTTTATGCTATCTCGGTTCAGCCACAGAATGACCTTTAACCTGATCGTTATATGATCCATCCAAATAAATCGATGTTCTCTGAAAAAAATTTAAACATTGTAATCTATTATTCATTTTCTATAAATTCATAAGAGTAGAAGCATGGCTGATTATTGTCAGTAGTTTGTATGTGGCGCCATCTACAAATAATTCTGCAACAAACTACATGGTAAGCAGGCAAATTTTGTGCATTAATATGAGTAGAAAATATGTTGTCATAATGACAAATATTAGTACATGAAAAAAAACCAGCAATGAGTAGAAAAGCGTCATTATTTACCATTTATTTCACCTGTTGATTTAGAATGTCAGTGCATTTTAATAAGTCGAAAGCATCAATTGTTTTAACGTTGGATAAAAACGTTTTTTTCCTTTAAATAAAACATATTTCAATTGCTATATTTGATTAATGCAACGAAAAACGTTTAATTTTCCCGTTTCACAAACGCGGGTTGTTACAACTTCTCATATTATTAACGTGTATTATACGTTAATACCTATATTAGTAAAAAAACGTTCTTATTAAAACGTTTTATTTTAATAATCCCTTCCACTACTGATTGAGAATGTGTGTAGGAGTAACGTGTTTTATAGGTTCTATTTAAGCATAGGATTTTGCAAAGTGAGAGAGAAATATGCGTTTATTTTAGGTTTATTATATATATATTTAAAAAATCATAAATGGTATAATTTTTAAAATAGTTTCAGGTACTTCCCATTACCATGGACAGTTTTTATCATAAATTTTGTATAATAGTTAAATACCATACTTTAATAATGAAATTAGGAACTATTTTCATTGACATTGACATTCATTGATATTCAAATACAACAGAAATTTACAATAAAAAAAATATACAGTTTTATTCATTAGAACAATAGCAAGTATCTAAGACAGTTTTAAAGATTATACTGTTAGATTTTTTAAATATTTATAACAAGCATATTTCCCTTTCACTCTACAAAATCCTCTTCTTAAATATACAATTTTACAACCAAATTTTATGTGTTGGTATAGATTCATAGAAAAACGTTTAAAAAACGTAATCTTCTATTTCACGTGCGGATTTTCCAAAATGGCCACTCGCAGAGATTGTAGAAGAACGCACCAACGGGCGTCAAAATGACGCAACACCAATTTATTTACTCAGGGGCGCTAGCCGCTTTCTGCCCCGTTCTTCTACTCCCAGACGGAATCGAGATAAGATTCACTTCGATAGCCGAGTAATGGATCAAGGCTGCACTACCTTAGATCATTAACGGCGCTCTCTCTGGACGTGATTTCCCTAATTTACGGTTTTGACTCCTTTTGAAAAATTAAATTTTCACATAAAAAAAATCCCTATCGGAGAATTTCTCTCCGACGAGATTGATTTCTCGATGTGACACCCACGTTCTTATCTACTAATAACGGACTCTGCACCTAGGAATTTTTGAGAAAAATGCATAAAAAAATCCCTACCAAACTCCCGTTAGACAACCAGAAGATCGAGTGTTAATGTGAGTTAACTCGACACATCGGGTTTTTCAAACGAAAGTTCCAGGGATGGTAGACTAGCAACAAGCCTCAAGATCAATTAAGATGCAATTAGTTCAAAGAATCCGTGTATTTAACAGAAGTGGTTATATACAAAAATGGATATAGCAAAAATTCTTATTTAAAGAATCGCACCTTCCCCAATAAGGCAAATGGTTTTCCGACCATACTAGCGAAATCGCTTACGCTAACGATCGCTAAAAGAGTCATGCAAACCTTCCCAGAATCAAATGCGAGCTTTATTTTGAGAAGTCTTAGATTTTTTTGTAATTTCATAATTACGGCTGACTATTATTATAACATAAAAATGTTTTAGTAAAAAAATTTGGTTTCGCTAGAGACTACTTAGCTTTAAAGTTCTCGTATCGTGGCGGTTCACGTACTAAAACACATTCATGAGGACTTATTACTGCATAAGTTTAATGGCGTTCGGTCAGTCCACAACTTACTTGCTCCTATGCAGTTGTTCAATATTAGCAAAATTGAGACGATCCACCTTCGAGCGACTTTTGGGCAAAATTGAATTTTTGGTTTTTTATGCACAAGGCGTTTTCCTCTATAACTTTATTATTTGGAAAGCCCTGCTATTGGCTTTCCTACCATCGCTTTGTATGGACTACTCAACGCGCGCGACCAAATTGCGAGCCGCTGGGCGAATCCAAACTATTTTTATGCGAGAAACCGGCCTTGTGCATGTTCATTGATTTTTATCAATTTTTGCTTATCGGCGCTACGCCGTCTTTGTCAAGATCGTCGGTTTTGCCTTTTAGATGCATTGCATCGTTAAAATTTTATGTTCAGTCTTTGGAACAGAACATTCGGTGACCGTACCTCTTTGGTCAATGTCTTTGGCGGAGAATAAAATGGTAAATATTTTAATATTTTTCAAAGTGCCTTTTTGGAGTACTTTTTAAACTAGTTTCGGGGTACTTTTGATAAAAATTATTTTCGAGTCCATTTTTGGCGTACTTTTAAAAAATATTATTTCTCACAGTCCTACTTCGTTGCACCTTTGAAAAAGTATATTATTCTTAAATCCTTGCCACCATATACTTTCACTTTCATATCCTGAACCAAAACATATTTTCCTAAGTGAAAATTCGGTGTTTCTTCGAATTTTCACCTGGTTGTTTCTAATGTCTTATGGAACTCATAACGGTCCTTATGGACTAGTCTGTGGCTCTGAAGTCCCTCAGACTCTTGAAAATGTCCTTAAATGAAATTTTTGCCTAAGTCGAATTTTACTTTTGCTTTCGATTTAGGTCGATTCTGGAGGGTTCTGCAACAAGATCATCACCCAATTTTTTTCATTCACTAGACCATTACCAACAGTCTCTCTAGTAAATGAATGAATGACATACAGAACCTTGTGAAGTGATTTCTTCCGGGTGTTACCGTGGTTATCGAATTTGACTTGACGTTCGCTGATTATACTGTCAGATTTTTCAGAGGGATTCTAAAGACTGAAGTTATTGAAATTATTTCTTGGCATTTAGTAAGTTGGAAACAACAGTTATTTTTCAATGTTGTAAAAAATACGCTTTTTAATAAAACGTTTGAATCATATATTAAATATATGTAATAAAAAGCGTTAAACTTTTTCGATTCACAAACGTTACCTTTAGCGAGTCGCGTTAAAACTCTTTACATTAGAAACGTATATTATACGTTATTACATATTTGTAAAAAAAAACGTGCTTACTAAAACGTTTTATTCCAATATTTTTTTCTACAAATGGTTAAAAATGTGTGTAGTAGTAAGGTATTTTAAACGTCTTATTTAAACGTTGAAATTTTCAACCAAATGCAACGTTGAAAATTTCAACGTAAAACGTTTAATCAACGACTACGATGTTTTAAAAACGTTTATTAAACGTAAGTGTGCCCATTGGGCATATTAAATGAAATGTTATAGTGTATGATTCCTTTAACCTCAGTGTTTAAAAATATACAGGTTGCATGATTGGTTTTGTCTAGTAGTAACAAAAATACAACACTCTGTTTTTACTTTAGTCGGACAAATACGAGCCTTACTGATTCAAATAAATCACAAACAATTGTTTATAATAAAAAAATAACTAAAATTTAACCTTTGCCAGTAAGTCTACAGCACCAGAGGTTCTTACTTAATTCTTCTTCGTTCTTAATTTACAGAGCTGTAACAAAACTACTCAAAACTCAACCAGGCCCTGCATAGGGGCCCGAGTTTAGTGGCCCGTAGCGGGGACCCGCCAGAGATTTTGGCAAACATTTTTTCTTCAAATTCCCCTTCGCTCATTAATTATTAAGCGCGGGGGCCCATTGGCTTTGGAGGGGCCCGCCAGAGATTTTGGCAAAAAATTATTTTTCAAATTTCTCCTTCCCGCTCATCAATTATTAAGCGTGGGAGTTTCCGAGGGGCCCGTAACGAGGGCTCGCCTGAGATTTTGACAAAAAAATGTTTTCCGCTCATCAATCATTACGCGCGGGGTCGTCAGTGAATTTGGTACCGGGGCCCATGATTTGACGCGGGGGGGGCTGCACTCAACTGTACAACTGGACAAATGCAACAAATCTATAATTGTAGAAAAGCACATGTTGGATTGCTGAGACAAGGAATCAACTCGCTGTAAATACGCTGTAGATAGATAATCATGATACTGTCACGAGTATACCCCTTGAGGCAACACTAAATACATCTGTGAAACACTGGTAGAAATACGTTCTGGAACATTGGAGAAGGAGATTGAAACTTCTACACTGCTCTAGATGACTCTCGCGTAATTTCTAGAAGCAATTGATAGAGTATATAATGTTACATTCTCGGCGGGCAGTGCAAGTTTTGAATTGACAAATGAGGTTAAAATTACGAAGTGAATACAAAGTGCAAATATCAAGCAATAAACATTGTTAAATGATATTTTTAGTCAGAAAAAGTATATTTAAGTTAATAATAGTATTGTGAAGTATCCAGCAAGTTATTTAACAAAGTGTGTTAGTGATTATCTCTTGTTACAATTTTTGGAACCCACGAAATTTGCAAGGGCGGTCTCCTAGGGGTGGAAACACGTCACAATTTGGTGTCAGGAAGCGGAATTTTATGACAAGAGGAGCTCTGAAGTGTTCGAGAAGTATTCTCGAGGGTTAGTGCTAACACAGAGGACTAATTTACTGGACATTGTTCAAGGGTTATTTTCGAACAGGGAAATAGTGTTAAGTGCATTTTTGAAACATTGTAGAACATTTTATTAGGACATTAGTGTGATAATTAAATCCTTTAAACTGAGGAGTGATAGATACACTGAAAAAGACTCATTTGTGTTAGCGAGCGAAAATTTTTAGAACTTTTCTATTTGGACATTAGTGGAGATTATTAAATTATCTCAACTGGATAGTGACAAAAGACTCTAGATAAGACTTTTTCGTGCTGTTTCGAAATTTTTCTGGAAAGTTCCATTGCTGATATTGACGTGACAGTTAAATTTATTTTATTTTAACATAAACTTATGCCGATAACAACAAGAAGCATGGTAGCAGAGAAACAAATACAGGTCCTTCTTGCCGAGTTTACGAGGATGATGGCACAGCAACGAGAAGAAAAAGAAGAGCAAGAAAGAAGACGTCAAGAGGAAGAAAAACGGCGTCAAGAAGAAAGAGACGAATTGAAGAAAATAATGGAAGAACAGGAAATAAGGCGCCAAGAAGAAAAAACCGAACTGAGAAACATGATGGAGGACTTGAAAATACGACAGCAAGAGGAGAAAGAAGAACAAGAAAGACGACGTCAAGAGGAAAAAGAGGAACAAGAAAGACGACGTCAAGAAGAAAAAGAGGATCAAGAAAGATGACGTCAAGAAGAAAAAGAAGAGCAAGAAAGAAGATGTCAAGAGGAGAAAGAGGAAAAAGAAAGATGCCAGGAAGAACTGAGGAAAATCCTGAGCGAACAAATGAAAATCCATCAAAACGCTATGAATTCAATCACTAACAAAATCAAGGAAGACGTGGGAGTTATAAAGGCTGAAGTCTGTAAGGTCGAAGGAAAAGTAGACAAGGTAGAAGAGAAAGTAGATAAGTTTGAAGAAAAGATGAGTAAGTTCGAAGGAGAAGTAGAGAGACTTAAACGACAATTGAGAGAGAAAGGAGGCCAGCTAGTAGCATCGTCGAGTCCTCGATTAAAATCTCCCTTCTTCGATGGCCAAAGCTCATGGACGACCTATAAAAGACAATTCCAGGCAGCTGCGTCTGCAAATAACTGGGATAATGAGGAAAAGGCCATGGCATTAGTTCTAGCGCTAAGGGGCCAAGCCTCAGAGTTACTTCAGACTATCCCAGTGGAAAAACAAAGGGACTTCAAGGTTTTGGAAGCTGCATTGGACTTGAGGTATGGCGATCGACACCTCGCTCAACTATACCAGGCTCAGCTGAAGTCACGTGTTTAAAAAGCTGGAGAAAATCTTCAAGAATTTGAAGCTGCGGTAGAAAGACTGTTACACTTGGCGTATTCCAATGCGCCAAGAGAATTCTAGGAGCAATTGGCCATGGGGACATTCCTAGATGGGATAAGGGACAAGAAGATCAGGCGAGTCCTCAGGATATCCCGATATAATAGTAGCAGTGAAGCCTTGGTGCGGGCACTTGAAGTAGAAGCCGCTTATAGGGATACTCCAAGGTCGAGAGTGCGAGCTGTGACTCTCGAAGAATTGCAACCAGAAATGAACCAGAACTCTATGTTAACTGAGATGCAGAAAATGTTTACCAAATTATTCGATAAACTGTGGCAAGGTAGGACACACGAAACGAGACTGTCGACAGCAGAACTCGGAGAGTCTAGTAAATGCTGTGAGTGTCGAAGAGAAGCAGGAAAACTACACAAAGGGTGCTGTGCTGGCTAGGGAATGCGGTGCCCCCAGAGAAACAAAGATTTCCCAGCTTCGAAGAATTGCAAGCAGTCTGTTGTTGCAAGGATATGTGAATGGAAGAAAATGTTTGTTTACCATCGACACAGGTACTACGTCATCAATAGTACGGCCAGGATTTATATCGGGCATAAAGATTACCAAGAGGCAAAATGAAGTGATCGTCCGGACAGCTACGGGAGACAGGGCTACGGTTCATGGAGAAGTAGACCTGGGTTTGTAGATTGGACATTTAAGGTTCGACTAAAGGGTCATCGTGGTTGACATCACGGATGACTTCATTTTGAGACTGAACATCATGGAGCAGTATGGATTTTTTGTTGACGTAGGAAAGCGAGTCTTAAGGATTGGGAACGAACAATTTATTCTATCAACATTAAAAAACGACCAATGCCAGAAAACAAGGCTATTGACAAAGCATTGTGTGAAAAAATTGCCGAACATGGTTGAAGTCAACACTATTGAAATAGAGGTTCCGAATGATTGGATAACCGAAGCCTTGAGACAAGAACAACTGAACGATACAGAGATTGGGGCTATATTGACAGCAAAGGAAAAAGAAATTCGACCAGCGTGGAAGGATGTTTCGGGCAAAGCGGTTGGATTGAAGGCTCTGTCGCACAATGGGCTTCACTGAGAGTCTTAGATGGGCTGTTGAACAAAGCATGGGAAAGCTCGGATAAAAAGCAAGTGGACATGCGTCTAGTGATTCCCAGGTATCGTATACTGGAAGTACTCCGAGAAGCGCATAATGGAATGTCCGGCGGACACTTTAGCACAAACAAGACGCTGAGTCAAGTACGAGAACGATTCTGTTGGGTTAATTGTCGCCAGGATGTGAATGTTTGGTGTTGTAAATGTAAGGATTGTGCTGCCAATAAGGAACCACTTTCCGTAAGCGACAATGCGGATGAAAGTCGAGGACGGCCGAAGAATGTCCGAGAACAAATCACCAGAACTGGAGTCCGAATGAAGGTTCGTTATGATCGTAATGCCAACACAGGAGGATTCAAAGTGGGGGATCTGGTTTGGCTGCACAACCCACAGCGGAAGGAATGGAGAAAGGACCGTATTCAGTCATCACCCGGATCAATGACGTTGTGTATCGGATTCAAAGAAGTAAATAGTCCAAGATGAAGACGTACATTTGGATAGACTGGCAAAATACATTGATGATTCTAAATTGCCTGACCGGGACGATCAGGATTAAGGAGGGGGCAACACTAAATACATCTGTGAGACACTGGTAGAAATACGTTCTGGAACATTGGAGGAGGAGATTGAAACTTCTACACTGCTCTAAATGACTAGAAGCTCTAGAAGCAATTGATGGAGTATATCATGTTACATTCTCCGCGGGAAGTGCAAGTTTTGAATTGACAAGTGAGGTTAAAATTACAAAGTGAATACAAAGTGTAAATATCAAGCAATAAACATTGTTAAATGATATTTTTAGTCAGCAAAAATGTATTTTAGTTAATAATAGTATTGTGAAGTATCCAATAAGTTATTTAATAAAGTGTTAGTGGTTATCTCTCGTTATAATTTTTGGAACCCACGAAATTTGCAAGGGCGGTTTCCTAAGGGTGGAAACACGTCACAATACTATGAAAGAGAGATACGCTCTCACGCATACTTCCCCTTACTGCAGTCTCCTCTATTACGTCACGTTAGGGTCAACTAGTTCAGCGGTCAATTGTTATTTTAGATGTAAACTAAAATAACCTTGACACAAGTGTTTAGAAGCTTATCCTTCGATGAAATAAGAAATTACGACTCTTTTGGATGGTGGAGACAATGGATTGAGCCAAAAATGTCATAAAATTGTAAAATAATAGATAAAATTATTTTCTCGTTTAACTCGCCACAACTCAAAAACGAGACAACGAATTAATCTTAATTTTTTATCGTGTTATGACTCCATATCCATTAACAAAATGTGTTAATATGAAGGTCAAATTTTAATAAGAAAAGAAAAAAATTTTTTTTTCTAAGACTGTCGATAAACTGTGAAATTTTACAGGTTCGAATATGACAAGCGAGAAACTTTTTTATCTTTCGAATTAGATACCAAGTATATTGAGGATGTATGAAGGTAAAGGATGGAGCTAACTTTTTTATTTGAAACTTTTTTCTAGGACTAATAGTTTTCGAGAAAATTGCAATTAAGTATAAAGAACGCCCTCGCGGACAATACAGCGCAGAGAATGCGGTGTAGGAAAGAACTGATGGACCTACGTTAGTGTTGTTTAATGAAATCGAATTCAGATTTTCTTGCAGGTCAAGGCAGGTTTACTGAATATTTGTTTAAATTTGTATACCTACGCATATATCAGGCATTCAAAAATGTATTTAGAGTGTATTGTTAAAATATTATGCACAAAGTTATCTCTTTTACGTCTTCGCTGAAACCTAAGCCAGTAATTATTCTGACTCCTTTACATAGCAAAAATTCTGTCTGCATGGCAGCAATGTCCCTATGCCATAATTGCGTAACAACAGACTGACTGAAAGAGACTATGCCCAGTAGACATTAATGTAACTTTACCTCTCTGAGAAGTAAGATTAATAGAACATTTTTTACATAAAATATTTTACATAATTTTACATAGCTTTACATAATTTTACGTAAAATAATATCATATTTAAGTCAACATATTAATTACTTATACACAAGTTTACATATTTGTTACATAATTTTACTTAAAAATGTTTACCTACTTCATTTTACGACATGGAACGCGAATTATGTATCGACCCCTCATTTGAATTATAAGGAGACGACTATGTTTCTCAGCATCAGCAGTTGCAGTGTAACCTGACACTTAGAAGATAAGGCGCTGTGCCTTCTTTCCTATTTTGCATTGTTTTAGATTCAGTCTGTAACTAGCTTTCCTTAATTAAACTAAATAAAATAATATAAATTTTCAGCAAGAAAATGTAAATTTTCAGCAAGACCCACCGGTCGACGATCAAACGTAAACCCTGAAATTATCTCAATCAATGCCACCAATTCTAATGAATTACCCTATATTATACTACCTGAACATAACCTAAAATTTTTAATCGACTCGGGTTCAACAAAATCATTTATCGACCCTAATCTTGCTCATAAATTATACCCTAATTGTATTCAAAATGATCCATTTATAGTCTCTACCGTTTTTCAAAAATTCGCTCACAAAGAAAGTGCATTAATACCATCTTCAAAACTATTTAATTTACCACAACCAACAAGCTTAAAATTCTTTTTATTTAGATTTCATAATAGTTTTCACGGATTAATCGGATTGGATAATTTAAAAATACTTCAGGCTAGCTTAAACTTCGCCAAAGGATTATTGATAACGCCGTATACAAAAATTACCTTATCTTACCATAAAACAAAAAACGAATTAAATTTAATATCAATCGCACCTCGCAGCGAACAAGTAATAAAAATAAAAACATCGCTAGAAAATGGAGAAATAATAATCCCTTATCAAAAAATTCACAATTGTGAGATACCAGAATGTTTAGCCACCGCCAACAATGGCGAAGCTATTACTACAATATTAAATAATACGGTTAATCCCATCACTCTAGACTTTTCCGAACCTATAGTAGTTGAGAGATTCGAAAAAAAATCAATTCACGAAATAAACTTAAACAATTTTGATGAAACACCAAAATCATACTTAAGCCTATCTAACATTCGTACCGACCATCTAAACCCAGAAGAAAAAAGTAAAATTGAAAATTTATGTAAAGAATATTCAGACATTTTCTATCAAGAAAACACTAAATTAACTTTTTCTAATCAAATTAAACATAAAATTAATACGACGGACGAAGTACCGATATATACGAAAACATATCGTTACCCGTTCATCCACAAAAAGGAAGTAGAAAACCAAATGAAAAAAATGTTAGATTCACCAATTTGGGTGGTGCCCAAAAAACCCGATGCTTCGGGAATCCAAAAGTGGCGTGTAGTGGTGGACTACCGCAAACTAAATGAAAAGACGGTCGACGACAGATACCCACTTCCCGATATTACTGATTTATTGGACAAGTTAGGTAAATATCAATACGTTACCACCTTAGATTTGGCTAGCGGTTTTCATCAGATAGAGATGGACGAAAGCGACATAGCCAAAACAGCTTTTAACACAGAAACCGGGCATTATGAGTATCTAAGAATGCCCTTTGGCCTAAAAAATGCGCCTGCGACGTTTCAGCGAATTATGGACAATATTCTTCGTGGTCTACGTCACTTCAGGAACATATAGAAAGGTTAAGATCAGTTTTTGATAGACTTAGACAATCAAATTTCAAAATTCAATTAGACAAGTCAGAGTTTTTACGCAAGGAAGTGGCCTACTTAGGCCACATTGTAACACCTGACGGGGTTAAGCCAAAGCCGGACAAAATAAATGCTATAAAAAATTACCCAGTCCCTAAGACAACTAAACAAATTAAAGGCTTTTTGGGACTATTGGGTTATTATAGGAGATTTATAAATAATTTCGCCAAAATTACCAAACCGATGACGAAATGCTTAAAGAAAAATGCAAAAATCACCCACGACGAAGAATTCTTATCTTATTTTGAAGTTTGTAAAAATTTGTTGATTAACGAGCTTATCCTGCAATACCCTGACACACAAAACCGTTTAATTTAACCACTGATGCGAGCAATGTGGCCGTTGGCGCCATTTTGTCCCAGGGCCAGATAGGGAAAGACTTACCCGTCGCGTACGCGTCTCGAACTTTGAACGATTCCGAACAAAATTATAGCGTGATAGAAAGGGAACTTTTGGCTATCGTTTGGGCTACTAAATACTTCCGGCCATACCTTTTTGGACGGAAATTTAACATAATAACTGACCATAAACCCCTACAGTGGCTGTTCTCGTTAAAAGAGCCAAATTCTAAATTAATAAGATGGCGTTTCAAGCTGGAGGAATTCGACTACAATATCATATATAAAAAGGGTAAATTAAATACGAACGCAGACGCGTTATCCCGCATAGAATTACACGCGAAAGAGACGAGTGATATATTTGAATATATTGACGAGTTTAATGAGCAAATTGGCGCTAGCACTTCAGCTCAGCCAGAACCCGCGGAACCTCAAGATCCGGAAATCGACAATATTTCCACTCTGGTACTACCAGATGAACAAAGATTAGAGACTGATAATCCCGAGGACGATAACGATAATGATAATATTACTGTACACACAAATGCCGAGCACCATCCCATAGCAGAAATTCCCATCGTGGAAACACCCGTTAATTACGGACAAAATCAAATAATTATTAAATCAGTTCTACATTCCCCTGCTAGACCAAAACTGACGATATTATTCAATAAAAAGCAACGCCTAGATTGTCAAATATCTCAAAATCAATTTGAGCAAGATATAATCAACTTTTTCAAAAACTATGTAGTGCCAAAAACACCTTATCATTTATATTTTGAAGACCCTGATATGTATGAACCATTTTGTGAAGTTATACGTAAGAATTTTAAATGGCCGTACCTAAAATTAAAAAATTGTAAACTAAAATTAATCGATGTTAGTAATAAGGACGATGTTCAGGAAATAATAAAAAATTATCACGAAAACAAAAGCAACCATCGTGGTATAAATGAAACCGAGCAACAAATCAGGAAGCGATATTATTGGCCCGAAATAAAAAATTCAATTCAAACATATATAAACGACTGTGAAATTTGTCAACAAGGAAAATACGAAAGGCATCCCGTAAGAATGAAAATGAATATTACACCAACCCCGGTTCAACCTTTTGAAATTATTCATATAGACGCTTTTACCTTAGAACAAACCAAATTTTTGACTATCATAGATACATTTTCGAAATATGCACAGGCATACAAATTAATGTCACTATGTTCTACCGAAATCGTAAACAATTTAATAACATTTTTCTCCCATCATGGCGTTCCAAAACAAATTATCGTTGATAACGGTTCAGAATTTAAAAATTCAGTTATTACCGAACTTCTTAACTTGCACAAAATAAAATTGCATTTTTGTTCACCCAATCACCCTCAATCTAATGGTCCCATAGAGAGATTACACTCAACATTAATAGAGCATGTACGGTTACTAAATACTAGAGGATTTTTAAAAACCCCAGTACACATGAAAATGATTTATGCAATACTAGCGTATAACCACTCGATTCATTCGACAACAAAATTAAAACCAATAGACATCATTAAAGGACACATAAATAATGAAAATCCATTCGATATGGACATTGAAAAGATACTCGTTAACGATTATATCAACGAACATAAAGAAAGGACCAAATTAATGTACTCAAAAATAAATGAGAACCTTATAGAAAATAAAGAAAAAACTATAGAGAAACTAAATCAAAATCGCGATAATCCAAAATTATTTCAGTCTAAATCAACCACTTATATTAAAAAACATAAAAGGCAAAAGACCGCGAATAAATTTCATAAACCAACGGTAATAAAAACGGTAGACAAAAACTCAAAAACCGTATCGACCGAAAACAAAATCCATATGGATAACTTAAAAAGACCACTAAAGAAAACTTACGATTTTAAGTCACTAAACTGTTATATTTCAGATTTCCCCTTGTACTCGGATTACAAGAGAGAATAACAATCAAAAGCTTAGAAAACAACCCCGGATTAATACCACTTAAACTAGGACTGGCAAAGGTACAAGAATATTGTCACACCTTGATCCATTACTATGATTTAAACCCAATTATCACCGAAATTAATAAGCTACATGAACAATCAGAAAATCTTATGCATAGCATTAATTTGAATAAAAATTACTCCCAAGATACATCGAACTATGTTAAAATATTAAAGTTGACGGAAGAAAAGGTCGAAATAAAGTTAAAAGAAATTCTTCCGCATCCCCAAAGAACCAAAAGAGGTTTAATAAACGGTCTAGGTTCTATTTTTAAATCAATATCTGGTAATTTGGATGCCACCGACGGAGAACGGTCTGACAATCTCATTAGGCAAATTCAAAATAATCAAAATAAATTGGCTGCAAGCATTACAAAACAAAACTCAATCTCTATAGACATAATTAATAAATTTAATTTAACCATTCAACAAATATCTCATAATGAAAAAGTATTACAATCAGAAATCGAACGGATTGCCGCCATTGCTGAACGAGACTTAAAACGCAAAACTACTAACTTCATGAAAGACATTTTAAATCAAATTATAAATATGTATGAAATAATTAACTCTATTCTCCAAGATATAGAAAATTTAATTACGTTCACCAGATTAAATATCATGCACCCAAGTATAATAAAAACTGCCGATCTGTTCAAAGAACTATTAAAATTGGAAAAAAATATACAACCGGGACAATTGCCCTTTGAAATAACACAAGAAAATACCCTACTAATAGAAAAATTAATAGAAATTGAATGTTATATCCTTAATAATAAAATCACCTACTTACTTCGTTTACCAATCATGTACCCTGAAACCTTTAATTATTATCACCTGTACCCAATTCCTGTGTATAGTCAGAGTCAATTCAAGGCAATAATTCCAAATAATAGATATTTGCTAAAAGACAAATTGTACTTTACATTCGAAAGTGACATATGCACCAAAATGGCACCACAATATTACGCTTGTAAGAAACTTGACATAAAAGAAATCGACGAAGACAGCCCTTGTGAAATACAACTCCTGGATATGAAGAACACCGCAAGCTGTCAAAGAACCCAGATCAAAACTACAAGAGCCGTAATCAAGCAACTAGAAGAATCGACACAATGGATTGGTATATTTCCCAGCAAGCAGGCAATCACCATGAAATGTAAACAACAAGAAGAGGTCCAAAAGTTAATTGGTACCTATTTAATCAACATCCCAATAGGGTGCGAAATAATTACCACCCAAGAGAAAAATCCTACACCAAACCAAAACTTTACCATCCACTTAGAGAATATCAACCTAGACGAACTACAGGATATTCAAAAACAAATAATTGAAAATCAACCCCAAATATCTTATGACGAAATTGGAATTTCCAATATTCCCAGTACATGGACAGTACTCCTCTATGTTATGGTTGCTTTAATCATCTCATATTTTTCATATAAAAAATGTATATTAGCCAGACGAAGTAAACATAATGAAGACATCGAGGGAAATCGACCAGAAGCCATCCCACCAAACGTTCAACTTCCTCGCTGCACTCCGTAGTTGAATCTTCGAGGGGAGGAATTATGTATCGACCCCCCATTTGAATTATAAGGAGACGACTATGTTTCCCAGCTTCAGCAGTTACAGTGTAACCTGACACTTAGAAGATAAGGCGCTGTGCCTTCTTTCCTATTTTGCATTGTTTTAGATTCAGTCTGTAACTAGCTTTCCTTAATTAAACACATACATTGTACTTAAACATTTTATAAAAAATAAATTTTTGAATTTAATAATTTTTTAAAAAGAGACTTTTGGGTGTCGAAATCGTTAGTCGCGTCAGTGTCACGCTCACGCAGCACGCCAGATTTTACATCAAAATAGATGTAAAATCTAACGTTTGTGTTTTTTGATCATTTTTGTGAAAAATTGTGGATGATGTCTTTTAATAACTTTGATGCAGAACTGTGAACCATAAAGCGTTGTGACTTTTTTAAATATTATTTTATTTGGACGTTTTATTAGTGTAGAGGTTAGGTGCAAACCTAAACATGCCCGAAAAACGGTGTCTTATTGTTTGCGAATTTGGTGTACATACCTATGTTGGAGGTGCACCATTTTCCAGTGAATGACCTAAAAGTAAGTTTGTGTGGTACCGTTTTTATAAAGATATTTATTTAAATGAAACGTAATCTTTTTATAGGTTAGAATTATTTCACAGGCAATCGTTATACTCGACAGACAATTATATCATTAAATGGATTTTGTTACACAAAAGCTGTATGTTGGTGCTGTTCCCACATTATTAAGTTCAACTGAATCCAGCGTAAGAAGTTGTAATTTAAGGAAACCCAGATCTTAATATTGACCAAAAGCTTTTGCGAAGTACTATGCATAGGTATGGTTATTGTTTACCGACATCTTATAGCACCTACTTTGTGTTCGTTGTTGTATTGTACATATATTTCAAGGCTTTGTATGTGTAAAGTAGGTTAATATTTTCCTGCAATTTTTCTTTTGTCCAAAATTGGCTTCAGCACGTCAAAATACTTCAGAAAAATTACCTTAGGACAAAACCATTGCCCCTTTTTAGGGGATAAAAGGGGTGGTAACCAAAAACTTTTCTTTAATATCAGAATCGGTTTCAACGTGTTAAAAAACAGGATTAGATGGTTCTGATCAAAAGCTTTTTTTGTTGTCTTGTGATTAATGATATTGCTTGTATCGCCATTAAAAAAATTAAGTTGATCATTATAAAACTACGAACAAAACTAGAATTGTCTCAACCTTTTTGGTTAATTTTGTTGCAATAAATTAAGACAATTAAGATTTGCCATTATAAAACTCTACCAGAAGCATATTTAATGGTAGAGTTAAATCACATTTTCTTATATAAAATGGCTCTTGGTGAATGTAATACCTAATATAATATAATTTAATATTTATACAAAAAAAGCTTAAGAAACAGTAACAAGTTCGAAAATTGAATCGTTGATTGTTTACTTTTCAGTGGCGTTAATTAACAATTTGTTTATATGATTGTTTAAAAAACTGTACTTTTATCATGGGATTCTCACAAAATTGATTCACTTGTCTACAGCTTATGCATGAAAGAAAGTACTGCTTTATACACTTGTTGCATAAATAAGTATTTTAAAATTATTTAAAACAATTTTTTGACAATTATTTAACAAATGCATTTTTTTCACGCTTCACGGTTCCCAATTGGCGTAGAAAAACCCGTTTTTTTAATTGTTTCTTTTTTTGTGATCTTTTGAAGCATTCTAATAATTTTTAATTGTTTAATTTTGAGAAAAAAAAATTCTTTATAAAAAATTTAAAATGATTTTAAATAGTTTTAAAAAATCATGTGTTAACACCACTGAAGAGTAGGAGAAAAATCTACATTCTAAAAAAAAAAAATTGTTCTATGACTTGATGCACTTAAACAGCCAACGGTTCAATTTTCGAATTTGTTATTGTTTTTTTGGTGCTGTTATTAAACATTTCCACTTGAAATTTGGTGTGATGATTTAATGGGCTTATTTAGCATATTTTTTTATTACGTTTTGCAAAAAATCTTTAATTTTTTAGCGAAATTCAAAAAACCAGGATATTCTAAGATCTCTAGAGGCTTTAAAATTAATCAAGAATATAGACGCTGCGTGAAGTCATTCACTCCTAGTTGCATTTCCATTCCCCTTTTTTTAGCAGTTATATGCTACATACTCTTATGTTGAAATACTCCAATAGTCTAAACACCATCTCTGGCAAATTAGACAAATCTGATTTTAAATAGCTGGGTTTTAACAATGTAAACTCAACTTTGAGACAGACTTTCGGATTGAATGACAGCACTTTGAGCACATCGGTTCATGTTTAAAGCAGTATATTTCTGTAACCCCATTCCATTGGAAGCGTGTTTTCGTAAAGTTTTGTTAAAATATATACATTATTAATTAAGCTATCCTAAATTGTTTAATAACTTAACAAATTGATCAAAATAGTTTGCATCTAGTTTTCTTCACAATTTAGTAAAGAATAATCTGTTTTTCTTTATTGTGATACAAGCTATATAACCAGATTTACTACACTATACAGGGTGCGCCACTTAAAACTCCCCGGACTTGTAACTTTTTTATTTTCGAAGCGATGACCATGTTGACCATACAGAGTGATTAATTTTTTTTTTAATTGTTAAGAAAGGAAACTTAATTTCTTTGAATATTTTTTTACCTTATCCTGTACATAGACTGTGTTAATGTTTTCTTATAAAGGTTTTAATTAGCTTCAATTTATGGTATTAAAATTAAAAAAATTGCAATTTCCTACTTAGTAAATTTTAATATAAGTTAATTTTACTTCCACATCCAGTGGAAGTATAGTAACGACAAAAAAAATTTTAAAAATTTTTATTGTTCAAATAGGCTTAGAATGTCACGAAACGTCGAGATTTTAAGTTTGAGCAAAAAAAAAATTCTGTCTGTCGGTCTGTCGGTCTGTCTGTCGGTCTGCCTGTTCTGTCTGTCGGTCTGTCTGTAACTTTTTTTGTGCGCACGTTTACTCTGGAACCGTTTGAGACATTGACTTGAAATTTGGTACACATATGTACTTTAACGAGATCTAGAACTAGATTATATTTTCATCTTGTTCCGCCGAAGGGTTGGGGGGTAAATTGGGGTAAATTTGGGGAAAATAGGTAAATCAAGCAGGTAAGAGTCCATAAAATTGGTATTTAGTATATACAAGAGAAGCTAAGGTCTCAAAAAAAATTTTGGCATTAGCCACCCCCATTACCACCCCCACCCCATTATTAAAGGGGATGAAAAGAAAATTGTGATTTAGTGTGTGTACAAGAACCAGAAACCTTAAAATGTTTTTTACCTCATCCACCCCCACTACCACCCCCTCTCACCACCCCCACCCCCGCTACCGATGTGGGGTATCGTTTTATGGGTTTTTGGGGTAGATGATTACAAATATTATATTATTAAAGTTCCATAAACAATTATTTCCACGTGCAAAATGTTTTCGTTGTGAGTGACTTGGATAAAAAATCTGGATGTGGAAGTAGTGATTCCTTGGGCAGCGGTTTTAAAAATATTTTTGTTTGTTTTTTATTACTGTTTTGTTACGCTGAATATTGTTTGTGATATGTCTTTTGCAGATAAAGCTTAAAATTATTATTTACATTCCTTTCAAAGTAAAAAAAATCAATTTGGAATGGGATAGAGTGTTTTTAATTGCTCTCTCTAAAACCAAAAAGAATTTCGAATATGATGTAATAATATAAATTGAAGCTAATTAATACCTTTATAAGAAAACATTAACGCAGTTCATGTACAGGGTGACGTGAAAAAATATTCAAGGAAATTAAGTTTTCTTAACAATTATTTCAAAATAATTTTTTTTAAATGGTTTATAAATATCTACCATTTGATGTGCCCAACATGGTCGTCCCTTAAAAAATAAGAAAGTTACAAGCCTGGGGAGTTTTAAATAGTGCAACCCGTATATGAAACCTAACCTTTTTAACCTAACCTTTTAACGAACTAATATTTCAATTTTTTCACAGATTGTGTAACTGATGTTCAAGTAGCAAATGTCAGAGTGACGAAGGCTGACCAAAGAACGGGTAAAAACAGAAACGACCCGAAAAATGCTTAACACTTATTGTAGATACTTAGTTAACTTGAATATAGATTAGTTACACAAAAGACACTTGCATTAATCTCTCCTAAATCAACAGTTAATAAAATATTAAATGAAATTTGAGCTTTACTAGGAATGCAAGGTGGGGTAGGTAGGTGGGTATAAATCATTGGAGAAGAAAAAAATATCGTATAGCTGCTTTCTAAAGAGGACAACGCCTAATGTCTGGTTTACCTACTGGGATATGCAGAGATGAAGATGGAATTGAAGCTCTTTACTTTGTTGATACTAATTAACTTAGTTTAAACTGTCATTCAATTCGAGAATCTTTACTAAGCTAATATATGTTGACAAATCAGACAATCTATCTTGCATTACATAGTTTTTATCTCTTTTTGATGTAGCATGTATTTGTTTTATATACCTACTACCATAATGTTCAAAATAGCACCCTATAGTACTTTTTAAATATTGATACTAGAGAACTGGATTCTTGGAGTTAAATATATGAATATAAATTCCTCATAAATTGTCCAGAAGAATTGATTTTTAGGAAATAACTGGAGGAGACATCAACTTTTATTTTTAAGTAGAATACCTCTGAACATTTTTAGAAAGTTAGATTGTTTTATATTTTAAATATAACCATTTTTTACAAAAATATTTTCATTCAAAATATAAGACTACTCGGCTCTCTAAATAAGGTATCCTACTTAAAAATAAAACTTGGTGTCAACTTCGGTAATTTTCTAAAGAAATATATTTTTCTGCATAACTTATAACTTCAAAAATTCAATTGTGTAGTATCAATATTTAAAAAGTACTGGGATATGCTATTTTGATCATACGGTAGGTAGATAAAATAAATACATGCTACATCATAAAGAAATAAAAAGTACATACATTAGTTACGTAGCGTAAGGTCACTATCAAGTGGTTGAATATACATATACGCTACGTCATGTTACGTACCGTGAGGTCACAGTGCTACCTCTTCACTATGTAAAAATCATATGCACATGTTGCTGACATTTCGCAGAGTATGCACATATGATTATGCGTCACATTTTACATAGCACGTTACTTCTGCGAAACTTAGTTTACGTAACATTTACGTATATGCTATATATTTATGTTTGATGGGTGGTATGCCTGCAAGCAGACATTTTTGGGTAATATTTTACTTAAGTTTCTTAATACAAATATATTCTTTGATAGCTTGGCGGTCAAATGATCAATGTGAATTTCAATTTTAATTTTGAATTTGATTTCTTCTGGGTTACTTACATTCTCCTGAGGCTAAAGGTAATATTTGCAGTTTTTGTATTTATTACAAACAAACCATTCATTATATTTTTTTAAGTTCTTTTCGATCCATATATGATTACCGGATTGTAATCTATGTAAGTATCAGAATAGTTAGTGTCATCTGCATACAACATTGTTTTTATGTCCGAGAGAACAGAACTTATGTCTTAATATATATTATAAATAGTATAAGGTCCTAACAATGATCCCCGTGTAACATCAAAATTGATATGTGCTCTATTTGATTGTGAGTTTTTAAAAGATACTACTTGGTTTCGCTCTGTTTTCATCTAATCCATAAAAGTTTAACTTAGCAAGGAGGATATCTGGATGGACACAATCGAAGGCCTTCGAGAGATTACAGAAAGTGCTCATCACATAATGTTCTCCCTCGAAGCCCTCCGATATGTATTCCAGCAATTCCATCCCACTAAACAAAATATATATCCGTAATATTACGCAATATTAAACTGAAGTAACATATTTAATGTTTTCTTGCAATATGATATTTATATTAAAATAACCTAACTTTGGTATAGCTGAGAAATGTTAAATTGCAAAATATTGAAGAAACATTTAGTTAATATTAGCTCGAAAATATTTCCGTAATATAAAAAATTATATTTAACAAATGTATGTCACATATTATAATCAATGTATCTTTAATATTGCCATTAAAATAAGCATATTATATTACAAGAATACAACTTGCAATATTACACGAAAATATTTCACATATATAACTGTAAATGTGTTACGAATGAATCTCATACATTATGAATAATATGCATTTGATCATACATTAACATTATTTGCAACGTTTATTCTATGTAACTACCATGAACTTCTATGAAAACTCGCCTATTCTCGCCTAAAATAGTATGAACGTAACCTTAAAATTTTCGATATCTTGTGAGTAAGTGTGTTGAGCCTTAATGCCCTTATTTTCAGAAATGGGTGATAAAAGCGAGAATAAGGTAAGTAGATAATTACAGTAATGTAGAAATTCGTGGAAACTTTTAGCAGCAAAATAAAAATAAACTTTAAAATTTTATTTAGTTACCTTAATTTGCGGTATTTTTACACCTGTGTTATTTGTCGAAGCACACTAATTGCATTTTATTCATAAACATATAACATTAAAATATTATTCTTGTTTCAACCTGCTTATTTTAGGTCAGTTATTTATTGCTTTACTCATCGGAGTTGCATATGTGGTCCTAATCACGGGGATAAAAAAAAATAAAAATTTGATATTAGGCCACCGATAAGTAAATCAATTGTACCTGTTTTAAGTTGGCTGCTCGACCAACGTAATAGCTAGGGAGCTGGTGGCAGGATTTTTTATATGATTTTATCGTGTGACTGAAGTCGAAAAGTATAAAGATCTTATAATAACAAGCCGGAAAAACCATTTCAGTCATTACGGCGTTGCTGATTTTTTAATTAACAGGTATTTAAAAGTGCAAAAAAAACAAACGCTCCTATATGATTTTAAACGTTGTTTTAAACGTTGCCTGTCAATATGACATTGATATAAATGCAGTTGGCTGAAATCTATGTGTCTGCGTTTTTTTTGTAATTTAATTTTTTTAATTAATTTATGATATACTAAAAATTAAGTGATTTTATTGTCGCTGTACCATATATCAAAAGTTTCGCAAAGCGGTAAGAAACAATAAAACAAACTTCAGTCACCTGTGTACTGCTGCATTTAAAGGAGGTGAATTTTCAAAAATGCGAAAAAAACGCTTCTATATTATTTTATTGTTTCAACCACTTTGCAGGAAGCACATTGTAAAGCACATAAAAAAACAGTCGCTGAAATTTACAATGCTGATTTCTCATTGGCTGACGTTTCTTATTAATAATTAAGAAGTGAAAAAAAATATATGTTTTTTCGAAATAATTTAGCAATGCTCGATCCTACGAGAAGAATGTTCAAGACAAAGTTGAAGAGGACAAAATTGCATACATTTTTTGTATATACATTTTTATTGTAAGTCTAATAGTTAACGAGATACAGCGGTGGGAAAATGAAGTTTAACGATTTTTTTTTCTTCAAAAAATGCTCAAACTTCATTGTTGTGCGAACGGTCCTACCTTTAATACATACAGGCTTAGAGAGCAGTGTTTTTGATTTGATAATAATTTCTTACATTTTTGATATATTGAATGTCTCTAAGCAATTGTGTAAGGATTAAATGTGTGTAAGGATTTTGTAAGGGATTTAAAATTTTATAGCCAATAGTCGGGACATAAAATTTTATAATTTGAAGTTTCCTTAAAAAATTTTGGATTCTTATCTAAATATTACAAAAAGAGTATAAAAGCAAGTACGGACTCTTTGCCAATTTTTCTGAATACCCATCATTAAAATTAATAACTCTTGTTTCCTATTTTCGAGGAATGATGTAAGCCACTGTAATACTATCCCGTCAATTTAATATTTTTTTTTAGTTTCAATACAAGTATTATTATAATATATCTTTATTATAATAATACAAATATTATAAAATATGTTGTTATAAACATGCATTATATAATAAAAAAATTTTTTCTTCTTAAATTCATTTGTCTAACGCTGTATCTCTTTAAAAATTAGACTTACAATAAAAATGTATATACAAAAAATGTAGAAAATTTTTTCCTCTTCAACTTTGTCTTCAACACTTTTCCCCCACCTCCAAGGTTGAAAACTTATGTTTTTTATCATGGCCTCGACTTAAACAACATACCTATATCAAAATCATTACTACTTCACTTTTTGCAGGGCAAAATTCCCGACTGATTGTCTTACTTTGACATTTTTTGGAGTAAATTGAGAATATTTCTGAAAATCAGCAACGTACACGTCAGCCAATGTTTTCTCTGCTAATGGATATAAAAACTAACAAATTACCAAACACCATTTGAGGTTTCTATTTTGAATAGCATACATTTTTATTTGCACTTAAGCTTGGTTGCCATTTTGATAATATAACTCGATAACTGAAAGACACTCGACCTATGGTCTCGTGTTTTTGTACCATAATAAAGATAATGATTAACTATGTTATGTCAGTAACTACGATACTTCTATACTGTATTCTCGATCAGATATTAATATATTCCATTTTTTAACAGAGGCTGTCAAAATTACCTTCTCAGCCACCACAGCAAAACAATTCGAAGATGTGGTAGCTGAATGGCTGCGTTTCGCCAAACAAAGGAAACAGCGAGAGAGGCAAGGAATAATATGGATTTTTTTTTATAACACACAGTTGAGAATTTGCATTTTTATTTTTATTTATTTTTATACATTGTATATTTTTATGTATATTTTTAACAAAATATATTTTCGATTAAATGTTTTCTTTTTATTTTAGGTTTAGGTGATTATTTATTAAATACTATAGATGCCCCAACTGATGCAAGTTAGTGCTGAAGGATTATGGACAGCCTGTCGAATAATGTGTCCCCCACTCATTTGTACAGTATATCTTACAATTTCCTATGAGTAGAAACACATAATTTGACACAATATTTCTGTCCGTAATCCTCTAATACTAACTGGCACTGGGACAACTATAGTATTCAACCAAGGTTGTTACTTTGGGTCAATATTAATTCAGAACTAAATTAATGTTGCCTTAATATTTACATTTATCTTGATACTACATTGCCTTACTAGTATTCGAATCAAGTGCGGGTCTAGAAATTTCAATAATTTTTTTCTCGTCTGTGGCGCATGGGACCCATACGAAATATGGGAAATAACATCTCGAGAAGCACTTCTGTAACGACTCCTAAAAAATTTTGAAAAAGCAGTTTGCGAAATTTTTTTTCAAAATTCGGTTACCCCCCCCCCAGGTCTAGGGACTCCTGTTTAATTTTTTTTTGTCATGCATTTTACTTTTCATAAAAATGAGTTTGTTAAGTTCTTCTTTTAACATTGGCAGCCAGGTTGTGCAAACATCTACGGAACAATTCGACACGCATTTATCCTCATTCAATAGTATTATAGCCGCTTCTTTAATTGTATTTTTATGAAAAGTAAAATGCATATAACAAAAAAAAAATAATTTTAAACAGGAGTGCCTAGACCTGGGGGGGGGGGTAACCGAATTTTGAAAAAAATTTTTAGGGGTCGTTAGAGAAGTGCTTCTCGAGATGTTATTTCCCATATTTCGTATGGGTCCAATGCGCCACAGACGAGAAAAAAATTATTGAAATTTCTAGATCCGCGCATGATTCGAATATTAAGCATACATTGCAGCAATGATATTCATGGTGAGATATAAATAAGTATGTAATGTAACACGTTAAATAAGTATGTAATATGACAAGTTATATTGATAAATTATTACGTCAATATGTTATGAACATTAAGTAATATTTTCACAATGTAACAGAGTAACATTTAATAGTATGACAAATTACTTTGCAGTAACATTACGACACTGTTCATGATCTGTTTTACATAACATTACCTGAAACTTTGTAATATTGAGGTTCTATTAAAGTAATAATGCATTGTTTAGTGGGATGATAGATAGGGTAGTAGATTTGTCTTTTCTGAAGCCAAATTGGCCATCGCTGACTAAATTATTTTCCTCAAAGTATACAATTGTAATTTTTAGAGCAGCGAAAAAGAGGTAAAATTGTGTCGTTTTTTTTTATCAGCTTAGAACAAGATCAGACACAGTGGGTATTACCGACGACATCATTTTACACATAAAAACACGAAATACGACATTTTTTAATGGTCACAGATATTTTTATTTAAAAAAAGTGTAAAATAATTTTTTTTTTTAAATCATGTTTTTTTGTACATCTATTGCCATATCTCAAAAATGAATTGAGCTATCGATGTGAATTTTTTTTTTGTTATAAAATACATACTTAAGTGCTTCTTTCTATACATAGGATTGCTAATAACAAAAAATGTGAACATGCCAAAAACGTAGATGACCCTGGAAGTTTAGAGAATACACCATCAAATTTTCACTAAGCGAGGAACTTTTTGATATTGATATTGACTTGAAATTTGGTAAACGTACCTGTGTATTTTAACGAGATCTGGAACTAGATGGGGGTAAATAGCAAATCAAGCAAGTAAGAGTCCATAAAATTGGTATTTAGTATATATGAGAGAAGCTAAGGTCTCAAAATTTTTTTGGCATTAACCACCCCCATTACCAACTCCCATCCCATTATTCAAGGGGGCGAAAAAATAAAATTATCATTTAGTGTTTGTTTCCACCACCCTCAGCCCCACTACCGATGTGGCATATCGTTTTATAGATTTTTGGGGTTGACGATTTCAAATATTTTATTATTAAAGTTCCATAAACAATTATTTCCACATTCAAATTTTTTTCGTTGTGAGAGACTTGGATAGAAGATCTGGATGTGGAAGTAGTGATTCCTTGGGCAGCGGTTTTATAATTTGACCTTCGACGAAAACGAATAACGTTGATCGTACACCGCCCTGAGACTAGTTAGTTTTAGTGGACGCGAGTGTATTAATACTCAATTTCTGCAATTCGCACGCTCCAAAAAAATCACTGTACCTAAACTATCAAAGACACAAGAAGAATTATGCTATTAAAAACTTTTTTGGTCTTTTGGATTTATTTTCTTCGCAGCATGTTATACAAAATTTCCAAAAACAAAAAAGTTTGTAGCTTAGTGAAAATTTGACTGCGTATTTTCTGAACTTTCAAGGTTATCTAAGTTTTTAACATGCTTAAAAATGTTTTAATTAACAATACTATACACAGATAGAAGCGCGTAAGTGTGTGTTTTATAACAAAAAAAAGTTGATGTGGATATCTCCATTCGTGATTGAAAAAAAACAAAATTTCACACCTTTTTAAAAATAACAATGTCCGTGACCACTAAAAAATGTCGTATTTCATGATTTCTAATGAACATCGACCTACTTAACGAAATGGTATATGTCTCAGTTTGTTCTAAGATAAAAAAAAAACTCTAGAAGGAAGCGACTTTTCCTCTGATTTTTACTCCACTATTTAGGAGATACTCATAAATCTTTGAAATAACAGGTGTAATGGGTGGATAGCTGTTAGGATCATTTTTGTCATCTCTTTTTAAAACTGGTACTACTTTTAGGCGTTTAAAACAAGGATAAATACCTTCTCGTATGCTATAATTTATTAATTTTGTCAGTGGAGCAATGATTAAGTCTTTGACCGATTTAATTAAGATAATATTCATCCCATATATATCTTTAGGGTCCTTGTTTTTTAGATTATTTATGGTGTCTCGCATTTCAATAAATGTAACTTCTCTGAAACTAAACTGTAGGTTTGCGTGATTTACAGCTAGTTTATTTAAATAATAATCAGGATTTTTATTGCTATTTGGTAATGATGATATAATTCTCTCAGCTACATTTACATAATGAGCGTTTAACTTCTTTGGATTCAGGTTTGTTTCTGTCACTAGTTGGAGTTTAAATGAGTCTAAATGAGTTTATCACCTCCCATGCAGATTTTATCATATTATCTGAGTTTTGTATGTTTTTAGTATATGCCATTTTTTTGAATTTTTTATTTCACTCCTGTAGATATACCTAAATTCTTTAATGTCTTTTTTCAGTGAAGCATTTGGAAATTTTTTTTGAAGATCATTTAATAGTTTTAAATGATCACGCATTTGCCGTAAGTTTTCATTGAACCAACAAATGTTTTTATCTTTTATTGCACATATCTTGTTTATTGTTGCAAAGGCCTTGTCCATAGCGTCTAATAGGATTTGCAAAAATATGTTCAATATAGTGTCTGAGTAGTATCGACAATCGACAATCGATGAAAGACCAATCGCGGTTTTCTAATAGATGAAACATTTTTGATATACCTTTTTTTTTTGTTAAGGGTCGTATGTAATTTTGAGGCATATTCTGATATCGATAGCTAAGTGATCTGAGATATAAGGATCGAAAACACTGGCAATAAAATCTAATTTGTTGGAAAAATTTACGAATATATTATCCAGGCAGTTTACTGTTGAAGTTTTTTCGAATAATTGCTGACTTACACCAAAACCCTTAACTAGGTCTAGAAATCTAGACGTTTTGTGATTTTTGGAGTTGAAATTAATATTAAAGTCCCCGTTTAACACAATATATTTGCTTAAGTCAATGATGTTTAATATATTTGCAACTTTATCTAGGAAAATTTGAAAATCACCATCTGGTGGCCTATAGATAGTTATAACAACAAAACTGAGGGATACTATTTTAATTGCGGAAATTTTTCAATGTCTTTCAACTGACTGATCCACTATATCACCCCCATTTTTACACATAATGTTTGGCTTACTGGGAATTATGTTCCACCATGTATAGAGCTTCTTCTATAAAAATATGATACTAGTGTATAATTATTTAGGCAAAGAATATTTGCCTCATTTATGTATAAAAAATGTTCACTAAAACATAACAGATCATATATTCATTTTTATGCTATTTAGATAAGCTTCAATTTTTCCCATTTTATTTCGAGTTGATTGAGTATTTAAGTGAAAAACAGATAGGATTTGTGTGTTATAGTTTTTTTTACATTTGTTGTATTATTTGAAGTTTGCTTTTCCTCTACACTGGTTACCGGTTCAAAGACACAACAGGACCCTCTGAACATTTTTCAACCCCCATTGGATGGTCGAACTATTGTTTTTTTAGGCCATATTTGACCACAGAATATTTTATCCTCATCGGATTTTTTGACACCTACTTTGAAAGCAGCAATTTCACTTGAGAAAATTTTAAGTTTAAGGCAATGTGATAGATTATTTTCCCTAATAACGTTAGATAAAAGCACTGTTTCATAATTAAACTAATTAAAGTAGTATATTATTTACTACTATTTATTGTGTTTAATTAAATGAATTAAAATTTGATATTAAATAAAAACAAAATAAATAACTTATAACTCGTTAAAAAATCAACGGTGCAAAAGATCATACATGCTCGCATCAATTATTTTGGAAATATTTTCACCAACATTTAAACCTACAACGGTCTCGTTGCAAAATTAAAAGTGCTGACAAATGCAATCTTAGAATCCTATGGTATTAGAAATTAAATTGCCTGCAAATTTCAGCTTTCTAGGTCTTATATTGCGGTTTTCGATGTATTTTTAGGTATACATTGGATACGCGACTGTCGCGGGCGCGGGCTCGATTTGAAAGTGACTAAAAGGTGACGCTACGCGCACAGCAGATCAAAGGCTGGTACTCGTACCGAGCTTATCTTCTATTTCATAGTATCATTGATTAATTAATCAATGATAGTATCATGGTAGATAATGAAACGCAAAAAGAACGGCCAACCTACCAAGTCGCTGAATTTTTTGTAATTGTTAAGTTTTGGTGCCAAATGTTTTTGAATTTTTAAATAATTGCCAAAGATTATTAAAATTGGGTAAATAGTATTGGGTGGTTCATTTTCTGTCATTTAGTATATCATAATATCAATTATTCTAGAAATAGGTATAGGAACACAACTGATAACTTTCACATACCCGTTAAAAATATGATGAAATACTTGTGAGTATAATACATACAAGGTAATTTGTCATCCTGTTATCAGAATGTGATTGGTTTTCATGGATAGGTATACAAATAACGTGGTAAATAGAAAACAAGTTGTAGTAATGCGTGGCTCGAGTACGATCGTATCGCATGTCAAATCTTAAAGTTTTTTTTATAAAATGTGATCAATTAAACGTGTATTGAAGACTTATCGTTATAAAAAGTTATAGACACAATTGATAAATCAAATTACATGTAGGTAGTTATCTACACGAATTATAAAGTTCTATTTTAAAAATATTGGTTTAAGATACTCGTAAAGATTAATGTGAATGAATACTTTAATCGAGAATGCGTGAAAAGTGGAATAAAAATAGTGAGCCAAGAATTAGTGATGGCCAACCGGTTAGTATACTTTAATTATTATTCACAATTCCAATTCCTTGGAATAACAAGCATGCTTCAAAAGGAATTAAAACTTTACCCTCCATCATATTTAAATTAGGTTATGAGTATCGTAAAAATCAGAAATATGGGATCTTTTTAAGTAAGAGTAAGTTGATTACGAGGGGTAGACGGTAGACCGCTGCCCAGATTTTGTACACCAGATTTCCATTTCGTCTTGATTTCCAATGATTTCCACCAGATTTCCGTTGATTTTCAATGATTTCCATTGATTTTCAATGATTTCCATTGATTTCCACTGATTTCCATTGATTTCCAATGATTTCCAATAATTTCCACTGATTTCCATTGATTTCCAATGGAAACGTGCGCATGCGCAGGTATTTGAATTTGACAATAATGAGATGCTCTGCGTATAAAACTCAGATTTCGGAATACAGAGGTATCAACCATGTAATTTAGATCTGTACGAAGTTATACGAGAAGTCATACTTAAAATACAAAGCACAATAATTTTCTTTATACAATATACTTCACTTTTTCCCAATAAAAAGTTATTAACAATGATAGCAACAAAATAGGAGGTTTTATGCTTTTTCGTCAATATCTTAAAATGTGAGTGAGATAGGTTAAAAAACTATACGTACATATCTTTCACTTTCCCATATACGGAGTATATAGGCAAAGTATTGTGATCGTTTTTTAGTTTTTGGTAGATTTACACGTTTTCAAGTCCCCTGAACCCAAAAAGGGGTTTTAAAAAAATATCTGTCTGTAGTCTGTCGTCTGTGGTCGCACCTAGAGGCCAAACCACTGGATCGATTTTGTTCAAATTTTGCATGCATATTCAGAACGGCTACGCCTCGAAAAAAAGATCGCAAAATCGGTCCTAGCGTAAATGTGGGGAAGGGGGGTAAGCCCCTAAAAAGCAGCAAAAATATGAACAATTTATTTCTCTAAAACGGCTCTAACGATTTTAATTAAATTTAACACATGAATACTTCCCTAGTACCAATATAAAATGTCATGATCAGTTACTCCTAAAAAATGCAGAGGGGGGAGGTTGTGAGAGGGTAGATATTAAAAAAATTAATAATTTTTTTCTCTAAATCGGCTCTAACGATTTTGTTCAAACTTGACACGTGGGTACTTCCTTAGTAACAAGATGAGATAACATAATCAGCTGCTCCAGAAAGACACAGGGAGGGATGCTGTGGGGGCAAGGTGTAAAGAATTAATTTTTTTTCTCTAAAACGGCTCACAGAATTTTGATGAAATTTGACGCATAGATACTACCTTAGTACCAGTGTGAAATGACGTAACAAGTTTTTCTAGAAAATGTAGGAATGGAGGCGGCGGGGGTAAGGTTTAAAGAATTAAATATTTTTTTCTCTCAAACGGCTTCAACAATTTTGATTAAAATGAGCACTTGAATACTCCCTCAGTACCAGTGTACGATGGTATAACCAGTTGCTCTTAAAAAGTGCAAGGAGGAAGGCTGTGGGGGGTACGGTTTAAAGATTTAAAAAAAAAATCTCCAAAACTGCCCATTCTCCTAAATTCTCTAAAATAAAACTGTACAGTTGATAATCGAGCTTGTACCGCGGACCGCCAAAGTCTCAAAAATGGGGTTCCTAGGCACTTGCTTTTCATCACTTTTTAATATTAACCTAACAACTTGTCACGATCATATGTAGTAACAACTTAAATAAACAAAAAGATCTAAAAAATCTACTGAGCTTTTAATTACATTTTAAATGAACGAAAAAAGTCGTAAGGTTTTTATCAAAACGAGAAGTAATCATTTTTGAGATTTTGACGGCCGGTACAAACTTAACTATCAATTGTACCGCTTTTTTTTATTATACATAAACATTATTTTAGAGAATTTTATGCTCTACCAAAAAGCTAGCTAGTTTTCAAGATATTGACGAAAAAGTTTAAAACATTTACTTGTGAAATATTTCTGTCGAACTCCTCTATACGTTTCCTTAAATATATAAGGAATAAAAAACCAGACTGCAACCAACAGCTATTCTCCGGACTAATGCCCCGCCGAGCGCTGAATTACGAATTACAAGCCTGGCCTGCCTGGCCGCGTTAAGTGCAATAACTATGTATTGCCACAAAACGCTAAAGTTTCGATTTTAACAGACACCAGCCGAAGCACTTATTCCTACTTAAAGGAGCTCTCGTGCCATACCACTTGCAGACTGCAGTTTCGAGCTACTGGCTTTCGTCAGTTCAAGGTAGGTCTGAGATGGCTGGAACGAGGCATTTGTTCACTCTTGGTACATGACGAGATTTATAAAACCGCGACATGCAACAAAAATGGCAGGCTCCATCTAGCGGCTGACGTCCATTGCAATCGAAACAGCAGTAGCCCTGACATGGGCATAGTTAGTAGGTATGCTTTTAGAGGACAATATTTACTTGTGAAATATTTTTGTCAAACTCCTCCTCTATACGTTTCCTTAAATCGAAACTTTAGCGTTTTGTAGCAATACATAGTTATTGCTCTTAACGCAGCCAGGCTTGTAATTCGCAATTCAGCGCTCGGCGGGGCATTAGTCCGGAGAATAGCTGTTGGTTGCAGTCTGGTTTTTTATTCCTTATATATTTAAGGAAACGTATAGAGGAGTTCGACAAAAATATTTCACAAGTAAATATTCTGCCCTCTAAAAGCATACCTACTAAGGATAAAACATCCTTATTTTGTTATTGCTATCGTTAATAATTTTTTTATACGGGAAAAAACAGTGAGCTATAGGTACCTCAAATAAGTATGATACAGAGTTTTAAAACAATTCCATTTTTTTTTATTATGGCCCTTGTAAAGACTAATACTTTGTATCTCCTTATATATATGCTTGCCCTATAAAAAATTCTGATACAATGTGGGATTCCCTGAATACCATAGAAAATCTGTGACCAGGCTCTAGTATTACGTAAACAAAAGGCTAATTTGTAAGGAATTTAAGTGATAGCAAAGTGAGGTTATTTCGATATTTCAGAGTTTTCACTAAACATTGAACTGGACATTATAAGAGTAACACATTTATTATATTATCTATACACGCAACTTGATGACGAAGAATAAGTTTATCGCCGAGTTTACCGCGGTACAATTCGCATTTGCTTCGGCAAAAGTAAACCGGTCACTGAGAATTCGTTATAAGCGCATGCGCAGTGCAATTGTTTTCAAATTTATTTCCATTGATTTCCAGTGATTTCCAATCGAATTCCAATGATTTCTGTTGATTTTCATTGATTTCCAATGATTTCCAGTGATTTCCATTGATTTCCAGTGATTTCCATTGATTTCCAATTGATTTCCGCTGATTTCCAGTTGCGTGTACACCAGATTTCCACAGCGGTCTACCCCTCGGTTGATTATTTATTTAGCTGAAGTTTCGAACGTTCACTTGAACGAATTTCATATGAAAAAGAAAAATTAATAAAAATTATACTTCGATTTAGGCGTAAATACTTATTGTGGATATTATTATCAACAAATGTGGCAATGAAGTGTTTATGCCTAAATCGATGTGTGGTTTTTACTAGCGTTTCTTTTTCATCTAAAATTCGTTCAAGTGAACGTTCGAAACTTCAGGTACATGATTATTTTAAACTTTTGTGGGCTCATTTAACATTTTTTTAAAATTCATATTTCGAAAGTACACCTTATAGGCAGTTAGTAAATGTACAAAATATTAGTTTTTTTACCCCTCCTCCCTCAAAATAAATAATGAAAATAGAGCGCGCGAAAACGTAGTGTGACGTCACACCACTCGGCGGTCGCCCGCTCACCTTTTCCCATATAGTTTCGTACGGCAAGTACGAGAACGTGCTAATTTCGTTCATATCTTTTAAGTGTTCTGTATTTTATTATTAACATGGAAAAAAGTGAGTTATATAAATATTGTATTAGGAATTTGTGGCAGCAAGTTATGCATAGGGAGAAATTTTTTAGTAATAAAGGGACGAAGTATTGCTGTGAGGATCATTTTAATGTAAGTCTAGTGTAATGGATTATTGTTAAAAATTGTAACATAATAAGCTTGAAGAGGGTCTGAAAAATTATACGTATTATAAAATACATTTTGTTTGCACATAACCAACAGCGTTATCGCCGTAATTTTGTCAGATAAATTTGGTAGACTTTATTAAAGTAGATATTTATTTCGTTAACCTACCTGTGTAATTTGACACATTTCATTTCAGCACTTATGTAATCTTTATTATTATTAAAATATGCCATAACCATAAAAATGTCTACACACGGCAAAATGTTGAAATCAGCCTTAACGTATCCATTTTTCTAGAGAATACACATTTTTATATATGAAAAATAACAGAATCAAATTAGTTAAATAACGTAAAACAACATCACGCCCGCATAGTGGACAACGAAAGCTCTTACTGAATATAACCGCATAAGTCATAAAAGCAGTGAAGTGGTGAGACATCATCCGCGCCGTCGGCCGTTTCAAATATGTTACGAATTCGAAATCAAATATTAGGCTTAATATTAATGCCAGCGGCCTAATTTTTCACAATATACTTAAAGAGTTAAATACTTACAGAAAATGCAAAAATAAATTGTAAATTAAATATCGCTAAATAAGCCCATTGATATTTAAGAAATTATAAATTATCATATAAGTTATTTAGAATCGGCATGTCTAACCTCATTAAAAGCTGGAATTTTTATCAATGCGCAATAATGGGGAAGTTACATATTATTTTATAATGAAAATCGATAAAGCATAAAAAAAGTTACAAAAATGTAAAATTTACGATGTTTTGAATGATAATACAGCGAGAAAAAAAATTCCTACAGTGAAGAAATTGGATATTTCTAAACGGTAGTTATTTGGCGCCAGTAACTGTGACGTTTTCCGTTATGATCCACTGAGCTGTACACATAATGTAGTGTGCGCTGATGGGGATTGGGGGCTCGCAAAAACTATAGAGAGATAGAAGCTATAATCAGCAGACACGGCAAAACATGTGGGTATGGTGGGTAGTTATATCAATTCGAGAATTTCCGTTTGGGTAAAATATCCACTCGGAATAAACACAAAGCGTAGCGCAGTATTTGCACTGAGAATTTAAATTTTTGTAGGTTATGTATTAATATTATTAATATGAATAAATAATATGATAAAGAGAAACACCTCTGATATTCATCACCACCACCCCTCCTCCTTAATAACTACCCACTCGGACTAAAGATGATCTACCGTGCCTGATAATTAGCATGGTGCTCTGTCTCTGTTGCCTGAATGCATAGTTTTACAAGTGTGAGGGAGACGAGAACCTTCCTGATAATAGCTTCTCTTTCTATAATTTTGCGAAAGAAAACGATAGTTTCCTATTGTTCTAGCTCACTCCAGTATGTAATTGAGCTCAATGGTTATGATTCGTCAAATAATGTCAGTTTACTGTTTATTGTTTACAAGGTCTCAGTCAGTTTACCTGGCACGAGAGCCCACCTTCAAAAATGGAACACATAAGCTGGAGAGTCAAAAATTGGTGAGGATGCTTATCAAGTCATTCTCTGAACGTGTGTAGTCGGTCATAGCAATCCGAGTTGCAGCGGCGCAGGAGCAACCATTTTTGTTATATGGCTCAAACAATTTTCTCTAAAGCACATACTTTCCCCGTAAAAAATTATTGAAAGTTGAAAAATTTCTGACGCAAATTGGCCTCGGAGTAAAAAATTGCAAATAGCAAAATATTGATATTTTTTTGTCCTAGAATCGAAGTCCATTATAAAAAAGAAGAGTTGATTATGTAAAAAAACATGTTACCCCATAAAAACCCCATTAAAAAAGTAAAACCCCATAGTGCATTAGCGCCAAACTGAAAAACTTTTGTCTGAAACTTTTTTTGATTGGACGTCATGGAAAAGCGTCACATTCAAAAATTACAGTCACACAAAAAAAATTGTTTCTGATCTGGGAGTCAGACCATGTTTACTGTGTTTTTGGGGTCGCTGAATCCGAATTGGAGGTTTGTTTAACCCTATCTGATCAGGATTTTGCCATAACCTCAAAAAACTCATAATTTAAGCTATTAAATGCTTATATGCGTTTAATAGCAGACCAGTGTATCCTTAAGTATTTGAATCCGCTGAAACCGAATCCGAAGTCAGAATTGTTAGATTATTCGTTTTTCACCCTTAACCCCAAGAAAACACCCCCACAAAAAGTGGTCTGGCCTGCGGACCATACCAGTTTATGCTTATATATTTAGACCCTCTGAACCGAATTCGAAGTCAGAATTGTCACATTCGCACACCCCCAACCCCACAAAAACCACCCCAAAACAAACAAAAAATGGTCTGTCCGGCGGACCAGCCCAGGGCCCATATTTTCGAGCTCAATCGATATTTATCGCATGCGAAATACTAGGCACCCGACTCATTTAAAAAATTTCGCTTGTAGTTCTGAGATGGTATTTTCGAACACCATCCGAGATTTGTTTTTCGCACACGTAAAAAAGTCGTATGGTAAATGTGACAACGCTGTTTTGTGCAACCAAATGGACTTGAAACCCCTAGAAAACACTAATGTCACTAATACTAATCAGCTGTTATATGTGAATGCGACGATATTTTCAGGTTATGATATTGTATGTCATTATTATTGAATTCTAAATCTTGGGTTGATTGAATTACAAGACTGAATATTATAATGCACAAATAATCAGCGAATAAGCGGGTGGGATATATTAGTGTAGACCAGAAAAAAGAAATGGTGGATTTTCTTGAGGCTCACCCGGAACTGAAGAGTGGTAAATTTACCTCAAATAAGAGTACTTTAAGGACCCTAAATAATAAACAAACCGCAGCAAAAACTTAATCTGGATATATTGAGGTTATGTCGTATGAAATAAAACAAACCAAAACGATCACTTTGCCTTCGTACACGAAATCGCTTTATCGTGTACTAAACCTCCATCCGTTGCATCTCGCCCGAAATCAGTCGCGTGCGAAAGGTTCGCATGCGAGTTCATAATGCTCGAAAATACGAAACGTATATGTTCATGCGATAATCTCATATTTTCGTGCACGACATCGCCTCGATCAAGCTCGAAAATACGGCCGCAGTGTATCTTTACGAAATACATAAGGAAATACTGGTATGATACGCCGGACAGACCATTTTCTGGGGGTTAAGGGTGAAAAACGAGCCAATTTGACAATTCTGACTTCGGATTTGGTTTCAGCAGGTTGAAATATAGTCGGGAAGCCCTCCTTAGCTGTACGTGCACCCCCCGCTCGATCCTTGGAGACAATGTTTTTTATAAAGATTGAAGCCTAAGGAACAATTTAAGACATATTCTAAAAAAAAATTGGCTGTACTTTCAAACTGGCGACCATATGTTAAAAAAACTGTTGCCAATGTTGTTTTTGTCCTTTAACACAAAAACTAAAAAAGATGGACAAAAACTTTTGATAGAAGTTACCATTTTCCAGATAAATGAGTCCAAAATTAAGAAAACATGGAAATTCATATATCGGTTAAATCACTTAAAGGAAATAACTGACAATTATTGTAAGGCGTATAATATAACTTTATATTATTAACATAAAAATTAAATAAAATAAACTGAAAAAAATTAATAATAATAATAATAATATAATTTGAAGACATTTATCTCGAAAACGGTAACAGAGGTATCTGGAAAACGGTAACTCCTATCCAAATATTGTATAGGAACAAAATTGTAGAAAAGTTTATGCGCTTTGTGTAAAAAATTTTTCTCCATCTTTTTTAGTTTTTGTGTTAAATGACAAAAACAATATTTGCATTTTTTTTAAACGGACGCCATTTTGAAAGTACAGCCAGCTTTTTTTTTTAGGACATGTCTTAAATTGTTCCTTAGGCTTTAATCTTTATGAAAAACATTGTCCCCAAGGATCGGAGGGGCGCACGGACAGTTAGGGTGGGCTTCCATAGTGTTACGTTTTAAATTGAATCTTATCATTTATCTTAAGAGCTGAACCATTTATCTGGAAAATGGTAACTCCAATGCAAATATTGTATAGGAATAAAATTGTAGAAAATTTTATGCACTTTATTTTTTGTACAGAAAGTTTTTCTTCATCTTTTTTAGTTTTTGTGTTAAATGACAAAAACCATATTTGCAATTTTTTTTTAACGGACGCCATTTTGAAAGTGCAGCCAATTTTTTTTTAGGACATGTCTTAAATTGTTCCTTAGGCTTTAATCTTTATGAAAAACATTGTCCTAAAGGATCGGGGGGGGGGGCACTTAGGGTGGGCTCCCGTAGTAATAGATAAGGATACACTGATCTGGTCTGTAGGTCAGACCACTTTTTTATTTTATAGGCGTTTTTTGAGGTAGGGGTGAAAAAAGAGCGAATCTGGCAATTCTGACTTCGGATATTCGGTTTCAGAGAGTCCAAATACATAAGGATACAATGGTCTGGTCCGCTGGACAGACCACTTTTTTTTTGTTTTGGGGTGTTTTTTGGGGGTTTGAGGGTGAAAGACGAGCCAATCTAACAATTCTGACTTAGGATTCGGTTCAAATATATAAGGATACACTAATCTGATCCGTACGCCAGACCACTTTTTTTTTGTTTGGGAGTGTTTTTTGGGGTTAGGGGTGAAAAACGAAAAATTCTGACAATAGGGTATTTTCCTATTTTTTTTTATTGAATAATATCATAGAATATGTACAAACAAGCCTTCCAATACAGATTTCCGCGAAAATAATTATCAATTTTTTGAGAAAATAGAAGTTATAATAAGTGGAGTAACAGGTGTTTTAAATTGGTGACGTCGTTAAACTTGTCGATGACGTAGTTGAACTGTATGGATTTCTTGATAGAATGATTTTATACAAAACAGTGTGGTGTTGCCAAGTTGAAATTCCTTCTCTGGTTTTACTAAAAGATAATTTTTAAGAAAACTGGAGAATAAAGCTTATTTATTAAATCAATTTTAATATATTTATCCACGAAATTTAATTTTGTGATGTAAAAAATAATAATAGGCGTGAATTATTACATATTTTAAATATTTTTTAATACCGATTAGATTTATAAAAACATATTTAGCAATATATGGCAACAATGTCAACGCTAGTCAAATGACAGATGTGTTCTAACGGATCGTGTTGATTTAAAACATTTCAATTTATTTTATTGAGGTATTTGCTGTTATTTAAAAATAATAGATAATGTCGTCGAAAAGATGTTTTATAAAAAGTAAAAAGTTGTGGAAACACAAGTATAAGTGCGTCGGAAAAAATTTTTGTAACTGTTCTAAGAAATATGGATCTTCGAAGAACTTGGTGGCAAGCTTCAAATAATTCTGATCTCATCCCTTCAGGTTCGTTTATATTTTGTTGTGAAGACCATTTTGAAGTAAGTTTAAACCAGTTCTACAGATTTTTGTTCTAACAACATACATTGTGTCCCAGGATAGATGTAACAAGAGGTGTAATGGACCAAAAATTTTGGAATTTTGGAATGGTATTTGGGGATTGAGTCCTGCTTGTTATAAAACTAAAGTATACCCAAAATGACTTGATTTGGTGTTCTACTGGGTGTTTTATAAGCAAAGTTGTAAAAATCACCACTAATAAAGTACCTTTATTTTTCAAAATATGAAAATATTCCACTAAGAAAAGTTATTTAGAATGCAATTTTATACCTCTGTACCAAATTTCAGGAATATAATTTTTTTTTTGAAACTTCCATTTTTTGCGAATTAAGAGTTGAATTCATATTTAAAGTTGTGTAGGAGCAAATGTTAATCATCTCAAAAAGTAGGCTATTGGTAAATAAAAAATAAAGTTGCAATTCACAAAAAATAATTTCTATGCAGTTTTAATTGAATGGTTCAAAATAAAATACTAATTTATTGAAAAAATGGGAAGTTTCAAAAAAATTATTTTATATTCCTGAAATTTGGTATAGAGGTATAAAATTGCATTCTAAATAACTTTTCTTGGCGGAATATTTTCATATTTTGAAAAATAAAGGTACTTTATTAGTGGTGATTTTTAAAACTTTGCTTATAAAACACCCTGTAGAACACCAAATCAAGTCATTTTTGGTATACTTTAGTTTTACAACAAGCAGGATTGAATCCCCAAATACCATTCCAAAATTCCAAAATTTTTGGTCCATTACACCTCTTGTTACATCTATCCTGGGACACACTGTATATTTTAGTTAAAAAATGACGCTGAAAAGTGGCACTATTATAAAACAATGGGCCAGAAAATATTCTTAAGACCTGGAGTTGTACCACATAAAAATTTATCCTTTGTACATAAACCAACGGTATCTGAATCACAGTTAAGTCCAACATCAAAGAAAAGGAAATAGAAATAGAAAGAAGTACGACTGAACATGTTGATAGTGCAAAACTGTGTACGACCTCGGGTAAGTTTACTGCAATTTCAAGCCCTAAAAAAATAACGCTACATAAACAAACAACAAGTAAATTTAACCTCTGTTTCTTTCACTTATATTATGACAAGAATTGACAACTGACAGCAAGCAAGCAAAGTTGAAGTTGGAAGAGAGCCGTTTTTATACAATGTTGCGACATAATACTCGCCGCGAATTTTGTTTACCTTTTCAAGATAACTTCTAAATAATAACAAATATAAATAACTTTAAATTCGTTCTAAATACATGTATATAATATTTATTGATTTTCAAGATATTGAGCAAAATAGAAGTGTTATAGGCAAAATAATGTAAAGAAAATACACAATTTGGCATTCAAATAAGATAGTTACAGTCTAAGCGAAAGTTGTCTGTTATTGGTTAAATTATTTCCCGCCAAATAAAATCGTTTGAAATCTGCGTCTAGACGGGCGTATTCTTATTTCTTATTTTTATTTAAGAAATTATTGTTTTGGTTTAAATTGATTATGCAGTAATTGCTAAAATAATAACATTACTCGATATACAATGTGTCCCACTTTTCATGGAGCCACCCTCATATCTCGTTCACCTGATATCCGAATATTTTGAAATTTTGGTGGTGAATGTATACCTATAAAGTGAGCCTTTAAACGTAACCACATTCGACTGAAGTCAGAGGCGTTCGATTCTATGATGGAAAAAGGGGGTCGATTTTTGAAAAAAAAGTATTAGCGATTTTTTTAGAGAAAAATTAGTAAGATATTCTTAATCAGCATCTTTAGATACCCCTTTGTACAAAATTACATCGTTGTGGGTTCAAAGGTGTTTGAGATATGAGCCGTCAAAAAAAAAAAAAATTTCAACTTAAAATAATTTGTATCTGTAAAACGGATTCTCATATGAAAAAAATGTATTCTTTATTTTTTGTTCAGAATAATGTATTGTACTAGTATGAAATGATTCTATAACAAAATTACTATTTATTTAATAAGGCAAAAGTTCTAATTTGTACATACCTACCATGTTTCTAACAAATAATCTTCAATAAAGACCTAACCCAGATAGCATTTATTATTCCAGGAATGTACATTTTGCATTCCCAATGTTCTAATTGCATTCTGTACTTGCCATGTATGTTCCCTCAACATTCCCATATAAATAATATTTTCACATATACAATATGATTATACATACGATATAAATGGAATATACAGAAAAGTTTATGTTCACAGTCGCATATACTGTGTACACGTATCAGGGAACGTTCTTCATATATGAGTTCATGTACATCGTATAAACATTCGTCAATGATTTTATCTGTATAATACAGGTATATTTTTTGTAGAAATATTTGCATCGCCCGAGCGCCGCGCAGACAGTAATATCATCAAAAGTTCAGCACTTTTAACGCGAACGCTGATTGGTTCGATTTTTGAACTAATAAAAATAATCCTGCATCACAACTGATGAGACAGCAATGCTAGTTTTATAGTACCTATCTACCTACCTACAAAAATAATTATGATATTTGTCCATCTATATAGATTTGGTTTAAGTACATTTATAATCATCCCCTGTGCGGTGTATGACATTTTATAAATTTTAAATCGTTCGTCAATATTGTATATATGAAATATGTTTTAAATTTTGAATCCAGACTTTAGATTTGTGATCGAATATTAAATAATAATGAATGAAATATTAAATAATAATGAATAATAACCCTTTTTTAATTTATGTACTGTGTTCAATTAATTAGTAACTATCTCGGTAACTATCGGCATTTCTTAAGCAGGTAGTTCAGACTTAGAATGGTTGTTTAATTAAATTTTATCTTTTATATTTAGATTTCCGTTTTCCATGTCATTACAATCCCCTTGTAGAGTTTTTTAAATGCGCGCCACGGTTCTTAGGTTAGTGCGCATGCTCATCGTGCTCCTATATTTAGCACGCTACGTCACGCTTCTGCTGTCAAATGTCGATTTTAATTTGTGTTTTGTTTTTTGTTTTGTTTGTGACTTATTATAATTATTCCAATTATACATTAATTGCATTGCAGTAAGTATTTTACAATTGTATACAATATAACTACCACACAGAATGAAGCAGCGACTCATCAATGATTACAATAAGTAATAAATTATTATAATAATTAAACTCTGAAGAAAATACATGGCATGAGTGAAGTACTTATAGCTGTCGCTGATACATAATGTTCATTCCTACAATATACATGCATCATAGATTTATGATCCATGTGTAACATACCAGGCACCTACGGTTTAATTCCTACGAAGGTAGTACTCATATACCGTGAACATGCAGTGTACATTGTGAATGTAGGATGTACCTTCCTCCTATATACCTCATGTATCTATCAGTATATCAATATACGTTTCTGGTTCATATCAAGTTCCGTTTTGGTCTATGGGTATGTTGTCGGAATCTTACTCGTATATCGAGAGGCAGTCATATGTACGTCTCTGTGACATTCAGATTATCTACATGGAATACAAAATGAATATTCATTCTTAGTTCCATAGTACATAAAGTACGTTCCGAGCATATGCTCTGAATGTAAAAATGCTATCTGGGAAGTAAGCCATGAAAACAAAAGTTATTGCAAGTGTCGATGTATTATTGAACGTCAATAAGTTAATACGTTAAAAATTTAATGAATGCTGGTTTAATGTTACATGATAAGTGAACTGAAATTTTTTATGATAATGGCTCGGCGTTTAACAATGCAAGAAAAAGTGGATTTGGTTCGTTTAGTCGGATATAATGCCAGATCATACAGAAAAGCTGCTGATGAATTTAATTTACGGCTTCCTGGCCATCAGTATCCAATTCACCATAAATTGATAGCAACCATCAATAAAAATTTTAACAATACAGGAAATGTATGTAAGTTAAGACCAAAGAATTATAATTTACAAAATCGGCAAAATCAAAACGAGGAACGCATTTTACAATATTTTAGAGAACATCCAAGATATAGTATAATGCAAGTAGCATTAAATCTAAATATTAGTAAGAACATCGTTTGGCGTTGCTTGAAAAAACATAGAAAAAGAGCATTCAAGCCAAAATTTCTACATACCCTAGAAGAAGGTGATACCGACAGAAGATTGGATTTCTGTTTTTGGGCCCAGGGTGAATTTTTAAACAATGTAAATTTTCTGAAAAACGTCATATTTACTGATAAAGCAACATTCACTACCAATGGTAGTATGCTCTCAGAATTGCCGTTTTTGGGCTGACGAAAATCCCCATTGGTTTATCAGTACTAAAAGGCAATATGTGTCAAAAGTTAACGTTTGGTGTGGTTTATGGAAAGACCAGATTATTGGGCCTCTTTTCATTCCGAGATTGAATGGAGAAGCGTATTTAAATTTGTTGCAAAGAGAAATTCAACTTTCTCAATAATCTGCCTCAAGATGTCAGAAGGGACTTGTATTATCAACTTGATGGTGCCCCGGCTCATAACGTTGCAAGGGGTTGGCTAGAAGATAATTTTCCAGGTAGATGGATACGTTTACGAAGTCAAGTGCATGAGTTTCCCCCGAGGTCTCCGGACCTAACACCACTTGATTTTTATTTGTGGGGTCGTCTAAAAAATATAGTGTATAAGGACAGACCACGTAGCCAAGATGAGTTAATGATCAAAATTAGACAGGCATTTATTGAAATCACTCCAGCCGAGATTAGGAAAGTTGTACTCCATGTAAGAAACCGGATTGAGCAATGTATTCGGAATGATGGTGGTTACATAGAAACGCAAAGAATTATATAATAAAATTATTTGTGTAGATTATTTGTTAGGAACATGGTAGGTATGTACAAATTAGAATTTTTGCCATATTAAATAAATAATAATTTTGTTATAGAATCATTTCATACTAGTACAATACATTATTCCGAACAAAAAATAAATAATACATTTTTTTCATATGAGAATCCGTTTTACAGATATAAATTATTTTAAGTTGAATTTTTTTTTTTTTTGACGGCTCATATCTCAAACACCTTTGAACCCACAACGATGTAATTTTGTACAAAGGGGTTTCTAAAGGTGCTGATTAAGAATATCTTACTAATTTTTCTCTAAAAAAATCGCTAATACTTTTTTTCAATCATAGAATCGAACGGTTCTGACTTCAGTCGAATGTGGTTACGTTTAAAGACTCACTTTATAGGTATATATTCACCACCAAAATTTCAAAATATTCGGATATCAGGTAAGCGAGATATGAGGGTGGCTCTATGAAAAGTGGGACACATTGTGTATCACCAAAACTGAATTAAAAAAAAAATGGAAACTACCCCATTCTGACTTCGGATTCGGTTTCAGAGGGTCCAAATACATACCGGACCACTTTTTTTTGTGTGGCTCAATTTCAGATTACAACTTCATTCTTGGGGTTATGGGTTTAGGTGGGTTATGGGCTAAAGTGGGTTATGGAGTTATGGGGTTTAAGAGCTTGGGTTTTCAGATTAAAACCTCATTTTTAGGGTTATATGCGTTTAATTGCTTAAATTATGGTTTTTTTGAGGTTAAATGAACCTCGTATTCGGATTCAGCGACCCGAAAAACGTATAGTGAACATGGGCAGACCCCCAGATCAGAAAACATTTTTTTTTGTGCGGCTGTGTTATTTGAGCCATATAACAAAAATGGCTGCCCCTGCGCCGCTGCAATCCGGATTGCTATGACCGACTACACACTTCAGAGAATGACTTGATAAGCATCCCCACCAAGTTTTGACTCTCCAGCTTATGTGTTCCATTTTTGTAGGTGGGCTCTCGTGTTACATTATTATGTTATTATTTGTAGTCCAGTCAACTTGAGTGCTAATGAATGGATTTTGATGAAACCTTATGCAATGTGTTTGTAATGGCGTTAATAAAAAGTTAAAAAAAAAGATTAGAGCAGGAAATGATCGAAAGGGGTAGAAAAAATCCTAGAATTAGGTCAAAAATGAAAAAAAAACGTATTTACCTTTTTTGGATCAAAATAAGATGTTTTTACTCTTGTGAATTTTTTCGAAAAATGCATATTTTTTGAGATATGGCCTCTCTAAAATTCCTAAAATGGGGGAGGGAAAATGTAAAAGTTGAAAAAAAAAATCTGAAAAAATTCAGGTGAATGTATCATAGAAATTCTCGACATTTTCTTATTTGCAACTTTTCTATAAAGTGCGTATTCACCGAGTTTTTCGGGAATACCCTGAGAAACTACCACTTTCTTTGTAATTGTAGCGCTTTAAAAATATGTAATTTAAAATTTTGAAAAAATTCAGACATATGCATCAACTCCGTGTAAACATTTTTTGTCTCTTGGAGTTTTTTTGTAACTTGCTAATTTTTCGAGTTACAGGCAGTTTTTCACGATAAATAATGTATTATATTTTTTGCACGTTAAAAAATATAAAATTATATTGAACCTTTAAAAATGGTATAAATATATAGATTTCATATTTTTTTTATAATAATATATATAAATCACGCTAATTTTTCGAATTTTCATGTATTTTTTTTTGCAGAAAATGTAGTACATTATTTATCATGAAAAACTGCCTGTAACTCGGAAAATTAGCAAGTTGTAAAAAAATTCCAAGAGACAAAAAATGTTTATAAGGCCTCAAAGCATACGTCTGAATTTTTTCAAATTTTTAAATTACATATTTTTAAAGCGCTACAATTTCAAGGAAAGGGGTAGTTTTTCATGTTTTTCCTGAAAAACTTGGCGAAAACGCACTTTACAGAAAAGTTGCAAATAATAAAAAGTCTTGTATTTCGATGATATATTCACCTGAATTCTTTCAGTTTTTTTTTTCAACTTTTACATTTCCTCTCCCCCATTTTTAGGAATTTTAGTGGCCATATCTTGAAAAATGTGCATTTTTCGAAAAAATTCACAAGAGGAAAAACATCTTATTTTGGGGCAAAAAAAGGTAAATACATTTTTTTTTCATTTTTGACCTAATTCTACAAGTTACGGAACGTGATAAAGGGGGAGTTTTCTACCCCTTCCGATCATTTCCTACTCTAATCTTTTTTTTCAACTTTCTTATTAACGTAATTACAAACGCATTGAACAAGGTTTCATCAAAATCCATTCATTAGCACTCAAGTTAGAGATTTTAGTCATTTTAGCGCTCCGTTGGCTGGATTATTGGTTAATGAGCTAGTGAACAAGTGAACAACATTATCATGAGTTAGAAATATTGCATTGCGCCTAAATGTAAAAATACTATAATAAAAACTGCCGATAAAATATTTCTTACTGTTGCAAGACATTCAACAGTTAGAGAACAGTGGTACACTGTTATGAAACTCGACACATAGCCCAGTGAATGAACGCTCAATAAGGGGGTCTAGAGGGAAATGCCGAGATCACAATTTTTGACTTGAGGGCTATGTTTGGACTATTTAGGAGGTAAATATACCAAAAGTCCCCGAACGTAGAAAGTGGGAGGGATGCAGGGGGGCACGAAGAAGGTCCCGGTTTTTGGTTTTTCGCTCATATCTCGAAAACGGTTAGCCCTAATCAAAAAATGGCTATATACAAAATTAAAGCTGACTAATAAATTTTCTACAGTAATATTTCTATTAATTTTTTTCGTATCTGTTATGGTTCAGTAATGAATTGTATATCTTTTGACTGTATTCTAACTTTATTATAAATTTATTATAAATTGAAAATAAATTTTAATAATCATCGTAGAAAAAAATTTCTTGTACAGATATCCGTTTCACAGCAGACTGAACTGAAATATCGAATAAAAAATGTCTTTGCGTCTGTAAGTGTGCGTGTGCGTATATATCTATGTGTGCGTATACCGTTTCTTGTAAAAACGATAACTTCCGTTAGACTTAAAATATTTTATTTCAATTTGTAACATATGTAAAACAGCATATTGCCATAATCCCTATTGAAATTGGGCCAGATCTGTAATACATGGTGATAACCAGAAGCCTACAAACTCTCATACGTAAAATACGTTTTATTTTAATTTCAGAGCAAAATATTACTAAGCATACAAAAATAAGAAGATGTATAAGATTTCTAAACTGCAATATACCGGGTGTATGTTAGGCAAACCAACTTTATTTAAATTAGATGATATATCAGTGTTATCCTAAAATATGGAACATGGTATTGTTAATACATTATTATGAAGTGAGAATTGTAGGCCTCTGGTTATCACCATGTATTACAGATATGGCCCAATGGGAATTATGGTAATATGCTGTTTTACGTATGTTCCAAATTGTAATCAAATATTTTAAGTCTAACAGAAGTTATCGTGTTTACAAGAAGCGGTAAACACGCACACATAGATATACATGCACGCACACACTTACAGACGCAAAGACATTTTTTATTCGATATTTCAGTTCAGTTTGTTGTGAAACGGATATCTGTACAAGAAATTTTTTTCTACGATGATTATTAAAATTTATTTTCAATTTATAATAAATTTATAATAAAGTTAGAATACAGTCAAAAGATATACAATTCATTACTGAACTATAACAGATACGAAAAATATTAATAGGAACATTATTGTAGAAAATTTCGTCAGCTTTAATTTTGCATATAGCCACTTTTTGATTAGGGCTAACCGTTTTCAAGATATGAGTGAAAAACCAAAAACCAGGACCTTCTTCGTGCCCCACTGCATCTCCCCCCATCTCCTACGTTCGGGGACTTTTGGTATGTTTACCTCCTAAATAGTCCAAACACTGCCCTCTAGTCAAAAATTGTGATCTCACCATTTCCCTCTAGAAACCATTCATTGACTGGACTAACAGAAAACTGTCAAATTAACGCCTCTATAATAATAGTCGGGGAGCCCTCCCTAGCTGTACGTGCACCCCCCGCCCGATCCTTGGGGACAATGTTTTTCATAAAGATTGAAGCCTAAGGAACAATTTAAGACATATTCTAAAAAAAAAACTGGCTGTACTTTCAAAATGGCGGCCATATATTAAAAAAAACTGTTGCCAATGTTGTTTTTGTCATTTAATACAAAAACTAAAAAAGATGGACAAAAACTTTCTTCACAAAAAACAACGTGCATTAAATTTTCTACAATTTTGTACCTATACAATATTTTGATAGGAGTTACCATTTTCCAGATAAATGAGTCGAAAATTAAGAAAACATGGAAATTCATATATCGGTAAATCACTTAGAGGAAATAATATAACTTTATATTATTAACATAAAAATTAAATAAAATAAACTGAAAAAAATTAATAATAATAATAATATTATAATTTGCAGACATTTATCTCGAAAACGGTAACAGTGGTATCTGGAAAACGGTAACTCCTATCCAAATATTGTATAGGAACAAAATTGTAGAAAATTTTATGCACTTGGTTTTTCTCCATCTTTTTTAGTTTTTGTGATAAATGACCAAAAACAATATTTGCATTTTTTTTTAAACGGACGCCATTTTGAAAGTACAGCCAGCTTTTTTTTTTAGGACATGTCTGAAATTGTTCTCTTGACTTTTTTTGGTATTATTAAAATTAACAGAGTTGGGGTGGTTAGAAGTTAAGGGATGATATGTACAACTTTAAAAAATCATAGCGTGATGAAAAGTTAATGAATTTAATTAACTGTTTTCTATTTACTCAGAAAAATATTAACTTTCGTTTCAGCGAAATGGATGTTTTTTAAATTGTTAATAAAAAAGTTATAACAATTTTAATTTTTTTATTTTCATTTAAAACCACTTTGAACGGTGAAACGAATTTTTTTATATACCATTCTGTTCATCATTATTTAATATATTGAACATTTGCTTTTGAATTTTTTTTTACCCATCATTTTCAGGCAGGTATGAATTTATTTACCTGTTTAAATTTTTTCAAAACCTAAGACACTGCTCTTGTGACGTCATGATAACTGAAAAGAAATAAAGAATGCGTACGACAAAGATAAAATGGTTTCATAGCTGCTGCGTTGCCTACAAGACGCGCATGTGTCACATCTATGCTGCCGTCATAAGGAGAATAGCAGCACAGAATAAGGAACTACCAGAAGCGGCACTCTCAGCACCGCCTTTGATGTTTTTTGTGACCTTCGCCATTTTGTTGTTGGTAATTTTGGCGGGAAATTTAAACAGCATGTTTATAAAAAAAACTTTACACAGGCTGAATACAATTACCTTATTCGAAGAATTCTACTTATAATGGACATTAAAACTGTTAAAGTAAACTGGATAAAATTGTCTCTACGAACAATTGTATTCTTAATACAAAGTCACAAAATGTATTAAAATCAATACAATCTCGCCTGAGAAAATCCGTAATTTCTTACTGGGAGGTTGTTTTGAGGAAATATTAATTTTTTTTTCTGTTTAAACTAGCAAGTTGATGGCAAATAGTAGAAGTGCTCTTGGTAGCAATCTATTTTGATACATATTTGTCGTGCGCACAACTTAAAATTGTTATAAAGTTCGGTTGAACTTTTACTTGCCAAATCCCCACGATCGCATGCTTCCAACCACAATACGGACCTTAAAAGAAGAAAGGTTCACAACTACTTGGAAATATCTTATAATTTACATCAATAATAAAATACCTTTGGGAATCCTTAGGAAACCTAAATAAACTAATGTCTTTTCCTGTCGTACTACTTGTACATTTTTTAACAGCCCAAACGGTTCCACCTCGTTTACTCATATCGCTAATAAAAATTACTAACACAATAACACTAAAACCTTTCAAGAATTTATTTCGGTATTATGTCACAGACTGTGTCATTTACCGCACTTTATTGTTTTAACCTAAAACAATAAATGAACTGACGGATGTACCAACAACAAAACGGCGGCAATGGAATTTTGGCGGGAAGCTCAAGTGTCGTTTCTGGTAGTTCTCTTTTCTGTGATAGCATCAACTGTCAATTGTCAGTAGTTGTCGAGGAAAGTAACAAAGGCGTTTATATTTTTACCAACTAGTAAATATTAATTAAGAAAATCATGTAGCTGCGGTTTTTTATGCATTTATGTTTTTGTACTTCAGAATTTTTTAATATTTTTAACTGCAGAATTCTTGGGTGCTCATATATTATTAGAATCTCATTTATGACAAATATCTAGATGCTGCTTTTCACCTTATGACGGCAGTAAGGGCGTCCGCACGTGACGTCACAGCTAGCCTCAAAAATATGTGTTTCTTAAGATTTAAGAGTATTACGCAACTACTATTAAAATTTCTGCCTGGTTTCCGTATTTTCAACTAAAATTTAGTTCAGTGTAATGTTTATGAAGTTCTAAATACTTTGTCCTAATAATATAGAACTCTTTTTGTAGGTTGGAAATATAACCTGTAATTAGCAGTCTATTAAGCGATCCAACGACCTGTCAAAGTTTTTTTTCAATATGGTGTGGAGGGCAAACACGGGTTTATTTTTATTAAATTCCGGAAACGTAGCCAAGACAACAGAGAAACACAGACGTTTATCGAATGAAAACGAATGTTTGCCCTCCGCGCCATATTGAAAGTCACGTGGTTTGGATTGCCTAATTTCTAATAACAAACAATATTGAAAAATTATTACGTGAACTTTTAAATATTGCATACTTGCAGCCGATACGGCTCAAAGCTAAAAATGCGTATACAAACATTAAAAATTAGAATAAACTGGAAAAATTAAAAATTTAAGGTTATGTTAGTTACATGAGGCAGATGCCCTATATCTCAATGCAGCGAAATTATTTACAATAGGTAGTGAAAGTTATTTTTTGTTTTCGACATAAACAATTGGAATAATTTTACTTCTTAATTTCAAAAAAATTGACAATTATAAATATTTACATTACATTTTTATTATTTAATTTATCCAATTTTACTCAAATAATAATTTTAATTATCCATTTCAAAATATTGTACCAATTTTATTTTTTAAACTGTTTATTTTTATTTAGATTAGCAATAGAATAATATTTTTTGAATTCCGACAAAAATGAAGGAATTAGAGGGGTGGGATTTTTTTTTTTTTTTCGGTAAAATTTCTCCATTGTGTCACCGTAATTAATCGGTAATTACCTGAAATCGATCTCACATACGATGTTCGCTTAATATAATGTATTACTTTGACGCTCCGTTACTCTTGGCCCTTCGAAACGACGGTTTCTGAGAACAATTATTTTTTTTAAGATGTACATACACTATAGGAAAAAGTGTAATTTCCTACATTTTCTCGAATATCTCAATAATTATCGTTTTTTTCGAAAAATTTGTAGATAGCTTATGTAAAGAGAATTGATTGAGCTTTCCGACACTTTTTTTATTTTTTCTCTAACATAAAAACAAAAGACTTATGACCGAATATACCTAGATTTGATCTCAACCTCTCGTACAATTTACTAACGTTTATACAACTTAATGAAGTGCCAACGCCAACTTCCATCCACACTCTTCACTTCACGATGCACAAATTTCATATTGTTTAACATTATCAATATATCATGACTGAGCATCGCACGAGAACGTTAAATGGTGGCTGAAGCTCTTCGAAATTGCAGACATGAAGTCGGAAAGGCGTGTCGATGGACCTTCCCCCTCGAGAGGTCCCGCTCAAATCATGCTCATGATCTTTAATGGAAGGAGAGGAATAAGTACCAAAAACGATTATCACAAACTGCATCATTTCTCAAAAACATATGCAACAATTATGTATATGTAGAGTAGAGTAGAGTAGAGCATTTATTGATGTATTATACATAAAGTATTTTACACAAGTCAATAGGTACATGAACAAAAAATATATAAAAAATATAAAATATAATATAAAATGTATAGGGACAAAATACGAAATTTGTACATATATACATACACGTATATATAGTCACAACAATTTTGAGTATTAAGTATATAAACTAGGATTATAAAATAAATTTACACACAACAAAGTGAAAACAGTACGATTTTTGAAGTAAAATGTGGCAATCTACTATGTAAGCAAAGTTAACAACAATGGTCAGCAACTATGGGAGTGACACTTGATATACAATTAATACAATTAATACAATTAATATATTGAAAGTCATTTGGTTTACTTTCTTAAATTTCAGCAGGTTTTGGTGCATCTAAATATTCATTTACTGAATAGAAGCAATGTGTTTAAATTGAAAATCGTTTAAGTTTTTTATATTAGAAGGTAGGATATTATACAGATTTGTATTTAAGGAATTTTTCAGTGATATTGTGAGCCTGAACTTATCCGGAACAATTTTATCCGCAAATCTAGTGTTGTAATTATGAATATCAGCATGTGTGCAGAACAGTGATTTATTTTTATGTATTTCTAAAACTTGATAATATATGTATGCCGAAGGAAGTGGCATTATTCTAAATTTAATAAATGATATGTCTCCATTAGTCATTGGTGCTACTACACAATCATCTGTAGTTCGACCACTAGAAATATTAAAAAGTCAATAAAATTGATTATTAATACATCTATAAGAAAACTGTCTGTTCTTTAATATTAATGAAGGATATAATTGTCATGATTTGACTATGTATTGCCATTTTGGCAACGTCTACCAAATATTTAGCTACCTTTCAGCGGAGGTAGAATGTGATTTTTAATCGAAATAAACTGCTTGTAGAGAAAAAATCAGCTTTGTAGATTAATATTCCGCGGCGGAAAATGCAAAACTTCTCCGCGAACCGCAAAAGTTCGGAACGCAGCGGCCGCGGTCATGCGCTTGCAATTCATTACGTCTACCGGATAATTGTTAAACAAGAACCACTAAAATTATTTCCCTTCGTGGAGACCTTATGTCAACTATACTTTATGGGATTATGACATTGCAGTATTTTTAATTGTTATAGTCTATTTCTAATTATTTATTTAAACAAAAAATTAGAAAATGAAAAAGAGAGGTTGAATTTTTTTTTTTTATTAATTTTAATTATTATTACTGTTTTTATATTAAAAAATACTATAAGATTACATAAACTTTAAATTTGTAGCTATTTGTTTAAACAAATTTTATAAACAAATAGATAAATTACGTATTTTTGAAAACATTTTTTTTGCCATTATGTTTGTTATAAAATATTATGATTAAAAAAAAATTCTTAAGAAAAATTTTTTCAATAGTTTATTATAATTTTTCCTTATTTCATTATTTAAACAAATTATTAGGAAAAAAATTTATTTTTAAAATTTATTATTTGCAATTTGTCATTAACAATCACCGAATGTGTTTATATTCTTTCTTTTAGATAGAAAAAAAATATATAAAAGACAACCGTATACATAAACATTAAAATTAAATTTAAAATTCTACTAAATATATTAAAAATTTTATGTATACGGTTGTTTTTGTTTTTTTTTTGTTTTTTTCCTACCTAAAATAAAATATAAACACATTCGGCGATTGTTAATAACAATTTGTTTATTAAATAAACAAATAAATTGACAACAATTTTTTTCTTCTTTCCACCCTGTAGAGAATTGCAAATAATAAATTTTAAGAATAAATTTTTTATTAATAATTTGTTCAAATAATGGAAAGAGGGAAAAAATGATTATACAAAATTTAAAAAAATTTTTAAGAAAAAAATTTTTTTTTTAATATTTTATAACAAATATAATGGCAAAAAAAATTTTTCAAAAATACGTAATTTATCTATTCATAAAATTTGTTTAAACAAATAGCAATAAAAATTTAAAGTTTATGTAATCTTATAGTATTTTTGAATATAAAAACAGTAATAATTATTAAAATTAATAAAGAAAATTTTTCACTTTTTCATTTTTTTATTTTTGTTAGGTTAAATAATTAATTACTAATAAGATTATAATAATTAAAAACATCGCAATGTCATAACAGTACAGTCGAATTGATTTAATTTAATTTTTTTCGGCGACAACGTTCCACCTGAAATTTTATTGTTGATTCTTATGTATTACTTACCTCCTGATTACGAGAAAAATATTTGCGCCCAAAAATTCCGTGTGCGTCAGAAGTTATATGCACTTTTTGACGCGCTTTCACGGATTCTCAACTTATCTGCTTAATATATCTTGCAGTAGTAATCGAATAGTGATTTTAGAAATACTGGCTTATTTGGAATAAAATTCTTAAAAAATATAGACCTGTCCGATATGTATATGTCAATCCGCCATCTTGGAAAAAAATAGAAAAATGGCCGAAAGAATCAAAATTGAATATCTCTTCTACAGTGTGTGCTATTTAAGACCGCAACACCCCGTTATTTTGGAACACGTTGACCGCTCCTCTAAATGGGTCGAAATTTCGATATCGACTATTATGCAATTTTTTATCAGCAAATTGGATAGCGTATTCGATTCGCAGTTGTCTCAAATACCTCTATACAAAATTTTAGCTCGATATCCCATCTAGGGTGTTTGTTATTCAATAGCCAAATTTAAAATTTCTCACTTTCGACTGGTCCTGTATAAAAGTCGGTTAGGTTTACTAAAAAGGTAAAGTAGTTATTCGACTTAAGGAATATCAGGTACTAAATGAGGGAGAAAAAAGAAAAGTTATCCTTTAAATAAATAGTGCTTCTATATATTATTCGGTTGCTGTACGTAGGTGCCTTAATGAAAATTTTTCAAACATACTTCAACTTTCAAACAAACACTTTTATTGTCTTTTATTGTATTGTATTGTATTTAGGGCCATCGGAAGAGCACCATCTAGGAAATGGTGCCTATTTACCATGTAGAATATATTTTTATGGTAAATAAAGATATTATTATTATTATTAAATGGATTAGACGGCCTAGCTTCTCTTTTTTCTTCCTTATTTAGTATCTGATGTTGATGTCACTAAATAAGGAAGAAAAAGAAAAGCTATTTCATCCAATCCATTTGTTTGAAAATTTTTCATTAAGGCACCTACACGGAAAAAAACTGCTATTGTATTGCCGATGATAGTCCTATGTTTGATGACCTTTCTTTTAAATTAATATTAATTAGCGTTGATCTAAAACAGTGTTATCTAAACAATGAAATATCAAAATTTCTTTTAAGCACAAATTTTTAATTGAAAATCAATCATATTTAAATTTGTTTTAAAAAAGTGAATAATCACATGAATGCTAAAACCACTGTTAATAACGATCTGAAGTATATGGTTATTTGAGAAATAATTAGCTTTATTGCAGTAAACCTCTCAAATTTATCCAATTAAAATAATGAGTATTTCAGCAATAGTTTGTTTCTTTTTATTTAATAAAGAACGTCATCGATCTGAAATATTATCATTTGCTTAAATTATAATAAATAATGGGTACAATGTTTTATATTTTCTTAGCTATCCATAATATTAATAAATGTAAATTTTCCTCCCTTTATAAGAACTATTTCCAGTATTAGCTTCATTAATCCTTATCGTTGAAGAGAACCTCTCTCTAATTGAAAAACCGCTGCCCAAGGAATCACTACTTCCACATCCAAATTTTTTATCCAAGTCACTCACAACGAAAAAAAATTGTATGTGGAAATAATTGTTTATGGAACTTTAATAATATAATATTTGAAATCCTCTACCCCAAAAACCCATAAAACGATACCCCACATCGGTAGCGGGGTGGGGGTGGTGATGGGGGGTGGTAGTGGGGGTGGATGAAGTAAAAAAATATTTTGAGGTTTCTGGTTCTTGTACACACACTAAATCACATTTTTTTTTCATCCCCTTTAATAATGGGGTGGGGGTGGTAATGGGGGTGGCTAATGCCAAAATTTTTTTTGGGACCTTAGCTTCTCTTGCATATACTAAATACCAATTTTATGGACTCTTACCTGCTTGATTTACCTATTTTCCCCAAATTTACCCCATTTTACCCCCCAACCCTTCGACGGAACAAGATGAAAATATAGTCTAGTTCTAGATCTCGTTAAAGTACATATGTGTGCCAAATTTCAAGTCAATATCTCAAACGGTTCCAGAGTAAACGTGCGCACAAAAAAAGTTACAGACAGACAGACCGACAGACAGAAATTTTTTTTCGTTCAAACTTAAAATCTCGACGTTTCGTGATATTCTATGCCTATTTGAACAATAAAAATTTTTTAAAATTTTTTTGTCGTTACTATACTTCCACTGGATGTGGAAGTAAAATATGAAGTCACATTGTCGCTAAGGAAAAAGGTCATAGGTGGGAGAGAGTCCTTTTGGCATCCAACTAACACCGAACAGCGGTCTATCGCATAATTCATGTAACTGAAGTTGGGTTTAGATTTAAATTTGAAATTTACTTTTTTACAGCGGACCAGATAAATGTCGCATTCACTTTAACAGAGAGCTAATAATTATAGATAATAGCAAAATTCGCATGTTTCGGCGATTTACAGTAGCAAATAACGAATTAGGGAACGACTTACCACCACACCACGCAGGGGAAAGGGGTGAAATAAATATTGAGATACCCTCTAATGAAATTTAAAAAATAATGTATTTGATGTACATTGTTGAATTAGGTTATTAACAAAATACTGAAAAGTTATATAGTGAATATAAAAATAACTCGACTTGTCCTATTCATTAGGGGTAAGTAGTACCCCCCATTATTTCAAATAGTAAAAATAAACCATAGAAAACAACTTCAACTTTGTACAAATAAATCTGTCATAAAATAGCCAGCCAATACATCCTAGAAGAGCAACAGAATAGGTGTGATTCCTGAAATAAGACCGTGAGGGTGGGAAACACCCTGATATCGCAAATAATAAATAATTCGTAGAAAATAACTCCGACGTTGTACAAATAAATCTGTCGTAAAATAGCCAGTCAAAACATCCTAGGAGAGAAACAGAATAGGTGTGATTCCTGAAATTAGACCGTGGGGGGGACAAATACCCCATATATCGCAAATAATAAATAATTCGTAGAAAATAACTCCGAAGTTGTACAAATAAATCTGTCATTAGATGGTAAGGCAGTACATCCTGGCAGTGCACAAAAATGGGTCAGACTCCTTAAACAAGACCGTGAGGGTGGGAAACACCCTTATATCGCAAATAATAAATAATTCATAGAAAATAACTCCGACGTTGTACAAATAAATCTGTCATAAAATAGCCAGCCGATACATCCTAGGAGAGCAACTGAATGGGTGTAATTCCTGAAATTAGACCGTGGGGGTGACAAATATCCCATATATCGCAAATAATAAATAATTCGTAGAAAATAACTCAGAAGATGTACAAATAAATCTGTCATAAAATAGATAGCCGATACATCCTAGGAGAGTAACTGAATAGCTGTGATTTCAGAAATAAGACCGTGAGGGTGATAATTACCCCATATATCGCAAATAATAAATAATTCGTAGAAAATAACGCAGAAGATGTACAAATAAATCTGTCATAAAATAGACAGCCGATACATCCTAGGAGAGCAACTGAATAGGTGTGATTTCTGAAATAAGACCGTGAGGGTGACAATTACCCCACATGTCGCAAATAATAAATAATTCGTGGAAAATAACGCCGACGTTGTACAAATAAATCTGTCATTAAAATAGCCAGCCGATACATCCTAGGAGAGCAACTGAATAGGTGTGATTCCTGAAATTAGACCGTGGGGGTGACAAATACCCCATATGTCGCAAATAATAAATAATTCGTAGAAAATAACTCCGAAGTTTTACAAATAAATCTATCATAAAATAGATAGGCGAATTATTTATTATTTGCGATATAAGGGTGTTTCCCATCCTCACGGTGTTATTTAAGGAGTCGGACTAATTTTTTTACACTGCCAGGATGTACTGCCTTACTATTTTATGACAGATTTATGTGATATATGGGGTATTTGTCACCCCCACTGTCTAATTTCAGGAATCACACCTATTCTGTTTCTCTCCTAGGATGTTTTGACTGGCTATTTTACGACAGACTTATTTGTACAACGTCGGAGTTATTTTCTATGAATTATTTATTATTTGCGATGTAAGGGTGTTTCCCACCTTCACGGTGTTATTTAAGGAGTCGGATCCATTTTTTTGCACTGCCAGGATGTACTGCCTTACTATTTTATGACAGATTTATTTGTATAACTTCGGAGTTATTTTCTACGAATTATTTATTATTTGCGATATATGGGGTATTTGTCACCCCCACGGTCTAATTTCAGGAATCACACCTATTCTGTTTCTCTCCTAGGATGTTTTGACTGGCTATTTTACGACAGATTTATTTGTACAACGTCGGAGTTACTTTCTACGAATTATTTATTATTTGCGTTATAAGGGTGTTTCCCACCCTCACGGTCTTATTTCAGGAATCACACCTATTCTGTTGCTCTTCTAGGATGTATTGGCTGGCTATTTTATGACAGATTTATTTGTACAATATTGAAGTTGTTTTCTATGGTTTATTTTTACTATTTGAAATAATGGGGTTACTACTTACCCCTAATGAATAGGACAAGTCGAGTTATTTTTATATTCACTATATAATTTTTCAGTATTTTGCTAATAACCTAATTCAACAATGTACATCAAATACATTATTTTTTAAATTCCATTAGAGAGTATCTCAATATTTATTTCACCCCTTTCCTCTGCGTGGTGTGTTAAGTCGATCCCTAATTCGTTATTTGCTACTGTCAATCGCCGAAACATACGAATTTTGCTATTATCTATAATTATTAGCTCTCTGTAAGTGAATGCGATATTTATCTGGTCCGCTGTAAAAAAGTGAATTTCAAATCTAAATCTAAATCCAACTTCAGCTACATCAGCGCAGTAGTACAGTTTTTCAGTTCTGCACAATAATTACAGCTGATATGGGCATAGAAAAATTGTTGGAATCTTGGGAGTTACAGGAATTAATCTCTGTATTTGTCGGTAAGTACCTATTTATTTATATAATATACTATATCTAAGAAACAACGCGGAAATACGAGGTGCATGGGTGGGATATATCATTGTTATTATCAGGGCCGGGCCCAAGGGGGGGGGGTAGGGGGGGAGCCTCCCCCCAAAGTTCGGGCAGTTGGTTCCAAACGCAGTTGGCGTTGGCAAAATTTAACTAATCATCACATACAAATATATAATTTGAATTTTACACCAACTCCTACGATCGCGAAATTAACACAATAATAATTATTAAGCGATTGTAAATATTTTATTTTATCAGTAGTGTGTTTTCCATTGAAGCTAGGGAAGCAAAGCTTCCCTTGGACGACACGGAATCCTTATTTTTGATATTAATTTATTATACATAAATTCATTTACTAGAAATACTAGAGCTAGCAATGATTTTTAAATAGAATCTATGTGTTTCTACTACTCATGTAATATAATATTATCAGGTATACATACCTATTAGTTTTGTTTGGTAGTGTTTTGATATTGTGATATTAGACAACAAAGTCTAACTTGGTGTCTACGGAACTTTTTCCTGTTTCCACCTATTGTAATGATGTTTTATTGTATTGACGGCTTTGGTCAATCATTTCGACGTGTCCCACATCATGTTACTGTATGGTCTTTTAGACAATAAAGTTTATTATTATTATTCTTTTTCTTTACTTTAATTTTTTTTAAATTTTTAATATGATCAAAAACCTATTTTTGTTTAACAGTTCTTATTTTTTCAGTTTATTAAACCAAGAATTTTTTTAATTTCTTTTTAGTAAGTATTAGGTTTAGGTACATGATGATCCAACAAAGACTGAACAAGGCCATTTTTCAAACGATACAAATGTTATGTCGAAACCCAAAAAAGCCATTAGATATGTTTTTTTCCGCAGTAACCAAAAATTATCATAAACGAAAACAAATAAATTGAAAACAAAAGAGTTATGACACAAAAATACAGGTTTCGGGATCATATGGAAAACCTGAAGAGCGTGGAAAATTCAGGGAATTTTAAAAATTTTAAATAATCATGGAAATCTCAGCAAATTTTAAATATTTCGCAAAAATCAAGGAATTTTGAGTCAATATGAAAAACAATGAACTACTTACGAGTTCCTACTGTTATAAATTATTTTTAAATTACAACCTTATATTCATTCGCTTAATGACGATTTTATAAAACAAATTATTTTTTTTATAAAATCGAAAATTAAAGCAAAAATTATTTATTTTTTATTTATTTGCTTTTATCATGATTAGAGAATATTATTTAGGTATTATGCAAGTCACAACTTACACACTTTTTTATTCATTATGAATGTTTCTATACTCTACTGATGAGAACTAACGAGTTCGAAAAAACTTGTACAACTTTTCTAGAGTTGAAATAGAATGTAAGGTTCAATAATTCTTGTGAATGGCTGAGTTTCAATAAATAATTTAAGTATCTTCAATATATTTTTTTTGCCTTAAAATGCCAGGAATTCTATCATGTAATTTAATACTTCGTCAGTATTAGCTAGAAGAGTAGTTGTTTTGATTGGTTTTCCGATAATGAGTGTTTTAAAGTGTTTTCCTAAGTAGTATATTAGCGTGGCCCGATTGAGGTACCAATATACAGAAAGTATATAGATAATTTCATATTAAATAAAAAAAGTGTGAATGACTAAATGTATATAAATGTTTTAAGTATTTTCAATATATTTTTTTGTCTTTAAAATGCTAAGAATCCTATCATGTAATTCAATACTTCGTCAGTATTAGCTAGAAGTGTAGTTGTTTTGATTGGTTCTCCAATAATGAGTGTTTTAAAGTATTTACCTAACTAGTATATTAGCGTGCCCAGATTAGGGCAACAATATACAGAATGTAGGTATTTTCACAATGAATAAAAAAGTGTGTAAGTTGTGATTTGCATAATACCTAAATAATATTCTCTAAAAATTATTTGATTATCTAAAATCACCTTTAACATATTAATAATTATTATTATTTGTCATTGAAAAACATTTTCTTTTGTCATGGAAAACCTGCAAAATTCAGGGAATTTTTTCAGCTACGTGAAGTCTGAACCATGAAATAGCATATTTTATATTCGTTTTTTTATTATAACTTTTGGATTCGGCGGAAAAAATACATCAAATGGTAATTTTAGTTTTTTTTATAAACGTTTCTATCGCCGGAAAAATGGCCTTGTTCCGTCTTGGTTAGAGCACCCTGTACATTGTACATAGTGAATTTGAATTAGATTTAAATTTTTTAGTTTTGGTAGCTTTTCCCACATAAAAGTTTTTATTTTATTGAACTTATGGAATGTAAAGGTATGAGTTGGTTTTTTTTATCTTCTCCCTGGCCCTGGTTATTGTGATCTGTTGGTAGACCAACGCAAGTATGGCAAACTTATTTGTATACTTTTGTTAAAAATTAGTTGTCGATTTTCTGTGTATAGTCTCCATTGAGGTATAGAAATGTTTAGATCATTTTTAACTGATTGCATGTGCCCATGCACTGTTGTTATCTTTGAAAATTTAATAGTATTATTTTGATATTGTATAACACGTGTCCCATGCAAATTTCATAAAGTGACTCAAAAAAACCGCTGCCCAAGGAATCACTACTTCCACATCCAGATTCTCTATCCAAGTCACTCACAACGAAAAAACTTTATATGTGAAAATAATTGTTTATGGAACTTTAATAATATAATATTTGAAATCCTCTACCCCAAAAACCCATAAAACGATACCCCACATCGGTAGTGGGGTGGGGGTGGTGATAGGGGGGTGGTAGTGGGGGGTGGATGAAGTAAACAAATATTTTGAGGTTTCTGGTTCCTGTACATGCACTAAATAACATTTTTTTTTTCATCCCCTTTAATAAGGAGGTGGGGGTGGTAATGGGGTGGCTAATGCCAAAAATTTTTTTGAGACCTCAGCTTCTCTTGTATATACTATCTGTCTGTAACTTTTTTTGTGCGCACGTTTACTCTGGAACCGTTTGAGATATTGACTTGAAATTTGGTACACATATGTATTTTAACGAGATCTAGAACTAGATTATATTTTCATCTTGTTCCGTCGAAGAGTTGGGGGATAAATTGGGGTAAATTTGGGGAAAATAGGTAAATCAAGCAGGTAAGAGTCCATAAAATTGGTATTTAGTATATACAAGAGAAGCTGAGGTCTCAAAAAAAAGTTTGGCATTAGCCACCCCCATCACCACCCCCACCCCATTATTAAAGGGGATGAAAAAAAATTGTAATTTAGGGTGTGTACAAGAACCAGAAACCTCAAATTGTTTTTTTACTTCATCCACCCCCACTACCACCCCCTATCACCACCCCCACCCCGCTACCGATGTGGAGTATCGTTTTATGGGTTTTTGAGGTAGAGGATTTCAAATATTATATTATTAAAGTTCGATAAACAATTATTTCCACATACAAAATTTTTTCGTTGTGAGTGACAGATAAAAAATCTGGATGTGGAAGTAGTGATTCCTTGGGCAGCGGTTTTTTTTTGTTCAGAATAATGTACAGGACTGTTTATAAGTTTGTGGAAATCCAACACAAGTTTGTGAAAATCCAACACAAGTAAACTACGCAACGGTATGCCGATAGAAGGACAAACTGTTCAGGTTTTTTTTAAAATTAACAGAATTACTATACTGTTTCTTCATAATATATTTGTCCTAGCCAGCAAACATGGCAACTGTTCACCCGCGCGTGCTCTGTAAAATAATCTTTGACAGGTTATGGACGTCAGAATTACCACTATTCGCTGCGTAGTTTAATTGTGGTAAATTGAATACATAAAATATTTCACAGACTTAAGAATAACCCTGTACAATGTAGGTATACCTATTTTACTAGTTTGATTTGGTTTTACAACAAAATACTTATTTATTTAATAATACAAGAAGGAACTAACAAAAACTAACTTAGTTACATTTGACAATAAGCAGTAACTTTTGTTTTCATGACTTACCTTGGACTTTATTGAATATTATTTGTTACAAGAATATCTGTTGCAACCTATATATGTATTAGAATTTTTGTATATTATTTTAAATAAATAAGTATTTTGTTGGAAAACGTATACTGGTATAATAAAAAAATACAATAATCAAACTTCCTCCCTTACAGAACAGTTACCAAAAACTTGTGAATCCCGATGTACTACAGTGCTACAAGTTTTAAATTGTTTAAATGGTGAATAACTCCAGGGAAACAATAGTATCCAGCTGAAAACAAGTGTACTGGTTAGTTTTTTTTTATGTTTGGACTTATATACCTACTAATATTTTTTACTGATTTGTTAAACAGTCTGTTCACGAGTATTTTACTAAAGAAAATCGTTTTAGGTTTGTTCTGATAGAATTAAGTAATATTATTATTGATTTTTAAACAGTTTCTTTAAGAATGTTTTACTATAAAGAAAATATATTTTTGTTACATAAAAATTATTTTATTTCTTGATATCTTGTATACCATTTCTTAGACGCACGCATAAATATCTACAAAAAATACACAAATAACAAGTCAAATTCATCATTAAATCTTGCCATTTAAAGTTGAGTAGAAAACAATTTTTATAATTGATAATCTTATATAATTATTCATTTAATATAGTTATAGTATTGACTGACAATCAATTAATATTTATTGCATTTTTGGTTATAGTTGAGTATAATCTAAATTGGGTTTGGTATGAGTTGATAATTCACCAAAGATTCTATATGTGTTGCACACAAAGTTATTATAATAATATAAACGTATACGAGATAAGCGACATTTTTCCGGTATTATTGCAATAATTTTATGAGCGGCTTATATGAAATAATACGCGTATTATCAAAACATGAGTTATTTAAAAACGTTAACTTATTGATTTCCATCATCGCATGCGATGAAATCATTAAGTTAACGTTTTTAAATAACACATGAATCTTGATAATTCGCGTATTATTTCATATATGCCGCTCATAAAATTATTGCAATAATACAGAAAAATATCACTTATATCATATACGTTTTTTTAATTATAGTAACTTTGTGTGCAACATACATATATGGTGTCTTAGGTGAATTATCACTTATAGCAAACCCATTTCGGATTATACCCAACTATAACCAAAAATACAATAAATTTTAATTGATATTTTCAGTCAACAATATCACTATATTAAATGAATAATAATTATATACTAGCAATCAATTAAAGTAATAATCTACCAATAATTATCTCTCAAAATTGAATCTATATCGATATACTTTTGAGGTAATATATCCTTCCTATTGAAATAACTATATCTACATTAGGTAGGAAAACATAGGAAAATAAAATTACGATAAAAATATATGCATTCAATGAAACCTATACTTGAAATTAACGTAAGTAATAATAGGACAATGAAATAATTTATTCTCTTAAATTATTATATTATCCTTCCAAAAAGTTATCTTGTACCACGAAAAATAATAGAGTGTAGAAATAGTAGTAGTAGAGTATTATTGCAATGAGAGCCTTTGTCATTAAATCGTTGTTTGGTTTCCAAAAGAAGTTTACATTTAAGGTAATAAGATAAGCATCTTGTTTACCAATAATAAGTCTATATTTACAGTAATTATAACTATATCCGAGGAATACTGAACAGAGTGTACCATTGCCTGAACAGCCCAGATAGCATTTTTACATTCAGAGCATGTGCTCGGAACGTACTTTATGTACCCATGGAACTAAGAATGAATATTCATTTTGTATTCCGTGTAGAAAATCTGAATGTCAGAGAGACGTACAGATGACCGCCTCTCGATATACGAGTAAGATTCCTACAACGTACCCATAGACCAAAACGGAACTTGATATGAACCAGAAACGTATATTGACATACTGATAGATACATGAGGTATATAGGAGGAAGGTCCATCCTACATTCACAATGTACACTGCATGTTCATGGTATATGAGTACTACCTTCGCAGGAATTAAGCCGTAGGTGCCTGGTATGTTACACATGGATCATAAATCTATGATGCATGTATATTGTAGGAATGAACATTAAGTATCAGTGGCAGCTATAAGTACTTCACTCATGTCATGTATTTTCTTCAAAGTTTAATTATTATAAAAATTTATTACTTATTGTAATCATTGATGAGTCGCTGCTTCATTCTGAATATGTTCAGTATGACGCAGCGACTCATCTATGATTATAGCAAATAATAAATTATTATAATAATTAAACTCAAGAGAATACATGATATGAGTGAAGTACTTGCATATAATAAATCCAATATCTAATTTTAAAGTTTAATTGTTACAGTCAATTATTAGGTACTTACTCTAATTTTCCACATTTCATATTCCTTGTGAAGAATATTATGTAAGTAAATGTGGAATATATGCACAGAAAATTTGTTTTTACTATCAGTTTTCCACTAAAGTCAAATGTTTTATTCATCAAATTTTATTGAATGGAGCACACAAATGCTAAATAAACTTAAATAAAACTGTATTTGCTATAACAATACTTTACAAAGGTCCACGAATATATGTAAAAAAGTAAGTAGTTTTACGTTAATAAGATCTGTTAAAAACCATTTTAAAATGGATCAAACATTTATCACTCTAAAACTTCAGCTTAAAAATCATATTTAACGTGTTATTTATGAAAAAATCTAATGATCATATTACGCTACCTTAAAGTTTTATCTATTTCAAATCGTGTTTTAAATTGCCAAGAACAAAACATGATTTTATTTTATTAATTACTTTACATTGTTGTAACAATTAAGTATGCATCTTAAATTATAAAATAGGAAGAGGTATAAATAAAACAGTTGTGTTACTTTAAATATATTTTTATTTTTTGGTACAAAAATGAATTGTAATAATAAAAAACAATTGTGACAAAAATTTCAATTCAGATTTTTTTTAACAAAAAAATTTTCTTTGCAACTTATGAACTGTCATATTTTACTATAACGAATTTTTTGTCAGTAAGTAAAAAATAGTAAAAATTGGAGGGCTTATATTTTCAAAACCAAGTGTCCAGGTGTTGCCGATGGTGATACTTGTAATTGCGAAGTCCACTTTTCATTCTCAACACATCATCTGTGACTGATCCTATTGGCTGAATACTTTCTTTTGGCTTTTCCAATTTTTAAGAAGGTATTTCCTTCCTGTCCAGAGGAGGAGATACACATGCTAGTCCAACTACAAAAGAAAATACATTGTATTATATTTGAATAGGTACTTATTTCTCTTTAAAAACTGGCCATGATAAAGTTGAAAAATATAAAAACATCTTACAAAGATCTTACAGAAAAAATAAAACTGATCAAACATAAATTAAACAAATTGATATTATCATAGATAGATAGATAGATAGATACATTTATTTGTTCCTTTTTACATACAATACCTCATTGGATGTAGAACACGTCAAAAACATTAAGAGAATACAACAGAAAAAAAGAATATAGTTAATATTAATGTAAAAAATACATATCACAATAAAATTGAAACACTAACAAATGGTAACAGTGAAAATAAATAGAGGACGACAACAGTAATTAAAGTTAATTTTAAAATAGATAATATGCCTAGTTTGGATAAAAATGTGTTTGGTTAAAATATTAAAATGATATAACAATACAATACAATGATAAATTTGAGAACAGCCTAGTTTGAGAGTACAAAAGTAAGTTTTTTATTAATGTATTAAAACATCAGTGAAATATTCGTCCACCGTATAGTAAGCCTTTTTATTAGTATCCGTTTGAGTTCTAGTTTTAATGTTTTTAAAGTGAGATTTTTTATGTTGTCCGGAAATTTGTTAAAAATGTTAATTATAGAGAACTCAACATTTTTTTGTATATACGAGAAAGGACACGGCAGGCACAAAATAAATGGAAAAGAAGGTACAGTCAAATGGGCTGAAAATGTAGTATGTTGTACTTCATAATATCCTGATCAAAAGTTTTCATGGGCACAATATCTGAAAATCGCCAGTTTTTGAGATATGAAAGGTCAAAGATCAGGAATATCGGTACCCGCTGTCATAGTTGAGAGTATCATATTATGACGAGGATTTGTTTAACGTGTGATTTTATATGTACCTGAAGTTTCGAACGTTCACTTGAATGAATTTTAGATGAAAAAGAAAAGTTAATAAAAACCACATATCGATTTAGGCATAAACACTTCATTGCCACATTTGCTGACAATAAATATCCACAATACTTAAGTTTTTACACCTAAATCGAAGTGTGGCTTTTATTAATTTTTCTTTTTCATATGAAATTCGTTCAAGTGAACGTTCGAAATTTCAGGTACTTGATTTTAAATGCCTACCAGAGTTATTAAAAGAACAACATACCTATATTCTTTCAACTTCTAGTAAAGACAAGATTTCTTGGGAAGTCGACGGCTTCCAATATGTTCTTCGATATCATCTGACGTGCTTTTTGTACATAGTCCTTTGATTTGTTTTTATTCACTCTGTACATCAGATCTCTGCCCTTTTCAATTAATTGCAGCTCTTCTATAATCCTCTGAAATAGGTATAAAGCAAATTACTACAAATAGGTAAATACCTATCACAACTCGTATGTTGTAATCAAATCCAATGGTTGTGATTTAAATAAACAAAAGCTCCTTAATATTGAAATAGATCGAACCTACCTTCTTGAAAATAAGATTTAAACACCCCGTAAAGTGTTCACATTTCATCTGCATTTTCACCTGTTTTTCAATGATCAGTCAATTGTTTGAATGGTGACCACCAAGCTTCCTTTTCGTGGACAGAGACCATTACAAAGTTTCTTTTCTAAAAATCGATACCTACAAACGCCGTAATTATTATAACTAATATAGGTGGTATGCTTAGTATAATATGTACAAAACTTTAGTGTCTAAATATAAAATATCTGCAAATGACAACAAAACTATGTGGTAGTTATATTGTATACAATAATTGTAAAATACTTACTGCAATGCAATTAATGTATACTTGGACTAATTAATAAATCACGGGAAAACAAAAAACAAAACACAAATTGAAGAAATCGACATTTGCATTTGACAGCAGAATCGTGACTGACAGTGGAGCATGCGCACTAACCTAAGGACCGTGGCGCGCATTTAAAAAATTCTACAAGGGGATTGTAATGACATGGAAAACGGAAATCTAAATATAAAAGATAAAAAGTAATTAAATACCCATTCTAAGTCTGAACTATCTGCTTAAGAAATGCCGATAGTTACCGAGCTAGTTACTAATTAATTGAACACAGTACATAAATTAAAAAAGGGTTATTATTCATTATTATTTAATATTTCATTCATTATTATTTAATATTTCATATTCATTATTATTCAATATTCGATCACAAATCTAAAGTCTGTATTCAAAATTTAAAACATATTTCATATTGACGAACGATTTAAAATTTATAAAACGTCATACACCGCACAGGGGATGATTATAAATGTACTTAAATCAAATCTATATAGATAGAGAAATATCATTATTATTTTTGTAGGTAGGTAGGTAGATAGGTACTATAAAACTAGCATTGCTGTCTCATCAGCTGTGATGCAGGTTTATTTTTATTAGTTCAAAAATCGAACCAATCAGCGTTCGCGTTAAAAGTGCTGAACTTTTGATGATATTACTGTCGGCGCGGCGCTCGGGCGATGCAAATATTTCTACAAAAAATATACCTGTATTATACAGATAAAATCATTGACGAATGTTTATACGATGTACATGAACACATATACGAAGAACGTTCCCTGATACGTGTACACAGTATATGCGACTGTGAATATAAACTTTTCTGTATATTCCATTTATATCGTATGTATAATCATATTGTATATGTGAAAATATTATTTATATGGGAATGTTGAGGGAACATACATGGCAAGTACAGAATGCAATTAGAACATTGGGAATGCAAAATGTACATTAGCGGAATAATAAATGCTATCTGGGAGGTATATGATTCAGAATACAGTAGTGTTTTTTCCGTGTACGTACAGCAACCGAATAATGTATAGAAGCACTATTTATTTAAAGAATAACTTTTCTTTTTCCTTCCTCATTTAGTGTCTGATGTTCCTTAAGTCGAATGACTACTTTACCTTTTTAGTAAACCTAACCGACTTTTATACAGGACCAGTCGAAAAGTGAGAAATTTTAAATTTGGCTATTGAATAATAAACACCCTATATGAGGCATTGAGCTAAAATTTTGTATAGAGGTATTTGAGACAACTGCGAATCGAATACGCTATCCAATTTGCCGATAAAAAATTGCCTAATAGTCGATACCGAAATTTCGACCCATTTAGAGGAGCTTAGTAGGCCTTGAAAATATGAAAATTACACGTTTTTCAAAACAGTCAAATAAAGCTTATCGAGTACTATATAAAAAAAAAATCGCAAAAATAGTTAATTAACAATAGGCTCATTTTATGAAAAATCGGTGAAACAATTTTTTCCAACGGGATATTGTTCCTTTAAGTGTCTAAACAATACCATAATTTTTTAAAATTTTCAAATTAATATTTAATAACAAAAAAATATTTTTACTTATTGCGGCCGGTTTCAGAGAATCGTAACGGCTTAGTTAAATAAAAATTATTAATAACAGAGATAGAGTTTCGGGAGTTCGTACTTTTTTATTGGAAATTTTTTCCTATTTAAGGACCTTTCTTTAAAATTTCTCAAATATTAATAGTTTTCGAGTTATTTGCAAAAAACGAAACTCGTTATTTTTTCAATCTTCATTTGTTTATAACTTTTGCAATTGTTTATGTGCGGATTTGAAACTTTTGCACATTTTTCTAGACGTCATTCCGAATTCAATGAGCCCTCACTCATATTTTTACGATCTTTATCAAGCATTAACACGGCTTTGAACTTGTGAACTAGTCTAAACCGCTGCATTGAGATATGGGGCATCTACTTCATGTAACCAACATAACCTTAAATTTTAAGATTTTCAAGTTTATTCTCATTTTTAAAGTTTGTATACGCATTTTCAGCTTGGAGCCGTATTGGCTCCAAGCAAATATTTAAAAATCCACGTAAATAATTTTTCAATATTGTTGATTAATAAAAATATACTGTTAATTAAAGGTTAGATTTCCAACCTACAAAAAGAGTCCTATTTTATTAGGACAAAGTATTTAGAACTTAATAAACATTACACTGTACTAGATTTTAGTTGAAAATACGGGAACCAGGCAGAAATTTTAATAATAGCTGCGTAATATAGTTCACAATACATCGCCGGTTGTCGAATTGTCTAATTCGTGTGAAATAGAAAAAATGATTTTTGCTATTAGCTACCACTACCGAGAATTTTCACAGAGAAAAAAGTTGGGCGTCTCGTCAAAACGAAGCTACTCACGAAAATTCAGCCTATTACTAATCATTAAAAAAAAAGGGCGATGTACTGTGGACTAATACTCTTAAATCTTAAGAAACTCATGTTTTTGAGGTTAGCTGTGACGTCACGTGCAGATGCCCTATAGATGTGACTCATGCGCTTCTTGTAGGCAACGAAACAATTAGTATAACAGCTAGGGTGGAGATATAAACAAAGTAGTACCGCAAACGATAAAGAACCCTATTGTAAATTAACGGTGCGTTACAAATCCATTGGGAAAGAGCCTTATCGGACCTGAAGGAATTTTAATAGCGAACGCTAGCTAACAGGGGTAGGTCGTAAGGGGATGACGTACGCACGAAGCAGTTCCTTAATGCAAGGTAACATAAAGAACTCGCGAGCACCGGGAATCATATAAAAATGCCGCTAAATCACTCACGGGGATGAGTTGGCAGCATCAACTTTGGTAACCCACTGGTCAAAAACCCCAGAGACGAGAAGTTGTTTAATAAGAGCAACGTTTGTTTCTGTTAGTTAATCTTAAACTTTGAGAAATACTTTAAATAGTCCCGAGACGAGTTGTCTGAATAGACAACGCTCGATTCTTTTGCTTAACGCTTAATAAGGATTCATTTTTTTTATATACCTAGTCACGAGACGAGTTGTCTGAATAGACAACGCTCGATTCTTTTGCTTAACGCTTAATAAGGATTCATTTTTTTTATATACCTAGTCACGAGTCGAGTTGTCTGAATAGACAACGCTCGATTCTTTTACTTAACTCTTCATAAGGATTCATTTTTTATATAGTCACGAGACGAGTTATCTGGATAGACAACGTTCGATTGTTTTACTTAACTCTTAATAAGGATTAATTTTTATAGGTATATATAATCACGAGACGAGTTGTCTGAATAGACAACGCTCGATTTTTGCTTTACTCTTAATAAGGTTTCATTTTTTTTATATAGCCACGAGACGAGTTGTCTAAAAAGACAACGCTCGTTTTTGTATTCAAGTCGAAACTGTAAAAAAAGGGGAGAATTTAAATTAGTCTTTGCAAATTTAATTGTCCATCGGTACTAGGACAATGCACGGGAAGATCATAGAAGACAATCATGATGGCATTCAAGGTACAGGGGAAGAGAATTCCTTACCTTACCGTGTACATAGGTAGAGGTAATGTAACTTAAATAATTATCACAAAATGGCCAATTAAATTTAATTTGTTTATTAATTTCTCTCTAAAGTTCTACGAATTCTTGGCTACGCGAATTACATTTATACAATTCACGACTTTATATTAAACCACCCCAATGTAATACTATCGGCAACTGTGATACCATGATGGTAATATTAATTAGAGGTAATTAGTTACTTATTACTTATAGTGATTTGTTCTCATTAATTTACGTCAAACTATTCGAATAAGATACGTTTAATTAAGCGTAATTATTTTGTCTTTTATTTTTCTTATTAATTTTGATAAGGGTTGCGCAACAATCAAGCTGTGAAATGGTCAGTAATACCATTGTATTTAGACTACCTAGTAGTATAATCTTATGGAGATTTCGTTGGATGTGAAAGGAGGCTAAATGTAGATGGCATCAGCGTCGGATTATACCACCGGGAAACCGAGAGATTTCCCGGTAGGCCCTCGACTTACCAGTTTTGGGGCTCCTAGGCCCCTGGCGTCAAAAGACCGTAATATTGTTATTATTCTTATTCTTAATAATAAAAATAATATTAAAGTTGAAAGTAGAAAATATAATAATACGTATTTTTTGAAGACACGCGCAACGTGGCAATAAGCTGTATTATCGCCGTCGCTTGACGGGACTTCAGTTCACACTTCTATTTGCTTGGTAATGTATACTTGTTCCTAAATTGTGTTTAACATGCGTGTCTCGCTTGGTTTAGTGTTTAGTTGATTTTTCGCAAAGACAAAGAGCAACACTCGAAGGGCCGGATTATTCTAGGCTACAGCCTAGGGGTGACAATGTGTGAAGAGGCGCGGGCAGTCAATTTTCATTTTCGAGAAAAAATATAAAAAAAAAAATTTCTTTAGATTTCTCTCACCTAAACACACCACAAATAGTAGACAACCCAGAAATCCAAAGCCAAGGCTGTGCGGAAGGGGGTTACACATTTGGAAAAACGCAGACGCATCCACACCCACCGGTGTTGTCAATACCGGGGCTGGGGGTCGAACCCAGAGCGTGGTAGACAGTTGATCAGCATATTCGCCACTCAATATGCCTTAACCGACTGAGCTACCTGCTCATCAATTTTGAAACTCGGACGAAAAATTTTTATTTTCATATTCAAATCTGGTACACATGCATATCACGTATTGTATATTGTATTTGTATACAAGTGAAGAAAGATTCATAACCATGTGAATGTTATGATTCTAACTATTTTACTGACAGGTAAAAATAAGGATAGTTTGTTATCCAGTAAATAGCATATTGTATATTTAGGTGTGAAAGCAATACATTTCCGGACGACGATGCAAATTGTTGGCCGAGGCGCTAGCCGAGGCCAACAAGTATCGAAGTCCGAGAATGTACTTTCACACCGAAGTACACATACTATTTTTTCTGAAATCACAATCAATATTATTATAAATTAAGGAATTTGTATTAATGCATAACATTTCTTCATTACAATCTAACTGCTAGATAATAAATTCAATGAGTTGGTTTGTTTGTTTATTTACTGTCTAAAATATATATAAAAAATCGTACGGGAATGTTACTTTCCCGGCCTGTAACATTCCCGTTGCCATTGCTTGGCAACAGATCTTTTCCGGTCTGTTTTGTGATAGTTTATTAGCAACTGGAATTGTGCATTTTTCGATCTGAAATTTTTTTTTTATTATTTTATTTTTTTATTTTAATGCCTTATTTATTTTATATTTATATATTTCGCGCCGAAAATGTAAACATTGCCGAACGATTTCAGAAAAATAATATTTACAAGTCTAAACGCAACTAGTGACGAGTATTTTGAATATCGTAATTTTTAGATCAACCCCCGTTTTCATTCCTTTGAAGGATAGGATAGGATGCGAGTAAGATTATAGGTGAGATCAGCATCAAGAAACCCCGAAGAACTTTATTTCACTTGAATCTCGAATTTTCACCACTTTAAACCGATTCAAGAAACTTATGGTCTCATAAAAATGAATTTGGTATCCAATCTACATGAATAATACTTCGTTTGTTTGTGACTCTCGACCAAGAAGGTAAACGCGGAATAAAGAGAAATGTCTGCGATTTTTAGGTTAGGTTAACCCAACGCCACTTTGTCGCAGCACTACTCTAAGGTACAATGTCTTAAGGGTATTTTCCATTTTTTTAATTTAAATTGACTGATATATCTACTGTCGGTAGATTTTTGTCAAAAAAAAGGCACATTTTTCCCACTGTACGCTGGGGGGCCCTTCTACATATTTTTTCCGGTGGGCCCTTGCGCCCACAATCCGACGCTGGATGGCATAACGATCGAGGGACGCCAGCGATTTAATTGGTGGAATGAAATTATTATTATTGGTTGAAATCTCTTGCCTTGACATTGAGCCAGAGTATTGTACTGTTTGAAAATACGCAGGTCCGCATTTAGTTTTATTCTCCGTCCATTAATTACTTCCACGTCCAGTAGAAGTATAGTAACGACAAAAAAACTTTTAAAAATTTTTATTGTCCAAATAGGCTTAAAATGTCATGAAACGTCGAGATTTTAAGTTTGAGCGAAAAAAAATTTCTGTCTGTCGGTCTGTCTGTCGGTCTGTCTGTCTGTAACTTTTTTTTGTGCGCACGTTTACTCTGGAACCGTTTGAGATATTGACTTGAAATTTGGTACACATATGTACTTTAACGAGATCTAGAACTAGATTATATTTTCATCTTGTTCCGTCGAAGGGTTGGGGGGTAAATTTGGGGTAAATGGGTAAATCAAGCAGATAGGATTTCAAATATTATGTTATTAAAGTTCCATAAACAATTATTTTTACACACAAAGTTTTTTCGTTGTGAGTGACTTGGATAGAGAATCTGGATGTGGAAGTAGTGATTCCTTGGGCAGCGGTTTTATATTTTATTTTATAAGTTTTGCTTGAAAGGTCACTAAGTGCAAGTAGAACTGAACGCGATTAATATTGAATGTAAGTAGAATTTACTATTTAACTTTCTCTTAAAAACAGAAACAAAACGTCAACCTTATTTTATTAACAAGTTTCAATATTTGTACGAATTATGTCCGCGTTGCCACATGCACAAAAATTTCTTGTATAAGATGTATCTTGGAAATTATAATTATAAATATTACCTAATTACGTAAGATACCGCTAGGATCTGGTTAGGTAAATTCGAAAGTGTAGGTGTGCATAATTTATGCCATGTACAGCTAATATATAGGGATATTGTTTAAATTTTAAAAAACCGCTGCCCAAGGAATCACTACTTCCACATCCAGATTTTTTATCTAAGTCACTCACAACGAAAAAATTTTGTATGTGGAAATAATTGTTTATGGAACTTTAATAATATAATATTTGAAATCCTCTACCCCAAAAACCCATAAAACGATACCCCACATCGGTAGCGGGGTGGGGATGGTGATAGGGGGTGGTAGTGGGGGTGGATGAAGTAAAAAACATTTTGAGGTTTCTGGTTCTTGTACACACCCTAAATCACAATTTTTTTTCATCCCCTTTAATAATGGGGTGGGGGTGATAATGGGGGTGGTTAATGCCAAAATTTTTTTTGAGACCTCAGCTTCTCTTGTATATACTAAATACCAATTTTATGGACTCTTACTTGCTTGATTTAACTATTTTCCCCAAATTTACCCCAATTTACCCCCCAACCCTTCGACGGAACAAGATGAAAATATAATCTAGTTTTAGATATCGTTAAAGTACATGTGTGTACCAAATTTCAAGTCAATATCTCAAACGGTTTCAAAGTAAACGTGCGCACAAAAAAAGTTACAGACAGACCGACAGAACGACAGACAGAAATTTTTTTTCGCTCAAACTTAAAATCTCGACGTTTCGTGACATTCTAAGCCTATTTGAACAATAAAAATTTTTAAAATTTGTTTTGTCGTTACTATACTTCACTGGATGTGGAAGTAATTAAGTAGGTACCTACCTATTTATTATTTTAAAACGTAACCACATTATTAATTTCGAATTAAACAGCTAGAACCTTTTATCAACACAAAGTTTTCGCCTCGGTTGTAAATATGTCCTTGAACGTAATAAAATGTGTAGTAAATTTCTAGCTACTAAGATTTCTACTTGCTTGAACCCTTTGATGTGCCGCCCACCAATTAGAATTGTTGTCATCGGATAATCGGTTTATTATGGTTTATTGGCAAATTGGCATAATATAAAATATTCAAGTTTAGCAAATTGAATAGTAGATAGATGCATTTTGGAAGTGTTCTTGTCAAGTGGTTTCGGTCTCAGTGATTTATATTTCTTGTGTTTATTGTGTTCCTTATAATTATTATCAGCATTATTATAGTGCGTTGCATAATATAAGTATATTTTATTACTTCCACATTCAGTGGAAGTATAGTAACGACAATTTTTTTTTTAATTTTTATTGTCCAAATAGGCTTAGAATGTCATGAAACGTCGATATTTTAAGTTTGAAAAAAACGTTTACTCTGGAACCGTTTAAGATATTGACTTGAAATTTGGTATACATATGTACTTTAACGAGATCTGGAACTAGTTTATATTTTCATCTTGTTCTGTCGAAGGGATGGGTGGTAAATTGGGGTAAATGAGGGGTAAATAGGTAAATCAAGCAAGTAAGAGTCCATAGAATTGGTATTTCGTATATACAAGAGAAGCTAAGGTCTCAAGAAAATTTTTGGCATTAGCCCCACCCACATTACCACCCCCCCCCATTATTAAAGGGGATGAAAAAAAAAATGTGATTTAGTGTATGAACACGAACCAAAAATCTCAAAATATTTTTTTTACTTCATCCACCCCCACTACCACCCCCATATCACCACCCCCACCCCACTACCGATGTGAGGTATCGTTTTATGAGTTTTTGGGGTAGAGGATTTCAAATATTATATTATTAGGCTAAGCAGCAATTTTAGTAGTTTCTACGTAGTAGTTACCATTAGTGGAACTTTATTTCCGTAACTAAGGGTTGCTACGTAATGGGAACCATCCTTCTACTAAGCATTCATCAAAATGGGAAATAATAATTACGTAGCAAGTTAATATTCTGGTACTTCTACCGTTACCGTGTCGAGGACTAGGTTATTACGTAAACGGCATGTAACCAAGTAGTAGAAATTACCAACTTTTGGAACAGCTAGCTGACCGGAATGAGAGCGCAAACTATATATTTGGCTCTCTGTTATTCGAATAGCAAATTAATGACTTATTGAGTTTGAGCACATAACATATCCAAGGCCTAAGTTATGGTGATTATATACAACATGCACAAGCATATATTATAAATCATGATGTTTTACATTTACCCTGGGTGTGGATATTAAAACCACCACTTGTTTTCTGTAAAATGTTGTCATGATGCTTCGATAAAAAAGACGCCCCCTCGAGAAAATGGTTTTTTGCGAAAAAAAAATTTTTGCAAAAATTATGTGTACAAGCAAAACTGCAAAATTTTTTATGGAAAACGTTTTTTTTTTTTTAGTTTTATATATTATAAAGTAGGTATTAATCTATCTATAAAACATATTTGCAAATGACCATAATAAAAAAAATATTGAATTATATTTTTATCTGTTTTCATTCAACAACAGAAAAATGGCGATTTTAATTGCAGTCACTTTGTAGTGGTATATATGTCAGCAAAGCATTTGTCACATATTAGAGGTGGCAAAAACCAAAATTATTTCCCTACAAGATACATTTCTCATAAAAGTAGCAGATGCCACCAACGTATATAGTTAAAAGTGGTGACGGGAACTACAACAATTTCACTGTGTAGGTATATTTACATAGATGTAGGAAATGGAACCAATGTCGCTATAAGATCTTGGTAACTATTGCTACCAACTTATTTTCATGTTGGTACAATTGGCAGATACAAGATAGGTAATTTTTTTTTAATTGGCAACACGGTAATAACTGTTAAAGTGTCACTGTGTGTGATGTGGGACATAGATTATGTGGGATGTGGATTAAAAATAACAATTATTATGCTTTTACTAAGTACTTTTTATTATCTGATATTATTAATTAAGTTGTTAATAAACTTGTGCAAATAAAATATTTGTTTTTTTACTGAAAACGATGTTGTACAATGTATGTCTTGCAAATGTATTTATTAACGTGAGGTGTGTAATAATGGAAAGAATACATAAGAGTTTTCATATTTTAGTGATCAGTTTTCATTTAATTTCACTCAGTTCAATTTATTGTACACTGCGCGTCATATTAATGTGGTACACTTCGATTTTATCAATGCAAAGAAGACTAGACTGGTCACATTTGACAATAATAAAATCTATCACAAATCAGTATTTCAAACAATAACGATGTCTAGACAGTTAAGTAATATTCAGAAGATTGAGAGAACATCACAATCTACCAATAAATTTAGTTAATGGTTTTCAGTTCACAAGTGCTGCACCATATTTATATGCCGCGTAGTGTACACAAACAATGTCTTATGCCGTTATACCGATATTGTCCGTTTCCCATCGTCACAATATTTATTAAATTTGGAGTTTTTAATCGGCAAATTCATTTAATATGCTCAGTGGATTACTAACTGGACTATTGATCAATTGTGTTTTAAAGACAAGTTGTAACTTTCGTGCAGTACACAGTATCACTAATATCACTACAAACTGTTATATTTTTCGATTACTCTTTTCCTTGTGTTGATGGAAACACTTTTGCACTTGTTGACAAAGATGATGGTTTTGCTGTGGCGAAATAATCTTTCATGTGTGCATCATATTCTGAAGAATCACTATTTCTACTACTGTTTAACTGTTTCCTCAGTTTTCTATAAAACGTGGATAAGTGCCGATAAACTTTATTTCGCTTTTACTGAGCATTTAAGATGCTGCCATTTTATTCAATGCCAATAATTATATAAATCGTCTTAAAAGTTAATATTACTTTATAGTCGGTTTTCAGGTAACTTGTAACTTTGTAGTCATTTTCAATTAGTGGGGAGTAGTAAAAATAACTTCAAAGTCCCTATGCTCGTAGAAATAGCCTCATTTTTACTCGAGACGTCACTAATAAGTTAGACAACTTTGAAGTTCCAGAAAATTTCCCAACAACGTACCTGGAACTTAAAATTGCATACTTGAAGTTATCGTTACTTTTAAGTGGTCCTTTGGTAACGCTGTGCGGCATTACTACCAATTTTCACTTTGCAGTTGAGGATGCTTCAAAGTAATGCAGAGTAGTATCCGGGACGTTGTAGATTCTGCAGCGATTACTTGAAAGTGTTATAACTATGCAATGCCTGAATTCAGTAGAATCTACATAATTGTCACTACAATTACATACCACAAAGTGAATATTGCTCTAAAGTTGCAAGTTTAGTAACAGTTATGTCATTCCTACTATATTAAAGTTCCGATGCCTCAGATGCCAGTTCCCATCACTTGAATGCTGCTTGGGAGAGTTCCATAAACAATTATTTCCTGATACAAAATTTTTTCATTGTGAGAGACTTGGATATTTTTTCTTGCTTTGTTTTGAGTGAAAACATCAAATAGGGTAAGTGACTATTATTTTTTTGGGAAAATTCATAATAATTTGCTGCAAATGACTATATTTACTAAGTTTTGGGTAAAAATGAAGAGAATTTATACCTACCTACCTATATATTATATACTTCGGATAGAGTTCCATTAATATTGCTATTTTACTACTTGAATACAGTCGCAAACTGTTAACCATTTAATAATTTCATTGTTTAGTTTATTTAACAAACTTTTTTTTTTCATTCATTAGACTATATTGGCGCCATCGGCTAGTTAATGAACTTTTTCTAAATATTATTTATAATTATTATGATGACTCATCAATTTTTGTTGAAAATAAATTTCATACATTAAAATGTACAAAAGCAATTTGATGTACTTTTTTACACAGATAAGAGATAATGACACTATAATACGCATCAATTCTAATTAAAATGTACTTAAATAACTCTGATTATCTAATAGCTACAAATGTATCGTTTGATAATTAGGCAATTTTAATAATTTATTCCAAATTCGTGCACTTACGCCGGCTCCACACATGAGTCCTCGAATATTCGCGTACTTTTAGGAATATTTGTGTACACATATTCGTTTATGAATATTTGGCGAACACACTCTCCACACATAAGATCGTTGTTACCGACTATTTGTATACGGCATTCGTGGAGGAAAAATAGCGTATATTTGTTGAGTACGTCGTCGTATTGTTTAAAACCGCTGCGCAAGGAATCACTACTTCCACATCCAGATTTTCTATCCAAGTCACTCGCAACGAAAAAAATTTGTATGTGGAAATAATTGTTTATGGAACTTATATAACATAATATTTGAAATCCTCTACCACAAAAACCCATAAAACGATACCCCACATCGGTAGTGGGGTGGGGGTGGTGATAGGGGGTAGTTGGTAGAGGGGATGGATGAAGTAAAAAATATTTTGAGGTTTCTAGTTCTTGTGCACATACTAAATCACAAATTTTTTTCATCCCCTTTAATAATGTGGTGGGGGTGGTAATGGGGGTGGCTAATGCCAAAATTTTTTTTGAGACCTTAGCTTCTCTTGTATATACTAAATACCAATTTTATGGACTATTACCTGCTTGATTTACCTATTTACCCCAAATTTACCCCCCAACCCTTCGACGGAACAAAATGAAAATATAATCTAGTTCTAGATCTCGTTAAAGTACAAACGTGTACCAAATTTCAAGTCAATATCTCAAACGGTTCCAGAGTAAACGTGCGCACACAAAAAAGTTACAGACCGACAGACACAAAAATTTTTTTTTCGCTCAAACTTAAAATCTCGACGTTTCATGACATTTTAAGCCTATTTGAACAATAAAGGTTTTTTTAATTTTTTTTGTCGTTACTATACTTCCACTGGATGTGGAAGTAAAATGAATTCTAATGAAATGATTGGTTTTATACTACGTGTTATTTTTTTTTTTTTGTTTAAAAGCATTCTAAACGATGACATTAGAGAGTCATTTTTTCTCTTTAGCTCATTTACAGTGCAATTAAAGTTCAAAGCATTATGAATTCTTCAACATGCTTCGGCAATTTCGTTTCTATTTTTATGAAGGGGGGTCCTTGATATTCCTCCAAGAATTGGAAAACTGCATCATTTGTCCACTCCATTTTAATTAACTGTGCACAATACAACAAACATTGCAAATATAAGCTGCTACTGCTCGAATTATTCAAGGTGGTTGTTATTTATATCAAAAAGGCTCATTAGAGCTAAGCAGACTGTATATTATTTTTATTTTGTTTGGATTAATAGGTAAATCGTTGATGAATAAAATGCCAGTTAAGAGAGCTTCGTGGGTGTTGATTGCTGTACAGAGGCCTCTGTGGGGTTGTTTTGGTGATATCTTCCCTCGTTTCCTTTAGTCACACACAACAGTTTAAAATACTACTAAAAATAGTAATGCATTTACAGAAAAAACTAAAGTTATGCACTACGAGAATTATCACGACAGAATTGCTTGTCTTGTATCTATCTACTCCTAGACTCGACTGTCTCCTTCTTCTTCTACACAGTGGTGGAGGGGGCAACCTTAACTGACAATGATAGGCAACCCATAAAACCGTAAGAAAATCTCATCGAGCCTAGTCTTGATAACTAATAGAAACGAATTATTCGCCAATGTTTTTCTATTACTAAAATGGGATTAATTCTCAACATTCCCCTCACCAAAATACGAGTTATTTTACTAAATCTTAAACTAACAAAAACTATAAAATAAAAGAGCAAAACTAATTTACTAACAAAAAAAAACTGTCAGTCGACAGGTAGCGGACACAGTTTCACAACTAGTCGCTTGAATATGCCAGTGTTCGTTCGCACGCTTACCACCCGGACTATACCATCAGCTCCTGGGTGAGTTTCCGTTACACGGCCTAACTGCCATTGCAAAGGTGGTAAATTATTCACTTTTATCAACACTAAAACACCAGGTGAAATGGATTTCTCCGGATCTAACCACTTTCCCCTTTGTTGTAAAGTATGATGCAAATATTCGGAATGCCATCTCGCCCAAAAGCTCTGGTGCATTCGTTGTATTAATTGCCAGCGACTTAGTCGTGACAACGGTATCTCGGTGACGTCTGCATCCGGGACAGTCTTTAATGGTTCTAAAGTAAGGAAATATCCTGGTGTCAGAACAGACAAGTCATTCGGATCCGAACTAATCGCAGTCAAGGGTCGCAAATTGAGGATCGCCTCTACTTGTACAAGAACCGTGTAAAATTCTTCGTATGTTAAGATTTGTTCCCCTATGACTCTCTTTAAATGAGTTTTTACCGAACGAACACCACTCTCCCATAAACCACCCATATGGGGCGCCGAGGAAGAATTAAAATGCCAATCTCTAGGTTCTTGGCCAGAGGCCACTTTCGTATAACTAATAAGTTCTTTGTGAGCCTTCACAAAGTTTGATCCATAATCACTATAAATTTTACTACACCGACCTCGTTTTTCGACGAATCTCCGTAATCCAGCTAGATTAGATTAGATTAGATTAAAGGGTGGAGCTGGCCGCTTGGCCTTGGCCACCGCGACCCCTTTGGATCTATTGTGGCACTCCTGATCTAATTTAATTAGAGTTCCTTATCCAGCTTTGTCTTTTGTACCAGACTCCATAACCTTGATAGGGGCTCCTTAGTATAGCTATCTGCTCTTGGTTTTTCCTCACCAAGTATTTGGAATCTCAGTCTGGCTAGGCCTTCGCAATGGCACAGCACATGTACTGAGGTTTCCTCTTCCTCTTGACAGAATCTGCATGTTGCATCATCTGCCAGGCCCATTAGACTCATATGCCTATTGAGCCTACAATGTCCAGTTAGAAGACCCACTGTTATCCTAATGGCCTTTCTATTTTGGCATAGTAGATCTTCCGTGAATTTGGCCGACCGTTCTTTAATGAACTCTTTAGCCTGTCTCTGTCGCGGGAAACTCTTCCACCATTCTAGAGATTTGCCCTGTACCCATTTATTAATGGATGATCGTTTGCATGGCTTAGCCACGCCGCAAAAGGGTTGGGGGCCTACCAGGGCATTAGATGCGCCTTCCAGAGCCAGTTCATCAGCCTTTTCATTTCCCCTGTGTCCCTCATGTCCTGGTACCCATGCCACGGTCACTTTATTCTGACTTCCTAGGTCTATAAGGGCATTAATACAATCCCATACTAGTCTTGAGTCGACCTGCATGGAATCGATTGCCTTTAGCGCCGCTTGGCTGTCGGAAAAAAATGGCAGTTGACTGGTTGACAGTTGCTTGCCTCATTATTTCCTTTGCACACCACTGTATAGCGGCCACCTCTGCCTGAAATACTGTGGCATGTATTCCTAGACTTATCGGGATTTCCGTTTTCGACCTTATCCCGTAAATCCCAGCTCCTACTCCATGTTCTGTCTTGGAGCCGTCCGTGTACCAGACTATTTGTGCTGATATCGGAGGGCCATTCTTCCAATTCTCTCTGTCTGGTATTTTGATTTGAAAATTTTTATAGAAGTTATACTTTGGGACCATGTTGTCCGTGGGCATTCCCAGAATAGGGTCTGCCTTCAGCTCTGAGTATAACTTTTGGTGCTCTGTATCGTGTTGCTGCCTTATGGGCGTTGTGCCTTGCATTAGCCTGTGCAACACCGAACGAGCTTCCCCCTGGATGAAAATGTGTAGTGGTGGCAGATCTAGAAGGACCTCCAAAGCCGCCGTGGGAGCAGTTTTTATGGCCCCCGTGGCGCACAGGCAAGCAAGCCTTTGTGCGCCACTTAATAGCCTTATTGCTCCCGGCTGCAGCGTCTTGGTCCACCATACCACCGACCCATAGGTTATCATGGGTCTAACGACCCTAGTATATAACCATAGGGACATCCTGGGGTTTAACCCCCAGTTTTTTCCACACATCTGCCTGCACCTTCCCAGGGCAATCGTTGCCTTTTGTATGACTTTTTGGATGTGGGTATTCCATGTCAGTTTTTGGTCAAAAATGACTCCTAGGTATTTAGCCTCACTGGCAAATGGAATTTCTACTCCATTGAGCCTTAGGGGCTTTAGGCCTCCCAAGGATCTTTTTCGTGTGAAAGTGACGACTGTAGTTTTGTGAGGATTTATGGATAGTCCTTCCTCACTACACCATCTGTCGACAATGTTTATGGCTCTTTGCGACCGCTCTATGGTGCTCGCAAATCGCCCCTTGACTACTATTGCTAGGTCGTCAGCGTATCCTAGGCAATAAAAACCTTCTGCGGAAACTTTCCGGAAGAGTTCGTCGACAAGGGTTGCCCACAGCAGTGGAGATAGTGCTCCTCCTTGAGGGCAGCCTGTACTCACCTTCGCCTCAATGGTAGCGTCGCCCAAATTGGACACTATCACTCTTTTATCTAGGCTGGCCTTAATCCACTGACAGAGTACTGTTGGGACTCCTCTATTTGACAACGCATTCGTTAATGATTGCGTTGTCGCGTTGTTGAACGCTCCTACTATATCAAGAAATGTTGCCACTGCTATTTCTTTGTCATCAAATGACTTTGTCAGTAGCCTGTTCAAATCATCCAGCGCGATCTGTTGACTTTCCCGGCTGGTATGCATATTGACGTTCACTAAGGGGGTTTTCCCTTAGTACCTCGTCTCTAATGTACCTGTCCAGTAGTCTTTCCAATGTTTTAAGTAGGAAAGAGGACAGGCTTATGGGTCTGTACGACTTGGGCGTTTGGTCTGATATCCTGCCTATTTTTGGTAGGTAGGTGACCTTCACCTTCCGCCACATGTGTGGTATATATTTCCAGGCCAGACAGGCTCTGAATATTTTGCACAAATGTGGTACTATTATATCCTGCGCTTTTTGGAGCAGAATCGGGTAAATTCCATCCATACCAGGAGATTTATATGGTTGGAACTTGTTAAATGCCCATCTGATTTTGTTGGGTTTCGCTACCTCGTTGGCTAGCCTCCAATCCTCAGGTCTGGGCCGCTCAGCCCTTTGATCTGGGAATTGCACGGCCTCCGAACCCTTCAATACCAGCGAGCCCGGAAAGTGTGCCTCCATGAGCAATTCAATACTTTCCGTCAATGTTTCTGTGTAGGTTTCGTCCTCCTTTTTAAGGAGGCCTACTTCATTTGCAGTGCAACCATCCTTGGCCAAGACCCTGTGGATTCTAGAGGCTGCAGGGCCATCATTGACCTCTTCACAAAACCTCCTCCATGAGTCTCTTTTGGCCTTGCGGATTTCTATGTTGTACCGTGTGAGTTTGACTTTGTAGGTATCCCAGTCTTGTTTGGATTTGGCCTTATTGAACAGTTTTCTCATTTCTGTTCTGAGGCCTTCCAGATGTGTGTTCCACCAGACTGTTTTACCTCCGTTTTCCTTATTTTCTCTGGGCAGTTTTCCTGGTAAGCAGCCATTATGGCCTCGCTTACCTGTTCCACTGCTACCTCAAGGCTCCCTACATCCCTTCCAGATGCTGTCCCTCCCTGCAGGTGCCTTCTGAGGGACTCTAAGTAGCCTTCCCAGTTGGTCTCTCGGGGATTTCTGAACTTTGTCTCCGTCAGGGATGGGGTCGTAAGGTGAAATATTATGTGCGTGTGATCGGAACCTGATGGCTCTTCTGACACATGCCAGTTTATGATGTTAGAGCTTATATTACTCGTACATAAGTAGGTTTTTTGCCTGTATTGGCTATTAGAATCTAGAATGAACTGTAATAAATACTCACCCCTTGTGTTGACGTTGGTGCTTCCCCATACCATATGGTGTGCGTTGGCATCACATCCCGTTATCATTGGAAGGTTCCTTTCTCCACAATAGGCAACTATGTCGCTCAGTAGTTGCGGAGGGCAGAACCCTTCCTCGCCTGGGAAGTAGGCGGAGCATACAATCCAGCTCTTCATCCCCTCCTCCGTAGACGCTGTTAGGGTAGCTGTAACAAAGTCGTCGGTGCAAAGCACCGGAATTAATGTACAACTTACTCTACTGCTATATACGGTACATGCTCTAGGTCTAGTTGAGGATGTATTGTACAGTAACTTACCTTGCAATGGTTTTAGGCCTGCGGGCCTTTCTTTGACAAGCCAGGGTTCCTGCAGTAGGGCAACATATATGCCTCTTTCTCGAATCTCCTACATAAAATGGCCGAAACGGCCTTGGCATGATGAAGATTCGCCTGCAGGACCCTGATTTCTTCTCTTCTTTTGGTGAAGATCCTAGGTTGACTGGTCCTCCCAAGCAAGTTCCTCCACCTCCATGAGCGTCGTCCGCTCCTGGGCTGGAAGCCTCTTGAGCGGACTTAGCTCACTTTGGCTCGAGGAGCTTTCTTCCTGGGAGGGAAGGGCCTTCTTCTTGCCTTCTCCCTTCTCCCTCTGTGTTCCACTATCCGAGGCCGTTTGACTGCCTTCCGGGATTTGTGTTTTGGGTCCCTGCTCCTTCGGGCGGAACTTTATCCTTCCCATTCCGAAGTAGGGACTCATATCCAGTTTACGGAGCTCCTCCATGGACTGTTTGTCCATGGAGAAGGTCCACAATTGCCCCTTTTCGGACGGTGTTTTCCCAAACACCATCCAGAGGTTGGTGTTTAGGCCCCTATTACTCACCTTTAATCTGGTGAGTATCCTGTCAGCCTCTAGTCTTTGGCCGTTCTCATCGGGGATATACACAGAGCACGAGTGTAGCCCCGGAATCTCGCTCCCCTCCAGCGCTCTGAGGCTTGCGCCCTCCCAAGGCTGGAGCATGGGAACGACATCCCGCAGCCACCCTGCGCTCGTTGCGTCTGCGCATGTCACCAACAGGTAGCCTGGCCTATGTGTGCACCTGGCAAAGCGCACCTGAGGTCCTTCCAGCGGAATCCTCTCATAGGCCTCCATTATGGAGTTTTGGACGGCTATCAGCCTTCCCGGCTCCATTGTTTCCAAGGGAAACCGCCCTGCACCACAGCGACCTTCTCAGCAGATAGAGCTTCCTTGAAGGATAAATCCTCCAATTTGGCCCTTTTCTTACGTCGCTGGCCACTGGGGGGCGTGACGGTTTCTTGGCGGGGCCTTTTTTGGGCCTCATGTCGGCCTTCTTGGCTCTCCTTTTCCCCCTTTGGGCCCTTTGGCCTTCCTGGGGTCTTTAGCCTGTAATTGGCCTTTTTGGAATCTGACCAAGTTTTCTTTGATTACGGCCCTTTTGGCCTCTATGTAATCTTGACCTGTCTTGGTCCGATCCTGGAGCCTCTTTCTAACGGCTCCTGACAGACGCGCGAAGTGAACTTCGTCGTCTGACATTAGGTCAGACGAGTTGACCCTAACGCTACCCTTGGATCGAGATGTGCTTGGCTCTTCAGCCTTAGCACCGTACTGATCTTTGGGTTTGTTGGTTCCCTGGCTGTCGGCCTTCAGCACGTCCGTTTGGCCTTCTGATTGCGCTTTTGGCTCTACAGCCTGCGCAGCCATTTGGCCTTCTGGTTGTGCTTCTGGCCTTATAGCCTGCACTACCTTTTTTGTTTGTTTTTTTTTGAACTTTCCATATAGTTCCCACGAGTAGCTAGGGAAATATAAGTCCGCTCGGTCAGAGCCCCGCATGACCGAGTAAGGCGTGGGATACAAGGGGGTTTCGCCTAGTGCCCCCAGGGAAACGTTTGCGACCGCATTTAACCCTGCGGCCATTCAGCCCTCGGCACGTTATTTTCCACCTTGGCTTGGGTTGGGTTGAGTCGTCCTTAGTTTTCTCCGCTCATCTTTGACCGTACCGGCATGGGTGACCCTGCCAGGAGTACCAGACTCCCGCCGGCATCGCTCTCAGAATCATTGCAGTTACTTAAGCCCCTCCACCACGACAAGGTCACACGACTCCTCGGAGGGGGTAATCCAGTTAAGAAAGCCTCAGCAGACATGTCCCAGACTAATTCTAAGTGCAAGGCCTTGGTGGTCATACAAACAAATAAGCTCAAATACGCCTTCCGCGACACAGCTCCCCGAACCCTACCCACAGTAATCATTAGTGGACCAGCGTAGTCCACGCCTACGTGAAGAAATGGTTTTAATTGTGAAACTCGAACTGCGGGTAAATTTCCCATAGGGGGTTGGAGATGTGTAGGGTTTGTACGCCAACATTTTACACACTTCGTCAAGACACTGCGAATGGCCCGTTTCGGTGACAATATCCAAAATTGTTGAGCTAGAATCGACTGTAATGTCCGTGGCCCCGCATGTAAGTACTTGATGTGAACATTTTCTATAAGAAGCTGCGTTAACCGACCGCAACGCGGCAATAGTATAAGGTGTTTTTTATCAAAAATCAACTGAGAATGATAAAGACGACCGCCTACTCGTAAAATGTTCTGTTCAACAAAAAATACGTTCAATTTTCTAAAAGGCTTTGACGGCAATAGTCGCTTTTTTAACCTAACAATATCTTGACTAAAATGTGAGCGTTGTGCGTAACTAGCTAAAACGAACATTGATTTTTGCAATTCCGAAAGAGATAAATTGTCGAAGTGACGTTGACTAGGATTTTTATGAATAAAACGCAACACGTATGCTACTACTCGTTTTATCGTTTCTAAACTACTATACTTTTCTAAAAGTTCATCTAAAAAATTTGAATCAACTAAAGTAGTTAGAATAATCTTCCGTTCTTCCTCCAAGGCTTCGGAAGGAACAGATACATTACTCTCCTTTTGCAACCATAATTCATCACGACGGTACAAAAAATCGGGTCCCCCCCACCATAGGGAATGGTTGACCAATTCCGAGGGGAATAAACCCCTGGATGCGCAATCGGCGGGATTATCTAATGAAGAAACGTGATACCACACCATCGGAGACAGTTTTTCTTGGATATGTGCTACACGATTACTAACGAATGTCTGCCACCTATGTGGAGACGATTTTATCCAAGAAATCGCTACCATGAAATCCGACCAGGCGCAAACTCTATGAAATTGAATTTTACTACTATATACAGAGAGACAAAACGATAATAAATCGGCTAATAATACAGCGGCGCACAACTTCAGCTTAGGAACAGAAATGCGTTTGAGTGGAGCGACCCGAGACTTTTTTTTTTTAACTATTTAACGTCGGCCTATTTCCGCTACCAGGGCCTATCACCGACGCCAGGAGACGAGCTACCCCCAACCTGGGAATTTTGCCGAACCTCTTCCCTTAAGAAGAGTAGGGATCTTTTACTTGCCTAACATTTAATAGACAAGGGACCGCCTGCTTTACATCCCCTCCGAAGGATGGTATATCCACTACGTAATCCTCGTTTGAAATTACGTAACTTCCGCGTATACACTGATATACAAGCCGCTAGAAGGTGGGACGAGCTGTATCAAATGTTTTGTAAAAAATGTGACAGGCGTTAATATTCCTAAAGGGTCAAAAACTCTAGCTAATTCTGAAAGAATGCTACGTTTAGTACAAGATTTGTAGAGTGTTTGCACATTAAATGAGAACACATCGCCGGCAGGATACCATTTTAAACCTAATATCTTTAAACTTTCTTCCTTGTCAAAGGATAAGGAATTATGTATTAAATGAGAAGAAGGTAAAGTGGAAAGCAAGGAAGCATCGTTGCTCGCCCACTTGCGCAGTTCGAAACCACCCTCTTTTAATAAACCGATCAGCTGGTTTTGCAAAAGACTAGCTTCCGCGAGAGTATCACTGCCCGTAACTATGTCATCCATGTATGTGTCAACCTTTAATGCGGTGGCAGTAACGGAAATCTACTAGCACCGTCCTCCGCCAATTGTTGTAACACTCGAATAGCTAAATAAGGTGCACAATTTACCCCGTAAGTAACCGTTAATAATCTAAAAATTTGTATTTCCTCCGTAGGTGAAAATCGCCAAACTATACGCTGATAATCAACTTGATTAGGATTAACTAAGATTTGCCTGTAAATTTGTTTAATGTCAGCGGTGAAAACAAAGTTATGTAATCTAAAATTCAATAAAATTGTGACTATATCTCTCTGCAATTTTGGACCAGCAAGCTAACTATGGTTCAATGAAACGCCATTGGAAGCCTTCATCGATGCATCGAATACTACTCGCAACTTTGTCGTAGTGCTCTCTGGTCTAAGTACACAATGGTGTGGAATATAAAATGTGTTGACTGGGACGGTATCATCCGAACCTCGTTCCATTCTAAATATTCCCTAAGAAATTTCGAATACTCTAAATGCAATGACGGATTTTTCACTAATCGCCGTTCTAAAGAAAGAAATCTATTAATAGCTAGCTGCTTTGTGTTCGGAAAAAACACAGCATTATCCCTGAAAAGGAGAGAAACTACAAACCTTCCACTATTGGTTCTGCAGTGACTATCTAAAAAATGCTTTTCACAGAGAACATCATCTGGAGAAAGCCTGGAATGTTCTGGGACATTTTACAGCTGCCAAAATTTTGTAACTAAGTTTTCTAGCGAACTAAGATCTACTGAGCAAAAGAAAGAATTTACTAATGGATTAGGTTGCTGTGTATTTCCTATTAAAATATATCAAACACCGTATTGATAGCTATAGGTGTATTTTCTGCACCTAAAATCCTTCCACTAGTTAAAAGTAACGGGAAAATATCCGCGCCTAAAAGTAGGTCAATAGGGCCTGGACAATTAAATTTGCCGCCAAAGTGACGTTACACAGATGCGGCCACGCTTCAATTTCTAAATGCGCTGAAGGCAAATCTGAACAAATTTTGGGCAAAACTATAGCACTAATATCGAATGTCGGAGTAGGTTTACCAACCAATTCAATTCAATTCAAAAAGTATTTATTCACAGTTGTTTACAAATATGCGCCAGAGTCGGATCCCGGTTCAGAGCCGACCGCACAACCACGCCGCGCAGCGTCGTGGTGAATGTGCAGTCAGATGGAGCGGGTTCGACTCGGGCTTGAACTACAATTAGTGGAAGGGTTAGGGCTCCTGTCTAAGAACAAAAAAAGACTTAAACCTAACAATTTGAATATTTATAACTAAAGGAAGTTTAAAAACACTTATAACTAATTAAAGCTAAATTAAAAAACCGCTGCCCAAGGAATCACTACTTCCACATCCAGATTCTCTATCCAAGTCACTCACAACGAAAAAACTTTGTATGTGAAAATATTTGTTTATGGAACTTTAATAATATAATATTTGAAATCCTCTACCCCAAAAACCCATATAACGATACCCCACATCGGTAGTGGGGTGGGGGTGGTGATAGGGGGGTGGTAGTGGGGGGTGGATGAAGTAAAAAAATATTTTGAGGTTTCTGGTCCCTGTACATGCACTAAATCACATTTTTTTTTCATCCCCTTTAATAAGGAGGTGGGGGTGGTAATGGGGGTGGCTAATGCCAAAAATTTTTTTCAGACCTCAGCTTCTCTTGTATATACTAAATACCAATTTCACGGACTCTTACCTGCTTGATTTACCCATTTACCCCAAATTTACCCCAATTTACCCCCCAACCCTTCGACGGAACAAGATGAAAATATAATCTAGTTCTAGATCTCGTTAAAGTACATATGTGTACCAAATTTCAAGTCAATATCTTAAACAGTTTCAGAGTAAACGTGCGCACAAAAAAAAGTTACAGACAGACCGACAGACCGACAGACCGACAGACCGACAGACAGACAGACAGAAATTTTTTTTTCGCTCAAACTTAAAATCTCGACATTTCATGACATTTTAAGCCTATTTGGACAATAAAAATTTTTAAAAATTTTTTTGTCGTTACTATACTTCCAGTGGACGTGGAAGTAAAACTGTAGTTAGGGGCGCGCGCACAAACACACGCGCACTGTTTTTAAAGGTTTGGTTGGTGATACGGGAAAAACTCAATGAAAAAACCCGTTTGAACAAGTCACAATCTTCATCCGATGGTCTGCCTGCCTTCGGAAAGGTAGGGTGAAGGGGAAATTATGATTTAAAAGGTTTGGGTTTGCGAGAAATTATTGGTCGAAAGGGGATTTGGAAGAAGAACAAAAAGGGACAAAAGAACAAAAATTGACAAAAATAACAAAAACGAGATTAATAAAGGGAGTAGAAAAGGGGTTTTAGAGTAAAAGGTGGTGAAAATAAAAGGTGGTGAAAGGGAAATTGTGGTGTAGGAAAGATTTGGCTAGGGAGGTTGCCGAAAGATAGGCAACGCCTGGTATGGTAAGGGGTGTTTTATATTGAAAAGTATGGCATTATGCTGTCTGATTCGTGTAATGTTTCGGGTTAGCGGACTGTCGCCCAATTTGAATTGGTAGAATTTTTGCGATGTATTTTGGACGAAATCCGCTAGTGGGGTTATGTCGTGGCAACGTGCATAGAGATCTCTGAGGGAGGTGTATCTATCAGAGGCTGAAATGAGGCGCATAAATTTGTGTTCTAGTACTTTTAATTTTCGCATTGTCGAGGCCGGGATGCTGCACCACACCGGCGCCGCGTATGTGATAGCCGGCCTGATCACCATCGTATACAACAACTTTTTATTGGTCCTGTTGAGTCCGCTACCCCGCGCCAGGAGTGGATACAGACTCCTGGACATGGAGTAGACCTTTCGTATCGTCTCGTTTACGTGTGTATTAAACGTCAATCTTCTGTCCAAGTTGACCCCCCAGATACTTCACGCACCGCTTTATTGGAATTTGGTGGCCCCCTATCGAAAGTGGTGTAATAATACGATTTTCGGTGAAGCGGCGCGTGAAGATAATTGATTCCGACTTCTCGGCATTGATCCGAATCTTCCACTTGTCGTAATACGCCGTGGCACGAGCCATGTGCGCCTTCAGCAGCATGTTTGCTGCTTGTGCATTGTGTGAATGCGCGTACATGGCCGTGTCGTCGGCGTACTTGGCAAGGTTCGTATTCGGGAACTCCGGGAAGTCGGAGACGTACAAGTTGTATAACTTTGGCGACAGGCACGACCCCTGGGGGACGCCCGCGCGAATGTCCCGTCGAGTTGAGAGTTTGTTATTCACCCTGACCTGCAGCGATCTGTCTGTCAGGAAAGAGTGAATTAGTTTGGTGATATGCGTAGGAAAGTTAAGCGTGTTTAGTTTTGTAGAGTAAGCCCGGGATCCATACTGTATCGAAGGCTTTCTCAATATCGAGCAGCACCATCACTGTGCTTTTTCCGCGGTTGCACTGTACTTTGACGTCATTCACGATCCTGACGACCTGGCGTACAGTTCCCCTGCCTTTCCTGAAACCGAACTGACATTCGTCGTCGATGTGGAGTTCATCCTGGGCAGCGTCTAGTCTGACCAGGATGACCTTCTCCATCAACTTGGAAATCGCCGACAGCAACGAGATCGATCGATAACTGCCGGCGAGTTTGGCGTCTTTGTTCGGTTTCAGGATCGGTACGACCACGGCACACTTCCACTGACTGGGCCAATGTTGTAGCCGCAGGATCGCGTTGACAATGTACGTCAATTGTACAATGCCTTTCCGCGGAAGATATTTGAGTAGCCTGTATTCGATACAGTCTGCTCCCGGGGCCTTGTCGTTGGGTAGGGTCCGGACAATGCCTGTAACCTCCGAGGGTTTGGCCATGACTTTTAGAAATTCACGTCTCGTCAATTGGATGTCATGGCCAATCAGTTCGTTAATGTCATTTTCGATGCGGTCATGTTCCGGATTGTTTGGTATTTGTGGGTTATGGATGTCTGCAAAATGGTTCGCTAAGTCCTCCGCTTTTTGGGTGTCCGTCATTGCCGTCCGTCCGTTGGCGTTAGTCAGTGCGGGTATGGCCACCCGCGTATTTTTCATGGCCCTCGATAGTTTCCACAGCGAGTTGTCCTGAGGATTCAACGCCTCCAGCCTATCCCGCCATTTCCGGTTTTTTGCGGTGTTAATGGCGGTCCTGATCTGCTGTTGCAGCCTGCCCATCTCGGCCCTAGCGTCGACATCACGATTTCACTGCCAAAGCCGTCTTAGTCTATTCTTTTCTCGTATGTCCTGTATGACCGCTGCGTCGAGTCGGTCTTTGTAGGGATTTATCGTTATCGTGGTTGCAACACTCTGTTTGGCGTCCTGCACTATCCTTGTGAACTCCCCCACCACATTTTCCAGATCGGCGGGTGTGGTGATGTTGTTAGCAAGTGTCATGTGTGTGTTGATGTGTGTCTTATAGAGGCGCCAATCGGCGTCCCTATAAGATGTGATTTTTCGTGTGATGTCTTCCCTCGACATGTTGTTCAATTCCAATAGAATTGGATTGTGGTCGGATGTGAGCTCCTCCATCGCCACTGGTAGCGTGGAGTTTCTCACACCCTTGTTGACCACAATGTCGAGGGTAGTTGGCGTTGTACCGTTATCCGGAAAATGTGTGGGATCGTCCGGATGTTGCAGCACGATATTATGATTACTCACGTAATCATACAGAGTGTTGCCGTTGGCGTTGTTGCGATGGCAGTTCCATGCGTTATGTCGAGCGTTAAGGTCGCCTATAAGCAAGCAGCGTGGGCTCGCGTTTAGCAAATTATCAAGACAACCCGCCGTGAACTCGTTCGAGGGCCGGTTATACGCGGCGACGATACTCATGCCGTCTTCCAGCGTCACACACACGTTCTCCACGGAGGTGTTTCGTAGACAACGATGTGTGTGCGCAATGTCAGACTTTACGAGTATAGCCACTCCGCCGCCCCTGTTAATGTCGGCCCTATCTTTTCTAATGGTCGTGTACCCTCGGACGTGCAGTTTGCCCCGTCTGTCAAGTTTTGTCTTGTTCAGAAGCATAATGTCGATTCTATGCCTCGTTAGATAGTTTATCAAAAATGGAATTTTATTACCTATCCCATTGGCGTTCCATGAAGAGATTCTAAATTTAGAAGGCATCAGCAGGTAGGTCTCTGTAGAAGGCCGTGACCACCTGGAACTTATCCAGAGCGCAGGTGCAGCTGTCGAGTTTCTCATTGAGTTCATCCATATATTCCAGTAGTCGGTCGATGTCGACCAGTGAGGCCATCCTCGCCGTCGCATCTCGGAGCCGACGGAGCCCGTCTAGACCGGATTCAGATGGGATGGTGGGAGGCGGACCTCGTTGGTCCGTCCGCGACGGCGGGGATGGTCCCGCCGGTCGCCGTGTTTGAGGTAATGGTGGATACTCTTCGGATGAAGGAGGGGGCCTCATCCGTTGTGGCTCCAAGTGGGGGAGGGGGAGGGGCTGCGATTGGGTGGTCCTCTTCTGGGTCCAAGCGTTGACCTTTGGAGGTGGTGCCGCGACGTATCTTGTTTGGGGAGGAGGAGAAACTCGGACTGCCCTGAGGTCCATGGCTTCCATCTTCCTCCTATATATAGTGCAAGTGACACTATTAGCTGTATGGCGTCCGCCACAGTTGACACAGACCGCCGGTTCGTCCCGCGGTTTGGTACACTCCCTCGTCAGGTGGGCGCTAGCGCATTTGACGCAGCGGGGATTGGCATGGCAATTGCTCGTGGCATGCCCCCACTGCTGGCATCTGTGACATTGGATGATTCTTTTGGAATTTGCTTGGCGTTCCCACGTGACGGAGGTGTGGTCCAAACAGTGGACCCGGGCCTGCATCTCCTTTAGTGTCACTTCGTTAGTGGTGACCACCATATATAGGGGGTTTCTGGTGCCCCTCATTGTGTATACGTCTTTTACAAGGATCTTGTGCGTGGACTCGAGTTCCTCCTCGATGTCCTTTACGTCGATTTCATGGAATATTCCCCGGAGGACGAAGGCGTGCGTCTTTTCGTCTCTTGGGGTGTAGGTATGGTATTCTACCTTTCCTTCCTCCAGAAATTCATTTACAGTTTGCCAATCTGACTTGTTGGCCAGCTGGAGCATTGTTGATTTCGCGGAGTGTTTCCACAAGTGCACGCCCCGCAGCCTATCCTTCAAGAAGGTGTTGACCCGTTTGTGGTCATTAAGTCGACCATGGATCACGATTGGTGGAGGTTTTTTAGGGGCAGGCTTTGGGGCTGTTGTGGCCTCCGCTGCTTCCTTAGCTAACTGGGTCTTGGTCGGTTGTGGCGGCACCACGTCCATGTCCTCGTCAATCCTGATTGGTCCGCTATGGCGGTTCTCTATGGGGATGGGGGGGTTCTTGATCTCCGGGTGCGTTGTTTTTCTCCCAGATCCGGGATGGGTGAATTCAGGGTTTTGATCGTCGTGTACGGCGATTCTCCTCTTTTTGTTTGATGAGGAGGCGTTGGTCACCTCACGCAGCTTGAATATCTTTGCCATTTCGGTTGGAGGTTGTTGGCTGGCAGTGGTGTCAGCAGAGGCGGGGGGAGCGTTGGTGGTGATGGGAGGGGAAGTTTGGACAGCTGGCTGAGATATTTTGGGATCCTGGGAGTTGGACTTCGGTGTCGCATTTTCAGGTGGCGTTAGTTTTGACGCCGGCTTGGTTCTTTTCGTGCCTCGTCTCAAATTGACCGACGAGGTGGAGGCGTCGCTCTCATCGCCTGACATTTTCGTGGGTGGTGGAAGATTAGGCCGTCCCTTGGACCAGCCGCTTGGGTCTAAGCTGGGGGGAATTTGGCTGGATGTCAGTGGGTCCAGAATGCTTGGCTTTAAGTTCAGCTTATATGTCTCGGTCGACCCGGTCGGGGTGGTTTCGCGTATGGGGGACTCTAATTGGTCGGCAATTATTGAAAGGTTTTTGGGGGAGGGGGTGGTAAACGTCAAGTTGACAGGTGTCAACAGTGTTCGTCTGCCGCACTTTTTCTGACAGCTGTCAAAGTGACAGCTGTCAAACACTTTTGTCTGGAGACTTTTTAGTGACAGCTGTCAAAGTGGCAGCTGTCAAAAAATATACCCCTAAAACTTAGGGGAAAATCTGTCAAAATTTAGTTCCAAAAATTTATCTGGGGAATTTTGGTTTTTGGAGGTTTTTTGGAAAATTTAGAAAAATTTAGTTGGTAAGACTGCAAAAATTGGGTTCGGGACAGTCTTTTGAAGATTTTTGGGAATTTTCCCTAGGTTAGTGATTTTGATTTTTGATGTTTGCCAGAAGAAGTTGTGTTGGCCACGCACTGATTTTTAGGTTAGAATGTTTTTGGGGGTTAAATCCCCGGGAAATATTTCCGGTCGGGGACCGGTGACAGAGACTTGAATGATCAATAAAGCGAGAAATGTCACTGTCAATTATGATATAGTTCCAAAAACTTACCGAAGCCCAGCTAAGGGCTGCCCGTAAGCACACGGGTAACTCTTGATTCACTGCCCTTGGGCACACACTATGGCTCACGAAACTTTCACTAGCGCGAGAAAAACTGTTATTTACTAGCGCCCGAAAAAACACGTGAGTTCGTCTACAAGGTAGCAAAACTTCATGGTTTACCAACCGATCGCATAGTAATGTCTACCCCAGAGGCTTGAGACACAAGTGGTGTCTGACATAACCCTTGAACTGACATTGACGTGTCAAACTGACGAATTCCAAAATAAAACTAAGTTGCGCTCCACTATCTAATAATGCCCGACATTTTAAAAAAAAAAAAAAAAAATTCCCCTACTATTTCTAACTTCTATAAGAGCTGTGGATAATAAAATTCCATTTTATTACGCACGAAACCAGACAAGGAACTGAAGGAGGTGCTAGGACCTGCGCTACCGGCGAAGTTCAATTCCTCCGCGTGGGAATGACTAGCCGACTCTAGTATCGCTGTACTAGGAGCCTGTGACTCAGTATTCTTACTAAAATGCAACATACTATGATGTTTACTATGACAAGTTCGACATCTAAAAGTTGAATTACATTGTTTGATGCTGTGCGCAGCATTCAAACAATTCAAACATAATCGAAACTGTCTTACTAACTGATAACGTTCTTGAGGATTTTTTTCTATAAACTGTGGACATTTGCTAACTACATGGAATGATTTACATAAACAACAATCTAGACTGTGAGCAGGCTTCGAGGCCGTAGCACAGAAGGCAGACTTATGCTGTGATTTACTAGAGTGTGGTGATCTACTAATATCTATCTTTTTACCTTTTAATCTAGAGGAAGATTGATCGGCCATTCGTTGTAGTGTGACGCAATGGTTTTCTACGAACTTTACTAACTTCGCGTAAGTGGGTATAGTGTTCGTACTACCATGATGCAATTCAAACCGCGTAAGTATTGCACAATCAAGGCGTTTCATGAGCATATGGCTAAGAATAAAATCCCAGTGGTCAACTGGAAATTCTAAATTACGAAGAGCTGCTAAGTTTTCTTGATAACTATCTAGAAGTTTACGAAGTTCGACTACAATATCTGACGAAATTTTTGGAGCATTTTCTAATTCAGAAAAATAAGCATTAGCTAATAAACGCTTATTTGAATATCTTTTCACCAAGTTATCATAAACAACCTTGTAATTGCCCGCTAACATCGGCAAATATTGAGCCGTACTAAGAGGCGGCCCTTTTAACGAAGGCAGTAAATAGTTAAACTTTTCAATGTCTGACAAACTCTCATTTGTGTGAATTAAGGCATCTTAAAGCTGAATGAAAGAGGGAAAAGCTTTAATGTCTCCAGAAAATTTTGCCAACTCAATTTTTGGAAGGTTAATGTGACTAGGTACAACCGAAGTTGTATTATGCAACATTATTACCATCTTTTTCAAAAAGATCTGTATGTGCCGTCTTGATAGCATAATATTGTTTTTCAAAACTACGTAAAATTGCATATTCAGCATCTAAATCTGCATCTTTATCAAGCGCTAATAGGTTTAAAATACCCGCATAATTTCTATCAAATTCCCCTTTAATAGTTTCCAATTGTGCAACTCTCGACTTAAAAGCAGTATGATATTTTTTATCCGCTAACGCCCTTTCGCAAATTTCATGAATTTCTTGTAACCTATTAATTTCAGATGTCTAAAACGTCCTGTATTTTTTCAATTTGTCTGCGGCTGACATTTTCTTCAATGAAATTGAACTATACTTTCGTAACTATTTTCTTTTTAACTTAGTGACAAATAATGATTAACTAAAATTTGTTTTACTACTACTGTAACATCACCTTCAAAGCGATTCCTAAAGTATCTACAATATCTAAAACTTGAATTAAAAAAAATTATAAAAAGGTATAAGAGAACATCAACAACAAGAGAACAACCATATAAGAGAATACCTCAAAAGGCAACTCTTGACGCTACAAAACTAAACCATGTATGAAAAAAAGGGAAAATGATCTCTATCCACGGGCGCGATATTATAAATCACTGAAATATTTCAAAATAAATTTAGAAAAGCAACACCTGTGAGCAGCTTTAAATTGACTAATTTAACCTCTCAGTAGGATATTAACATTGCACTCCACGACTATTAGCTAAATAACAATATCTAAACCAATTCAGTTTACCACTGGATTCACCATATAAACAAGCAAATAACGGGGAAATTTTAACTTCGCGGAATCTACTAACTGCTAATGTAAACAAAAAAACAGAATGGATTAAAATCGCACTATAATACTAGCTATATTTATTTCATTGTTACCAGCAGTATAATAAGTTAAAATGATCTACTAGTAATTATTTAAAACCCAAATGTTAATACCTAATCAGTTTTAAAACCCCCTTCAAACTATTTAAAACTTTAAAATTGTGGTAAACAGAAAGGAATGCAAATAATGTCGTCTCCTTGTGTGTACAAGTGTACATTGTACATCCAAATCAGCTGTGAGTTCGAACGGCGTGGCAAGCGCGCGATGAGTCTGCGCCGTATAGAGAAAAGTAGTTCCTATTTAGAGAGCTCTGGCAGCTACTCTGTGATTGGCGGAATACTAACCGACCATCTAACAAACGTGAAATGGAAAATGCCAATCTAAAATTCAACACTAATATATTTACTTATTAATTACACAGGCACACAAAAAAAAAGTGAATTACCAGAAATATGACTATCATTTCCGGATAATATGGGGGCACCTGAAAACGAATTTCATAGTCCCGATGGCTAATTTCGCTCCAATTTTTCGGAAATCACCATACAGAGTGGTCCCAAAATCCCGCAACGATATATTTATTCTTATCAGACAAAGCAAATTAAAATAACAACCGATTGAGCGGAAATTTTGCATACACGTTTAGTTTGGATGACAAAGCATGGTTAGCTAAATGACGTCATTCCAAATCCAATATAGCGGACTCCCAAAGATGGCGGACCAGTTATTTTTTATGCACCTCCATGATATGGGTATCAAATGAAAGGGTTTGCTGAGAAGAATACGAAAATAAAATGACGTCACACTAAATTCAATATACCGGACATCCGAAGATGGCGGACAAAATTTTTAAGTTTAAACACTATAATTTGATCGTATAGTGTATTCGCTCATACGTTGCATTCGAAGAAATGGTGAAGGATTCGGTTTAAACTACAAGTTTCATATCGGATAGGAACGACGCAATGAATATACGCTTCTCCAAGAAATTAACGCACCACCAAAAAATAACCAAAAGTTTGAAGTTAGTTAATTTTTAACCTCCGTTCCAAAAAGAGGTGTTATAAGTTTAATTCGCATGTTTGTATGTATGTCTGTCCGTCCGTCCGTCCGTCCGTCCGTCCGTCCGTCTGTCTGTCTGTGGCTTTATATCTCTTCAACGGCAGATCCGATTTTAATACAGTTTTTATTAAAATTAAATATAACACAAATATATTTATAATAGAACCGGTCTTATAGGCCGTGTGCGACTAGTAGAATACAAAAAACCGCTGCCCAAGGAATCACTACTTCCACATCCAGATTTTCTATACAAGTCACTCACAACGAAAAAATTTTGTATGTGGAAATAATTGCTTATGGAACTTTAATAAGATAATATTTGAAATCCTCTACCCCAAAAACCTATAAAACGATACCCCACATCGGTAGTGGGGTGGGGGTGGTGATAGGGGGTATAGTGGGGGTGGATGAAGTAAAAAAATATTTTGAGGTTTCTGGTTCTTGTACACACACTAAATCACATTTTTTTTCATCCCCTTTAATAATGGGGTGGGGGTGGTAATGGGGGTGGCTAATGCCAAAAATTTTTTTGAGACCTTAGCTTCTCTTTAATATACTACATACCAATTTTCTGGACTCTTACCTGCTTAATTTACCTATTTACCCCAAATTTACCCCAATTTACCCCCAACCCTTTGATAGAACAAGATGAAAATATAATCTAGTTGATCTGGAGATCACGTTAAAATACATACGTGTACCAAATTTCAAGTCAATATCTTAAACGGTTCCAGAGTAAACGTGCGCACAAAAAAAAGTTACAGACCGACAGACAGACAGAAATTTTTAGAAACTTAGAATCTCGACGTTTCATGACATTCTAAGCCTATTTGAACAATAAAAATTTTTTTAAATTTTTTTGTCGTTACTATAGGCGTCTGAATTTAAGATGCCAGCGCCGAAATGGAGAACTCGTGAACTAATTATAGGCTTTTTGTCTGTTTATGTGGAGAATACTTATATTGATTTTTTTCTGCTTATTGTTATTTTTGGCGTTAAAAATAATAACATTAATAATATATGATCTAAAGGTTTACAAAATTTTGTTGTAAGTGATTTGCAAGACGTTAATGGCATTATTCAGCAAAATTCATATTTTTTTTAGGTTATCTAGTTTCTCCCTTGAAAAGTACAGTTTCTTCGACATAAACGGTGTCTGGCTAGTTAAATATTAATAAACTTAAATATTTCTTTAAATTTATGTACAGTTGTAGTTTAAATCACTTTTTTTCAGGAAACATGAGTGACATTTAGGTTAAGCATATTGCAATGTACGGAACATTTGTAAAGCACTAAAAATGTAAAAATTCTAAGTGTGTGTATGAAGGGGAATATGATTTAAATGCAGGACATTTTATTTTGTGTGATACAACCCATATTCAACACAAAACTTAATAAATAAATGTGTATGCTCTATGTTTACAAACAAGTGTCTCAGATTCAAATACCCATGAAATTAGTGGCGCATTGAATATAACTAAAAAGACATTTATTAATTCTTTACGTAAAATAAATGAAACAGTATTTTGTAAAATATGAAATAGAAATATTCAGGGGTTAAAACATAATAGTGCATAGTGCAATAGTATATATTACTTTTAAATATACAATATACTGGAATTACATATAGTTACTTATTTCAAAAATTTCACTTACAATGTGTGATTGTCTAGGACATTATTATTGCTACCCGGGTCACGGTTATTTGCACCAGCTTTTTCCCTCTCAATGCCTGGTTATAGGTGTCTACATCAAAGAGGGTACGCTTTGAACATTGTCGTGCCAACTCAACTTTCACGAGTTGTGCCTGCAATCTACAAAGGATACCGACTAGGTTGGCTTCAGCAAATTGTGGCCCCTTTAAACGCTATCATATTTTTAATAACTTAGCATCTCAGTTTATCATTTACTTATTGTTGATATCATCGTACACTAAAGAGACAATGACAGAAAAGCCCATAATTAGTTTGACTATAGACCACCAGGTGGCGTACTCCTTATTTTCAGACGCCTATACTTCCACTGGATGTGGAAGTAATTGGATGCGTCGGCTTAAAGGTTAAAAAGTTCTGTGTGGGACTCGTGATATAATAATACGCTATGTTGTATGTATATGTTTAGTTTAAAAAGTATAAAATTAAATTAAATTACAAATTTAAAAAAACGCCCGACAAAAATATTGACTAAATAACTAATATATAAAAAACAAATTTACACAACTTTAAAAATTATGAAATAATTTTGATTCCATATACGAACTCTTATGATTTATTTAAATCCAGCTTACATTTTCTTTATGTCCTCGAGATTTGCTTTCTTATACGCATGAATACATCGGGGGCTACTGTAAAGACGAACTACTAAATAGTTATATTCAAAACAGTAGCTCCCGATATATTCATGCGTATAAGAAAGCAAATCTACAAGACCGGTTCTATTTTAAATATATTTATGTGTTATATTTAATTTTTATAAAATCTGCATCAAAATCGGATCTCCCGTTGAAGAAATATCAAGCCACAGACAGACAGACAAACGGACGGACGGACAGACAGACATACAAACATACGAATCAAACTTATAACACCTCTCTTTGGAACTTCAAACTTTTGGTTATTTTTTGGTGGTGCGTTAATTTCTTGGAGAAGTATATATTCATTGCGTCGTTCCTATCCGATATGAAACTCATAGTTTAAACCGAATTCTTCACCATTTCTTCGAATGCAGTGTATGAGCGAATACACTATACGATCAAATTATAGTCCCAGACAGCACAGGATATCCATACGGCATCCATTTCTTGTCCATATCATGTCCGCATGTCCAAGGACATAGTATGGATATCCTATGGACGTCTGTTTTATGTCCGTACATGGATATCCATACATTATCCACTAGATGTCCATTTATTATCCATTTACTAATATTCCTCTTCATTGTCCATTGAGGGATATATATTGGATGCCCGTTTCTGATCCTTTTACTACTATCTGTATATTGTCCATGGAGAGACATCCAGTGAATATCCGTTCTTATCCATCAACGAATATCCATACATTGTCCATTAAGGGATATACATCGGATGCTCGTTTCTGATCCATCTACAAATATCTGTACATTGTCCATCGAAAGATATCCACTGGATATCCGTTTTTATCCATCAACGAATATCCGTACATTGTCCATTAAGGGATATACATTGGATGCTCGTTTGTGATCCATCAACAAACATCCGTACTTTGTCCATCGAGAGATATCCACTGGATATCCGTTTTTATCCATCAACATATGTCCGTAAATTGTCGATTCCAGACAGCACATAACACCCACTGGATGTCCAGATTAAGTCCATATGAAGTCCTGGAAGTCCGTGTACCACAAACGGATATCCACTGGATGTCCACTTGTGGATTAACTTTGATATTTTTCTTTGGACATCCACTGGACATCCACTGGACATACAGTGGATATCCACTAAAAAGCCATACCTACTTAAACAAGTTATATAGCAACTTGGACCTTATATTTGAAGAAACATTATGTTTTATTAATTTTTTTAAGATGTAGTCAAATTTCAATTTTATTAATTTGTTTCATTGTCTATCTGGATTGCAAGAATTGGTATGAATTTAAGTATTACCACATGCTAACTATGCTATATGCTAACTATTGCTAACTATTGTTCACGGGCCAAAATGGCCGAACTGTTTACCCTTGATTGGAATATTTCAATCAAAGCCATTAGCTTCTTACCATATTTATGTATTTGTATAACTCACGTATGTTTAAAAACCGCGAGCTTTGTAAATGGAAACTATAATTTGATTGACTCAAGTTGGTCAACTGAACCAATGAACAGCGACCAGCGACTTCTCTACCCCGTTAGTCACGTTTACAAATGGCTTCCAGTCATCGACCTATTGTATGTCAATGCTTCCAGTTCTAAGTGTTTGTTTAGCTCTGTTCTACATAATATAGGAATATCTGGTGGCTTAAACGACAATAATAATAGTGATGTACAAGGAACACGTACAGGGTATTTATCTCTACATTAAAAGTGCAAACTGCTGATGGTGAAATACCCAGATTCCATCTGCAGACAGAAAATTTGGCTTCAACAAATAGAAGCAGCTCTGATTTCAATTTATCTAGTTTAAAACCTGAATCTACTGGTGGTAAGTTGAATTTATCTCCATTTATCTATGAAAATGTGTTTATATTTACCTATGAAACCTTCCAACCTGTTTATATAAAATTATATTTCACATATATCGTCGGCTTAAAATTTTTACCAGCTAACTCCACTTTTTAAGCAAAATCACATTTATGCACCGTTGGAAAGGTTACTGTTACTCCACCCAGCACCCCTTTTCGCTCCCCGGTCCCGTAACTTTCTCATTTTTTTTTTCGCTTAATTGCATAAAATTTTTTTTCGTAAATATACTCTAAGTATCATATTTATACTATTTATTACTTTTTAGAAAATTTGAAAAATCCGATATACATAAACTTTATCAGACTCTTTTTTAACAGCAAATACATACAGTTAACTAATAATGCGAATTGGCTGGCTTTCTTCCAAAAAGTAATTAGTTGCCAGTTTAATTTGTTTACTCTATTTTTTTTTATTGTTTTTAAATTTTTTTAGATTAAGGATTTAATACAACCGGGCGGAAGACCAACATACGATTCGATACATCGATGCTTGCAGCAAACAATAATTCAAATTCAATTTTAGTATGTAAGTATTAGGAGTCATCTTTCATGAATTGTTTCTTTCAGTTATGAGTATGAACTATATGAACCTCTGAAAAATCACTGTCAATTAGATAACCCCCCCCCACCCCCCTCAAAAAATGTCTTAAATAAAAATTAAGCAGAATAAAAATCTCCAAAAAAGTTCGTATGACACACTTAATGTTTGTTGCAGAAAATAAATAGATTTTAGAAATCGTACTTGTTTATATAATTTTGAAACTGCCATCCCCGCACGTTTCGGCAGGTAATGAGTTGCCCTACCATGATTGAATCTGGTGATAAATTTGGCATGAGTGCTCTTGAATTGCTATGATTTTTTTAGGGATTCAGAGGAGTAGCTTATTGATAACTTTTACATTCCTGTACAGGGTGGACCAAATTAGATGAAATTTGGGGTTTTCTCTAAAACTATATGGCAGATAGATAGATGGGTGTCTTGATTTTCGAGAAACAAAAAATGGCACAAACCGCGATCGTCTATCTTTTTCGACTACCGAGCTACAGAGCGTTTTTAAAAAATTGTCATTTTTGGATGATTTCTATATCTCAATTACCAAGTGTCGAATCAAAAATCGATTTTTTTGAGTAGAATCCGTTGCTGATAAGAAGAAAATTATGCATGCCTCAGTTTTCGAGGTATAGACATAATTTGTGTTTTTTTAATAATTTTGTTCCATTACTCGATTTTCGATTCGACACTTGGTAATTGAGATAGAGGTCATCCAAAAATGCCAATTTTTCAAAAACACTCTGTGGCTTGATAGTCGAAAAAGATAGACGATCGCGATTTACGCCATTGTCTGTTTCTCGAAAATCGAGCTCAGGACACCTATATTGGTTTTTGTCTATCTGCCATAGTTTTAGAGAAAACCCCAACTCCCTTCTAATTTGGTTCACCCTATATATGTAAACAAATATAAATTTAACTTAAAAATAGAAAATTGATATTTGAAAAACATCTAGTTTTGTCTATGAGTATAATCATGCAGAAATTAAGCAGATTTTCCTACATAATTTACAATTTTTAGGTGCGACAGAAATACATCGTAACGCTGGCACTGTGGATGCAATAAAAAATTGATTAAGTTGAGCCAAGAAGAGACAAAACATGAGGAAAGATAGAATAGGATAAAATATATATGATAACATAATGGAACTGATGTATAAATAATTTAATTTTAGAATAAAACGTTTTTTTTTACATTTTAACATACATATATCAATATATAATAACATCTAATCAACAGTCAAAAGTGTTGCAGTTATTTGAATTGATTGTTGTTATAAATACATAAAATTTATTAAATCTATTTATCCACCTATTTATTTTTATTTGATTTGAAAGTAGTAGTTTTAACGGATTTAAAGCCAATTTGAAATAAGTTATAAACAACGTTGACATAGGTATGATGCATATGGTAAGCACAAGTTCTCCTTTAGCACCATATACGAAATATTACTTTTGCTATTTGATATTTAAATAATGAAATTAGTGCACATATTGTGAGACATATCCATTAAATGTAGAGGTCAACCAAAAAGGCTTTGCTGATGAGTATCCTGTTTATTTAGTCAGAATTAGCTTTAACGATTAATTTATTTAGCAAAGAATAATTGACTATATACTTGGTGCAAAAGGCAAAAATTATATAGTCAATCCTAAACCTATAAATTAATTGTTAAGGCTTGACTAAATAAGTAAATTCTGATCAACAAAACTATTTTGAGTGGCCTGCAGTTAATGGACGTCCACGGATGGCCAGTGGATGTCCACAAGCGGACACAAAATGTGTTACCTATGGACGTCCTAATTTGTGACAAACGTATGGTCTATGGACATACAGTGGATATCCCTAAGGATTTACGATGGATATCTTATGGACGTCCAAAGTTGTGACAAAAGAATATCCACTGGATATCCCATGTGGTCCATCTGTGATCCATAAGGATATCCGCTTTATGTCCATTTACTCAAGTACAAATACGTCCTATGTATATCCAGTGGATATCCCTAAGGATTTACGATGGATATCTTATGGACGTCCAAAGTTGTGACAAAAGAATATCCAGTGGATATCCCATGTGGTCCATATGTGATCCATAAGGATAACCGCTTTATGTCCATTTACTGTATAACAAATACGTCCTATGTATATCCAGTGGATATCCCTAAGGATTTACGATGGGTATCTTATGGACGTCCAAAGTTGTGACAAAAGAATATCCATAGAATATCCTATGTAGTCCATATGTGATCCTTAAGGATATCCGCTTTAGGTCCTTCATGTCCAATGCGGATATCCATAGGACGTACATAGGATATACTTGTGCTGTCTGGGGTGTTAAAACTAAAATCTTTTGTCCACCATCTTGGGATGTCCGCCATATTGAATTTAGTGTGACGTCATTTTATTTTCGTATTCTTCTTAGCAAACCCTTTCATTTGATACCCATATCATGGAAGTGCATAAAAAATAACTGGTCCGCCATCTTTGGAGGTCCGCCATCTTTGGGAGTCCGCCATATTGGATTTGGAATGACGTCATTTAGCTAACCATGCATTATCATCCAAACTAAACGTGTATGCAAAATTTCAGCTCAATCGGTTGGGGATAACTGTTTTAAAATTCAATTGCGTCCGCCATATTAAATTTAGTGTGACATCATTTCATTTTCGTATTCTTCTCAGCAAATCCTTTCATTTGATACCCATATCATGGAGGTGCATAAAAAATAACTGGTCCGCCATCTTTGGGAGTCCGCCATATTGGATTTGGAATGACGTCACTTAGCTAACCATGCATTGTCATCCAAACTAAACGTGTATACAAAATTTCAGCTCAATCGGTTGGGGATAACTGTTTTAAAATTCGGTTGCGTCCGCCATATTGAATTCAGTGTGACGTCATTCTATTTGTATTCTTCTGAGCAAACCCTTTCATTTGATACCCATATAATGGAGGTGCATAAAAAATAACTGGTCCGCCATCTTTGGGAGTCCGCCATATTGGATTTGGAATGACTTCACTTAGCTAACCATGCATTGTCATCCAAACTAAACGTGTATGCAAAATTTCAGCTCAATCGGTTGTTATTTTAATGTGCTTTGTCTGATAAGAATAAATATACCGTTGCGGGATTTTGTGACCACTCTGTATGGTGATTTTCGAAAAATTGGAGCGAAATTAGCCATCGGGACTATGAAATTCGTATTCAGGTAATTCACTTTTTTTTGTGTGTCTGTGTTATCAATCAGGCTCGAAGGTACCAAAAATGGTTATTTATATCAAAAAGGGTCATTAGAGCTAAGTATACTGTATATTACTTATTTTTATTTTGTTTGGATTAATAGGTAAATCGTTGATGAATAAAATGCCAGTTAAGAGAGCTTACCACGTGTGTTGTCTCCGGCTTCGTGGGTGTTGATTGCTGTACAGAGGCCTCTGTGGGGTTGTTTTGGTGATATCTTCCCTCGTTTTCTTTGGTCACACACAACAGTTTAAAATACTACTAAAAATGGTAATGCATTTACAGAAAAAACTAAAGTTATGCACTACGAGAATTATCACGACAGAATTGCTTGTCTTGTATCTATCTACTCCTAGACTCGACTGTCTCCTTCTTCTTCTACACAGTGGTGGAGGGGGCAACCTTAACTGACAATGGTAGGCAACCTATAAAACCGTAAGAAACTATCATCGAGCCTAGGCTTGATAACTAATAGAAACGAATTATTCGCCAATGTATTTCTATTGCTAAAATGGGATTAATTCTCAACACAAGGTTGCACGCTGTTCGTGCACGCATTAAGTGGTGGTTACATAGACGAAGAGACAGGAAAATAAATGTTAGTATCAAGATATATTTGGACTCTTGCTTTAACAGAAATGCGACTTAAAGCAGGGGCCTATTGTTGCAAATACAACAAATATTAGACGATTTATGTTTTAAAACCCTGACTCGGATACATTCAGGATCATCAGCATTTGCTAAGTCTGCCCTCAACAATTCATCGCAGTTGATGCATACTCGTGTATTATTGCTGATATCAATTGGTGGATTAATTAGTTCGTTCCGGTAACGTAAAGCGATTACCTTTTTTTCTGCATCAATATTCAATACGATTCCCATAACGAAGCGGTTGTTCCCAGATAGCACAAGATATTCTTAGATTAATCTGACAATCTTTTTAAAAAATATCTCTTGATTAATTTTAACAATTATCTTTAAGTAATTCTTAGCATAATCAAATAATTTATAATTACTTTTAGAATATGATCTGATAAATAATTTTAGAATATTTGAAATATATATATATATATATATATATATATATATATATATATATATATATATATATATATATATGTATATATATATATATATATATATATATATATATATATATATATATATATTTGTCCGGCAAATAATGCTGCGTCCGTACATGTGCACGATACCATACACTGCTGCGTCCTGTACAATACTGCGTCTGTATACCGGACGCAGTATTGTTTTCCCGTATTATCTTCAACAAATCTCTGAAATGGTCGATTTTCAGCACCTCAAAATGTTCTTCGTCTCCTGGGCTATATGTAGACATAGAAATAAATTCTGTTTCGTTTCAATTAAGCAAAATATCGACCCGAGTTTTTTTTGGATTCGGACGCAGTATCATATGTTCCGTGAAACTAAAAGTATATTTTTAGTTCCATCGAATTATGTTTGGGGGCGCATAGATTTGTGAACAGAAATATTCTTCAAATATTCTCTATTCAAAAATCGTATAATGCTGCGTCCGACATTTGACAACACCGGCTAATAAATATCTAGTCATTCTTTCATTCTTACTTGGAAAGCCGGTGAGTTCGAATTATTGTAACTTGCACCTTACCGCAGTTCGGCACTCAACGTGACATTTTCAGATGATTAAAGAGAATGAACATACAAAGGCAGTCAGTCTACAGGACACTATACTAATTTTATGGTTACTGTTTTGAATAAGGAAATAGGAGAATTACAGACAATATTGTGAATGTAAATAGGATTACAAATATTAATAAGATATTGTAGGTAATATTCTAGATATGCTAAGTTAGGAGCAAAAAAACCTATGCCTAATATATACTACTTTTGGTTATTTTATCTACTCTTATTAGGGTATATACTAATTAATGAACTGCTTTTGAACAATTAATAGTATCCATAAACAAATAACGTGAGTTACAATGAGTGAGTTATTATAAATCACCAGGTTACAGTGCCAATCACCTTTATCTTCATGCCTAGCCTGTCCAATCGACATAACGCGCTTCACGAAGGTGTGGCTCTGTCCGAGAGAAATTCTTAAATTAATTTAAATTAAATTAAATTAAATTTTACCGTCAATTATATTAATAAAGAAACTGAGTACCTAACTTAAACAAAATTTTCTCAATTTAATATTTATTGTTGTAATCGTAAAAAAAGTATAGTATTCAACTTGCGGTAATGGTAATAACTCACTTGATGAATTACAGCACTCGCCTGCGGCTCGTACTGTAAACTTCATCTGCGTGAGTTATTACCATTCGTTGAATAATATACTAATAAGTTCATCAAATATTGTCAAATAGTGTGGTTTATTATAAGTCTAATAACTATAAATAGAACCATTATTATACCTTTTTGTTTGATAAAAAGGGGGTTGAAATTTTAGGTTTTTCCGGAAAGGTTAGATCTAGGTGCATGAAATTTGGCAGAAATATTTTTTGTTGAAATCTATTAGATCGTGTAAGAAGAAATTTCGATTTTCAATTTTTGAAAACGGGGGTGGTAGATGATTTAAAACGCACCTGTATTTTTGAAATCGCGTAAGTCAGAAACGGGGAGGGGGAAGTTTTTAAGCATTTCGGAAACGGTTAGACCCAGAAGCATGAAATTTGACAGAAGTACTCTTTATTGGAATCTATTAGACAAGAGTAGGACGAAATTTCGATTTTCACTTTTTGAAGTGGTGAAAACGGGAGTGGTAGATGGTCTAAAGGGTACCCGTATCTCTGAAATCGCGTAAGTCAGAAACGTGATATTCCAGCGACAGGCTTTCCTGAGGAAATGAGGAGACACGTATTCGACGGTTTTTAAAAAGAGGCGCCGCGAACGGGTGAACAGGGAGACGGATGTTTTTAAGCATGAAATTTGACAGATACCCGCCCATGTGCTCTGTGCGCAGTGGGTTTCCTCGACTTCAATGGATGCGCAGTGGGTTTCCTCGAGTGCAATGGATGCGCAGTGGGTTTTCCCGAGTACCATGTATGCATAGAAGTTTTCCTTGAATGCAATTAATGCGCAGTAGGTTTCTCCGGGTACCATGGATGCGCAGTGGATTTCCAGGAGTACTATTAATGCACACTGGGTTTCCTCGAGTACAATGGATGCGTAGTGGGTTTCCCCGAGCACCATGGATGCGCAGTGGGTTTCCTCAAGTGCAATGGATGCGCAGTGTGTCTCTCCGCGTAACGTGGAAGCGCAGGTTGTTGCCGGTAACTAGAATGTTTGTATCATCAGCATAACAGATCACATGAACATTTGGTATTTTTTGTAGATGACTGACCACATAGTTAGTAAATATAATATATAAAAGTGGTCCCAAAATTGACCCCTGTGGAACTTCTTGTTTAATATCACAAATACTACTTTCAACTACACCAGCCATTTTTATAATTTGTGTCCTGTTGTCTAAATAGAAGGAAAATATTTGTAAATCAGTTCCTCGAATATCGTATAGTGCTAGTTTGGCCTTAAGCAGCTGATGGTCTATCAAATCAAAAGCTCGTGAGAAATCTTCGAAAAGACCTATAACTGATTTCTTGTTGTCTAAAGCTTTAATGGTTTTGTGATGAAAATCACACAATGCAGACTTAGTGCTTTTGTTTGTAGTGAAACCATGTTTAGTAGGAGACAGTAACATGTTCTGATGTAAAAAATCTTATAATTGCTCCTTGAGATGAAGTTCTAAAATTTTAGAGAAACTACATAGTAGACTAATGGCTCCATAATTATTATTATAGTGATTTGGATCTCCCTTCTTGTATAATGGAGAGACTATGGCTCTTTTAAATTTACTGGGAAATACACCTTTCTCTATAGAAAGGTATATTATATAACATAATGGACCGCTTATCGAATATTTGCATTTTTTAACCAAATTATTAGAAATATTATCATGACCACTAGAGTTTGAAGACTTTCATTTGTTTACAAGGAGTTCAACACCCTTAGTTGAAACTGGAGATAGATATGAAAGAAAATAAATCCCCTCTTTTTCCGATAATATTTGGTTTCTGTTTTAGAGAAGAATTAAATTAAATTAATTAATTAAATTGATATTAAATATGAGCGCAAAAACTTTTATCTTCATAAAAACAGTTTTTAAAAATTCTAACGTGGTAAAGTGTGGAAGCCATTTTTTTTAATAATTTTGGGGTGCTGAAAACGAATTCGTTGCCCGTTTTGGCGAAAAATCTAGGAAACACATTAAAAAACAACTCTTATTTGCGTGCCATAAAGTGAAGGTTCTCGTTTTCCCAACCAAAAGTCATTTAAATAATTAATGAATTTTTTAATGTAATAAACAAGTAATATTTTCTGAATAGAGATATACACACCGTACACCTCAACTCCAAAAATGTGAGAAATATTCAGGGGTGAGAAATATTCATTTGAATTGACTAAATCACCTCATTATGATAAAAAAACATCAAATTGGGTGATTAGGGATTTCTTTTGCAATTGAAATCAATAAAAACTCTAAAAAGATAAAATTCACCACCTTAATTGGTGGGGATGGGTGTAAGAGTATTCAGAAGTAATCACAATATAACCTGATAATAGCCATTTAACGAGGAGTAATAATGTAACTATACACCGTTCTTATGGGTGGTGAAGGGTGAGGGAAACGAGGGGGAGGGGTGGTGAATTTAGAATGTTTGCATCTTTTTTACTTCCACATCCAGTGGAAGTATAGTAATGACAAACAAATTTTTAAAAATTTTTGTTGTTCAAATAGGCTTAGAATGTCATGAAACGTAGAGATTTTAAGTTCGAGCGAAAAAAAATTTCTGTCAGTGTGTCTAACTTTTTTTGTGCGCACGTTTACTCTGGAACCGTTTGAGATATTGACTTGAAATTTGTTTGGTATACATATGTACTTTAACGAGATCTGGAACTAGATTATATTTTCATCTTGTTTCGTCGAAGGGTTGGAGGGTAAATTTGGGGTAAATAGGTAAATCAAGCAGGTAAGAGTCCATAAAATTGGTATTTAGTATATACAAGAGAAGCTAAGGGCTCAAAAAATTTTTTGGCATTAGTCACCCCCATTACCACCCCCCTCACCATTTTAAAAGGGGATGAAAAGAAAATGTGATTTAGTGTGTGTATGAGAACCAGAAAACTCAAAATATTTTTTTACTTCATCCACCCCCATTACCACCCCCCATTACCACCCCCCATTACCACCCCCATCCAACTACCGATGTGGGGTATCGTTTTATGGGTTTTCGGGGTAGAGGATTTTAAATATTATACAGGGTGTAATCAGTTCCATGTCATTAAAAAAAAAACTGATAATGGGGACCGACCAGACAAACAAAAAACCTTTATGACCCCTAGGGGCACTTTGAAAAAAACTGACCTAGGTCAATAATTTGAATATTAGGGTAGGAAACATTTTAGAACCACTGCCTTTCTGGGTCAATGGACGTGTAGTACTTCCCAATTATACAACTTTTAAATTGACATAAAAAAAGTGCAAAGATTACCGACCGACTCGTTTTCTCCGGGCGGTTCAAAGCAAAGAAGGGCAGCACCTTTGATGACCACCTCAACCGAACCAATTATAAAAATGTAAATAATTCGTTATCTCTTTTTGCAGAACTGCAAAAGCAAATGATGGGCATAGAAGTTAAACACAGCATTTCTTTACATGTGTTTTTTAATTTAGAACAAAATGTTGGAGCTTTTATTGTTGTTTATAATTTATCAGATTTAAATGTGATTTATTAACATTTGTAACCTAAATGAGTGTTCTGTGTTAAAAGCATAAAGAGTGAATAATTATTGCATGACATTGGGAAATAAAGAGTTAGACGTCTGAGATACGATAACATTTATTTAACGAATTGCCGATCAGGTATCTGAAACTAAAATATTCGATAAGTCTAGAACTTACCAATTTTGTTGATACCACAAAAAATAATAATAATAAAAATAAAAACTTGGTCCAAAATCCAAAAAGTAACACAAAAAGGACGAACAAATATTGTCTGTATGTAATCAAGAACTTAACGACTTGAACGGTAAGTCAATAAAATAAATCTTAACTGTAAATACGTGGCCTAAAATTCAAAAGAACGAAAACAACGAACGGGTTCGACGTGTGTACTTAATGAAGTGCCCACAGAAACTAAAATATTGCACAAGAGGGAGTATAGTTTTCTTCAGATCTACTAAGCACTCAGAAAACGCCGACGTCTTTCACCTTTACCGCAACGCTAAAGACCTTACCTTGCCTACTTTTAAAAAGCCATAAAGAAGTATGATTATCAACTTGTATCCTCGCCAACGCGCGGTCTCTAACAAAGAAGCGCGATACTTTGAAAAAGCCGTATTAGCGTATTTGATGGTTAGAGGCGCCGACATACGCGAAAATAAAAGCCTATCCCAACATTCTAGCAGTTCTCAAACAATTTATTGAAAACTTTCGAAATTTTTGTCTATTTTTTTTCTATATGGGTTTTAGACCCCATGTTATATAAGGTTTTTTGTTCGTTTAGTCGTTCCTCACCACTAGTTTTTTTTAATGACATGAAACTGATTACACCCTGTATTATTAAAGTTCCATAAACAATTATTTCCACATACACAATTTTTTCGTTGTGAGTGACTTGGATAGAAAATATGGATGTAGAAGTAGTGATTCCTTGGGCAGCGGTTTTTACTTACCTAATGAAACTGAGTATTTTTAAAGAATTTCCTGCACTAAAGAATAACGTTTTCTTGCAAGTTCTAATATCAATTTCAATAAGAGTTGTTTTTTTTACTGTCTTCCCGATGTTTTTAGCCAATTTGGATGACAGATTCGTAATCAGCACCCCAAAATTAGTAAAAATGTGGTTTCCACACTTCACTGCGGATGGGCCAAAAAAGGAGTTTTCCCTTGTTTCCCTCACCCTTCACCACCCATAAGAACGGTGTAAGTTACAATATGTAATATACGGTTATTTATTTATTAAAAAAAACACAAAATTCCTTATTAAATGGCTATTATCAGGTTATAATGTGATTCCTTCTGAATACTCTTATACATCCTCACCAATTAAGGTGGTGGATTTTATCTTTTTAGAGTTTCTATTGGTTTTAATTGCAAAAGAAATCTCTAATCACCCAGTTAGATGTTTTTTTGTCATAATAAGGTGATTTAGTCAATTCAGATGAATATTTCTCATCCCTGAATATTTCTCACACTTTTGAGGTGTACGGTGTGCTATCACTATCCAAAAAATATTAATTGTTTTTTATCAAAAAATTCTTTAATTATTTAAATGACTTTTGATTTGAAAAATGAGAATCTTCACTTTGTGGCACCCAAATAGGGGTTGTTTTTCATGTGTTTCCGAGACATTTCGCCAAAGCGGGTGACGGATTCGTTTTCAGCACCCCAAAATTAGTAAAAAAGATGGCTTCCACTCTTTACCACGGATGGGCCAAAAAAGCGTTGTTCCTTACAAAAGAACAAATCCGAAGGCATTTATTATTAAACACATTTGTACTTCAAACTTCAAGAAACGTGGTTTTCAACTTTCAAGACTAAAACGCTTATCATTCGAGATATGTGCAAAAAGAAAGAGCAAGTAGCATATGCTCTCTCTTCTATTCTAAGGTGAACTTATCGCTTCCTGAAGGAGCAAATAAAAATGAACATCTATGCAAAATTTCATTGATCTCCTAAACATATCATTTTATATTGCAAATTTGAGGCTACTTTTAGTGCACAATTGAAAAACTGATCCTAAAATAATAATCGACAGAAAAATCATATTTCGAATTCTACTGACATTTAGAAATAACTGACGGCTAGAGATTTGTTCTACTACAAGTGCAATAGAATTATTAGGGTAAATATGACAACCGCGCCGGACGCAGTAATATACTAAGATTCACAAAAAGTAGTCATCTCGGACGCAGAATTGTATTGAAGAAAAATAAAATTATTCTCGGACGCAATAACGTGCTGTTTTTGAAAGGACGCAGTATTGTCTTGTATATTAAACTTTTTTATTTCTTGAGTTATTACAATTTTAAAACCAGATGTTAACTGAATTTGATTAGCAGATTCAATATACTTCATTAGATTTGAGCTAACTAACGTATTTCTGGGAGACGCAGTAAGGTTGGCTTGTGAAAGGACGCAGCATTGATAGCGGGATGTATATATATATATATATATATATATATATATATATATATATATATATATATATATATATATATATATGTATATATATATATATATATATATATATATATATATATATATATATATATATATATATATATATATATATATATATATACGTACGGTACGCATGAAACGAAGCCCACCACACACTACAGGGTACCAGAAGCCCAGCCTTATTTGTAATTTAAATAGTGTGTACAACTGTTAATAATGTTTTAAGTGGGAATAATAACGCGAGCAACATGAGAGGGGGGAACTTTTTTGGACATACAAATTAAAAACAACACGACATGTCATACGAAGCCTTTTATAATTATGGTACATTACGAAGCCCGTTGTATAAAATGTATAGATGTTTCAGATTACACGAAGCCATACATAGTTGCCACTTCTCTTCTAATTCTTTAACTAAATGATATAACTGTGTGCGACAATATAATTGCGTAGTCGATGTGTTAATAATATAAATGCTTTGTTGTAGGTCACGGCCGCATGGCACCAAAGGGGGCCGCCCTAATATAAATAATTATGTTTAGGGTATGCATGTTAAAAGTATTTTCATTGATATAATTTATAATATAAATAATTATGTTTAGGGTATGCATATTAAAAGTATTTCCATTGATATAATTTATATTTATTATAATGCAAAATAGGTAACAGATATAAGGTATTAATTCCATTATTGACGTTTGACTAAAATAGGTTTTTTTGTACAAACATGAAGCCTCAAAATAAAGCCCAAAGTAGCATATTCCTCGCTTACTTGAAGTCCACACCCTGCCTATGCTTGTTACTACATTTTGAAAAAAAGATGTAGTATAGGTTTTGCATTTTTCCGGTGGACCATCGAAACCCGAAAAAAACGTCGGATCGAAATGAAAGTCATATCTATCGACTTGACAGCGAATTTAGAAAATTCCGTCCGTCGGATTTCGATGAAACTTGGGTGGTTGATAGGAGGCCTTCAGAAGACCTTAACGCTGGAAGCTCGGCTCAATTCGGAAACGGGAAATACCCGATATAGACGTTTCAAGTTTTTCGGGAAAAATTGAATAACTCTGTAACGGGCAGTCAGATCGAGATATTTCAAAATGGTGCCGCTGGCAACGGTCTACAGATAAGTATACCGGAGACTATATCGAAAAATAAATGGAAATTGAATTTTTTTGCAAAAAACTGGTTTTCTCGAAATCGAGGTAGGAAGCACGATAACTGTCCAGGATATTGATTGATTTCGATAAGACTTGGTGGGATCGAAGGTACACAGCCACAAATGAAGCCTGTTGCTTGAGGCTCGAATCCGTTGACCGTAAGTATTTTTTCCAAGGCCGAGTATGATTTTCCAAAGAAATTAATAACTCCCGAAACGAAGGTCCGATTTTGATTTTCAAAAATGGCGATTGTAGGGCTCGATTAAGTCTATTAGGTGACGTTTGTGAGAAATTTGACAAAACAAAAGCGAATCTACAAATCCTGAAAAACTTTATTTTTTTGATAAATTCTACAAATACCGAACGGTTTCCTAATAAAAATAGAAAATTAAATATTCCGTCGATCAATCTCTATAACCAGTGTAAGGCATGGATCTTTTTGTACAAAAAATCTGAAATGGAGTTTTTTCGAAAAATTAAAAATAAACGAGTTATTTACAAAGATGGGCATGTCCACGCCCGGTATATCAGAGTAGCAGTCCGCCCGAAAATAAAATTGTAAGTCCGAAATCACTCCCTTCTCGAAAAAGTCTCTATTTTGATAATACACGAAATTATCTATAGGTGTCCAAACCAAAAAAAATAAAGATCATAACGGGGAAAATTCTATCTTTATAAATATTTGACCGATTTTCATTTACTAAATAGCAATATAAACTATGTCCTTTCTGTATTTCAAAATGTAGTTAGCCTTTACTTTAGTCAATACAAAAAGAAAAAAAAAAGAAAAATGAAACATGTCAAAATGTACTGAGTCATCCTACCACCCTCTGCTAAAAAGGTACTGAATCATCCCAACAGGGATAAAAAGCATATCAAAATGTAGTTTTTAGCTTGTCTATAAACATTTTTCATTTTATGAGGATTATTAAATTAATTATTTTATGTACCTACTTGTTCTTTTAGACAAGTTCACACGTTCAAACACATGTTAATTCTTGATAAAGCTCTTAAAATTATGAGTGAGGTCTCATTGGATTTAGAATGACGTCTAGAAAAATGTGCAAAAGATTCAAACCCGCACATAAGCCATTGCAAAATTTATAAACAAATTCAAATTGAAAAATTGTTTTTTTGCAAATAACTCGAATACTATTAATATATAAGAAATTAAAAAAAAAGGATTCTTAAAGAGGAAGAAATTTCCAATAGAGAACTCCTGACTCCCGGAACTCTATCTCTATTATTAATAATTTTAATTTGATGTTGAAAATAGGGCTCCGCGCGGAGAACGCAAAGCCGTTGTGATGCTCTGAAACCGACCTTGGCAAGAAAAACATTTTTTTATGTTATTAAATACCTATATTTTTTTTTACATGTTTATGTATAAGGTTGTTTTTGTTTTTTTTTTTCTATCAAAAAACATATGAACACGTTCAGCGATTGTTAATAACAAATTGTTTATTAATAAATAAACAAATAAATTAACAACGAAAACATTTTTTCCCTTGTAGAGAATTGCAAATAATAAATTTTAAGAATCATTTTTTTTATAATATGTTTAAATAATGAAAAAAGGAAAAAATTGATTATAAACAGTTAAAAAAAATTTTAAATCACCTAATATTTTATAACAAATAAAATGGCAAAAAATGTTTTTCAAAAATACGTAATTTATCTATTTGTCTATAAAATTTGTTTAAGCAAATAGCACTAAAAATTTAAAGTTTATGTAATCTTATAGTATTTTTGAATTTAATAACAGTAATAATAATTAAAATTAATAAAAACTCCTCTCTTTTTCATTTTTTAGTTTTTTGTTACCTTAAATAATGAATAACTAATAAACCATAACAATTAAAATCATCGCAATGTCATAATCTCATAAAGTATAGTTGACATAAGGTCTCCACGAAGCGAAACAGTTTTAGTGGCTTTTGTTTAACAATTATCCGACTTGAAATATAAACGCAAACTCTAAAAAAATTTATTAATTAACAATAGGCTCATTTTATGAAAAATCGGCGAAAAATTTTTATTCCAACGAGATATTGTTCCTTTAAGTGTCTAAATAATACCATAATTTTTTTTAATTTCTAAATTAATATTTAAAAATATAAAAAAAATGTTTCTACTTGCTACGGTCGGTTTCAGAGCATTGGAGCTCTATTTTCAACATTAAATTAAAATTATTAATAATCGAGATAGTGTTCCGGGTGTCAGGAATTTTTTATTGGAAATTTCTTCCTCTTTAAGAATCTTTTTTTTTTAATTTCTTAAATATTAATAGTTTTCGAGTTATTTGCAAAAAACGAATCTCGTTATTTTTTCAATCTTACTTTGTTTAAAACTTTTGCAATTGTTTATGTGCGGGTTTGAAACTTTTGCACATTTTTCCGAATTCAATGAACCCTCACTCATATTTTTACGAGCTTTATCAAGAATTAACACGGGTTTGAGCTTGTGAACTAGACTGTTTGAGAAGTTTGAAAATAGAACAATGTTATATAAAACGTTGAAGAATTAATGTAACTGTTTTTTTTCTGTTGGAACTACCCACATGATAAAAGTCAAAGTCAATAGAAAGCAAAAATAAATAACTGAATGTAAATATTGTTCGCCAGTTTACTGAAGTTTTTATATAACTGTTAAACATTATATATGACCTTCTACAGTTTGTTGAAAATAAGTTGATTTTTCTAGATATAATTGCTATATTTGTAATTCTAATCGTCTCCTGATGATGCCAGCTTGGTTGGCAAAGAGCTTCTAGCTAAATTCTACAGAATTTTTGTTATTGTCAGACCTTATCAAGAGTTACAACAGTTTATATTTGCATTTTTTGCTTAAGATGTCTTAAATGTTGTATTTGCAGATTGGAATTTTTTTAATAACAACGTGGTTCTTCCTCTAGCTAATTTTAATTTATTGTCCAAATTTAAATACGATCGGACTCCTGGTCCTTCAGTTATCGTGCTTACAAAGCACATGGTGGTTTCGTAAATAGTCCAGTAAATGTCAAAAGAACTGTTGGCAATGGTAAAGCTACACCTCTGTGAAGCAAGGCAGTACTTAGTCATAAATCTATCTAAAAAATTAATTGTCCTATTATTATGACGAAACAAATGTATAAATAGAGCAGAAAAATTATTTTATAATTCGTTAAAATTAATAACCAAAACATTAGGATATGAGAAATACATAATACTGCGTATTACAACAAATTACCTGATCAGCTGGAAACTTAAAATAACATGAAAGTCATTGTTTATAAGAATGTTTTAGAGCAGAAAAAGTAATTCTCAATTACGTAAAAATACATACTTTACGAAAAAAATTGTTTGTAGATGATACAGTTATCTTCAATTTTTATTTTCTTTATTATTTGAATAGACGCACGATATTTTTAACTTTATTATTTTATCAAAAAAAAGTAAGTAAACATAACTTGAAAAATAAATCAATAAATGGCATAAATTTACCCCAGTTATACAAAGAGGGCAATTTTTAATGTCTATTTTTATTCAAAATTAGTTTTTTTATTATTTGCGATATGAAGACTAAGACCATAATAAGAAATATAGCAGAAATTTAATATTGCTACATAAATTGTTTAAATTTTTATGAAGCAACCAAAACTGAAGTCTTGTGTTGATGACTCACCGATTTTGTGCGCCGGCCTTGTCTATAGGTGGTGTTGACAGAAGACGCTGTAATTAGGGTAAATGAAATCGGTTGGTCCCAGTTGAAAGGTAATTGAATAAACTTTATTTTCCAACAAAAATTTCTAATATTTTGTTTCATTATAATGGATAAAATGTTGTTTTACAATAAGGTTGGATTTTTTAGGTTATAAATTATTTTTAAGGAAAATAATGTAGGCATCTATACTATTTAATTAATCATTTAAAAAGCTAAAAAAAAAAAAAACTTTAAATGAACTTTTTTATTAGAACGCAATTTAAAGGAGAACCGAGAGGAAAACATTTTCGCAAAATTCGATTTTCATGTAAACAAATTTTTGGACAAAGATAACTTATAGAAATTGTAGAGAATTAAAATAACTTTCAACATTGTTCTTCTCCTCAAGCGTTAATTACTTCCACATAAGTATAGTAACGACAAAAAAAAAATTTGAAAATTTTTATTGTTCAAATAGGCTTAGAATGTCATGAAACGTCGAGATTTTAAGTTTGAGCGAAAAAATTTTCTGTCTGTCGGTTCGTCTGTAACTTTTTTTGTGCGCACGATTACTCTGGAACTGTTTAAGATATTGACTTAGAATTTGGTACACGTATGTATTTTAACGAGATCTGGAAATAAATTATATTTTTATCCTCTTCCGTCGAAGGGTTGGGTGGTAAATTGGGGTAAATGGGGGATAAATAGGTAAATCGAACAGGTAAGAGTCCATAAAATTTATATTTAGTATATGTAAGAGAAGCTAAGGTCTCTAAAAACTTTTTGGCATTAGTCACCCCCATTACCACCCCCAACCCATTATTAAAGAGGATAAAAAATTTGTGATTTAGTGTGTGTACAAGAACCAAAAATCTCAAAATATTTTTTACTTCATCCACCTCTATTATCATTCCCCTATCACCACCCCCCATCCCACTACCGATGTGGGATATCGTTTTATGGGTTTTTGGGGTAGACGATTTCAAATATTATATTATTAAAGTTCCGTAAACAATTATTCCCACATACAAAATTTTTTCGTTGTGAGGAACTTGGTTAGAAAATCTGGATGTGGAAGTATTGACTCCTTGGGCAACGTTTTTTTTTGAGTTAATCGCGAAAAACGAGCGTCGAAATTTGACTTTTGGAGGGCAGGAAAAAAAACACTAAACCTTAAAAAAAATCACTTCTCGGTCAATTTTTTTACCATATTGGAACGAACTAAAATTTTCTTCCCCCTTTGACTGACATCCTTTATTTATGAATTATTTTTTTCTGTTGGATGACGACCCTGCATATTTTTCTTATAAAAACTATATCAGATTTTTTCCTGGCAATAGCGACTGACAACTACATTTCAAATATCATTTTACTGTGTCGTTTCTTATTTTTTAAAGTGGCCACCCTGTAAATTTTTCATATTTTTCTTCTTTGACAGTTATGTTACCTACATGCGAAATCTCCGCCACATCTTCTTTCATTATTTTTTTTAGGTGACAACCCTGTATATTTTCATATTTTTCTTACTTGGCAGTTGTGTTGTGATATCTGCATGCGAAATAATATCGTCCTTCATCTCATTTTTTATTATTATTTTTGGGGCGACCACCCTATATATTTTTTCATATTTTTCTTTGACAGTTGTGTTAACTATATGAGAAACACTATTGTCCGCAATCCATTTTTTCATTATTTTCTTAGAGTGAATACCCTGTATATTTTTCATATTTTTCCCCTGACAGTTGTGTTCACTACACACAAAATATAACTGTCTTTTGTCACATTTTTTCCTCATTATTTTTTCAGGTGTCCACTGTTCTTCTTTGACAGTAGCGTCAATTAGCGACCAAATATTTTTCTTCTGCGTCAGATGGTTTTGTAATATTTTCCCCACAATACATATCTTATAAACTACAATAATTGTTATGTGTACACATGTATTGTTAGAAATAGATAAGTACTTCTGGCTCTTGTAGATATAGTTGTAGATATTGCGCCAACAGACAGACACCAGACCGACAGACAGAGAGACTGATGGAATTAAATGGCTTTAATTTTCGTAATCTGCATAGTCTGAAACGCGAAAATCCGAAGAAATCTCGGAGGGTAATTTTTTTACGATTACAATACCCTACTTTCCTTCGGTTAGCGAGGGAAGTAAAAAACGAAATTTGATCCATATGGCAATATTTCTAAATGCTTGAATAGTGGATTTTAACATTCCGTAAACAAGTGGCACTGACCATCTACAGGTACCTAAAACAAATTTAGCGGGAATTGGATCGAGAGTGTCGACCTACCCCAACATCTGTGGGTCAGACACAACAATGGGCTGTTATAGTTAGTAATTTTAAATATGTGACTAATAGTTTCTCAATTTGCTGTAATGTACAGTATTATAAATTTTTCACGTTCTGACTTTTTAGTTATTTAATTTAGTTTTTAAATATGTTAACATTTTAAATCACATAGAGTGAAGTCAAATTAAGTAAGAAAATAGGTGAATAAGGAATTCTCTGGCTGCAGCAATTTTATTATTTTAATTTGTCGTAGATATAATAAGTGCCACCGAGAAGTTTTTAATTAAATCGGTCCAGCGTAAAAATTTTTTAACAATTTATTTTTCAACGCTGAAATTTTCTGCTCGTTTCCTATTATCTTCGGTCCTAATAATCGTATCGCAAAAATAAAAATAGCGAGTGGCTATGAAAATACTTTCTGATAATTTGTTAATTTGTAAGAAAATAAAAACCACCAAAAATTGCCTTTTTTGACAATTTAAGAAATATAACGTAATAATGCATCCATTTTAACGAAAGTTGGAGGAACTGTGCACTTTATTGAACTAAACCTTCGTGCCAAATTTTAGCATAAAATATTTATTCAAACGGCTAAAAATCAAAAAAAGATTTCGAAATTTTAATCGCTTATTGTTTAAGTGCATCGATTCGTAGAACATTTTTTTTTCAAAATGTAGGTTTTTTACATGTATTTTACAATGATATTATCTTCATTTAAACCTTTTTTAAATATGTTTATAATTTTCAAAATTATAGGTATAAACATATTCAGATAACTGGATTTTTTTATCAAACAAAGAACAGGTAACGAATTATTAAAATAGATGAAATATTTCTTAAAAAAATAATGATCTATTTGCATTTGGGGCCGAGATTCGTCAGTGTTTGCGCCTCAGTCGCTTATAAATAAGCAAATTGATATATGTTCTTAAAATTTGGACTGGTTATTCTTCAATAATATTAGTCTCACCTAGTTGAGAACAATCCAGAAGCACAATTGTTAAAAAAGATAGAGGCCCGATAGTCGGGCTTTTAGCGATTATGTTAGAGATCCAAAAATCGCCAAATAGTCTAAATGTGATATTATGGTTTTACAGATCATACTTCACTCGTAAGGTAATTCAGTGTGTAAGACGACCAACACTTTTTTTTTGGATGCAACGTCTCTGGTTCAATTCCTAACTGCGATTTTTTTTTATTGTATCAGTAAAATTAAAAGTTACAAAGCTGTGTACATAGACATAAGAATAACTGTTCAGGTTAGGTTTGTTTTCCCTTCCGCGACAAAAATGAATAAGAAAGTAAAAAAAAATTGACTAAGTGTGTTATAATCTCAAAGCCGCTTTATTCGATGTAATTTTAAAAAACCGCTGCCCAAGGAATCACTACTTCCACATCCAGATTTTCTATCCAAGTCACTCACAACGAAAAATTTTGTATGTGGAAATAATTGTTTATGGAACTCTGATAATATAATATTTGAAATCCTCTACCCCAAAAACCCATAAAACGATACCCCACATCGGTAGTGGGGTGGGGGTGGTGATAGGGGGCAGTAGTGGGGGTGGATAAAGTACGAAAATATTTTGAGGTTTCTGGTTCTTGTACACACACTAAATCGCAATTTTTTTTCATCCCCTTTAATAATGGGGTGGGGGTGGTAATGGGGGTGGCTAACGCCAAAGTTTTTTTTGAGACCTTAGCTTCTCTTGTATATACTAAATAACAATTTTATGAGGTCTTACCTGCTTGATTTACCTATTTACCCCAAATTTACCTCAATTTACCCCCCAACCCTTCGACGGAACAAGATGAAAATATAATCTAGTTCTAGATCTCGTTAAAGTACATATGTGTACCAAACTTCAAGTCAATATCTCAAACGGTTCCAGAGTAAACGTGCGCACAAAAAAAAGTTACAGACCGACAGACAGACAGAAATTTTTTTTCCGCTCAAACTTAAAATCTCGACGTTTCATAACATTCTAATCCTATTTCAACAATAAAAATTTTAAAAAATTTTTTTGTCGTTACTATACTTCCACTGGATGTGGAAGTAATTGTAGTTTTGACTCATTTTCAAACAGCGGAGACAAAAACATAAGCATCGAAAAACAATCAGTCCAAATTTCTAGAAAAAATATCGACTTGTTTATTTATAAGTGACCTAAACACAAAAATTGACGTTTCACGGCCCCAAATGCAAGTAGATCATTAATTTCTTTAGAAAAATGTTAGATATTTCATCTATTTTCATAATTCGTTTCCCGCTTTTGGTTTCATAAAAATCCAGAGTTATTTGAATTTGTTTACAACTGTAACTTTGAAAATAATAAATAGATTTCGAGCAAAAACCGTTTAAGTGAGTATTCTTTTTTCTTAACACTGTTGGAAAATACATGTAAAAACCTACATTTTCAACAAAAATTTACCGCACACGAGTCACTGCACTTAAACAACAAGCGATAAAAATTTCGAAATTATTATTGGTTTTTAGCCGTATGAGTTTTGTTCAAAAATATTTATTTTGCGCTAAAATTTAGTACAGGTTTAGTTCAATAAAAAGCTTAGTTCCACGGACTTTCGTTAAAATTGATGCATTATTATGTTATATTTTTATTAAATTATTATCAAAAAAGGCAATTTTTGGTGTTTTTTATTTTTTTTACTAATTAACAAACTATCATCTAGTTTTTGCATAGGCCTAGTCTTATTCAAGATTTTATTGCGAATAATTCGCTATTTTTATTTTTACGATACGATTACTAGGACCGGAGATACTAATGAAAATAACAGCAAATTTCAGTGTTTAAAAATAGGTAAATTGTTAAAATATTACAAGAAGCAATGGACCGATTTAATCCAAAACAGCTCATAGCACTTGTTATTATTCATAGAACAAAAATTACTGCAGCCAAACAGTTTCATTCAAAATTTATTTTCACTCCACTAATAGTGGAAAAAAGTAAATTATTAGAAAATCGATTGGATTTGAATGATTTTCCCTGAAAACTTTTTTAATGGCTTTCTATAATCAAATATGAAGTTTTCTATCACTTTTCCTTGTCCGCAATAAATATAAAATAAATATTTTCAATTTCCTTTCAAATAGAATTTTTTTTCAAATAAACTTAATTAAAAATTTGAAAATAAAATAAGTACATGTTCTATTTTGCTATTTGTTCTCACCTCACTCCACCATATATCTAGAGACAATACACACCTATAAGATAATAGTTATTTAACAAACAAGTATGTTAATGAGAGCGATTGATAAATTGAGACATTTTAACGTGCGAGCGCTAGCGAGCGCATTATTTGTCGAGATTATTAATCGCCGATTAACACACGAGTAAGTTACAAAAATTTCCCGTTGATTGTATCTAGGAAAAAAAAACCGCTGCCCAAGGAATCACTACTTCCACATCCAGATTTTCTATCCAAGTCACTCACAACGAAAAAATTTTGTATGTGGAAATAATTATTTATGGAACTTTAATAATATAATATTTGAAATCCTCTACCCCAAAAACCCATAAAACGATACCCCACATCGGTAGTGGGGCGGGGATGGCGATAGGGGGTGGTAGTGGGGGGTGGATGAAGTAAAAAAATATTTTGAGGTTTCTGGTTCTTGTACATACACTAAATCACAAATTTTTTCAACCTCTTTAATAATGGGGTGGGGGTGGTAATGGGGGTGGCTAATGTCAAAATTTTTTTTGAGACCTTAGCTTCTCTTATATATACTAAATACCAATTTTATGGACTCCTGCCTGCTTGATTTACCTATTTACCCCAAATTTACCCCAATTTACCCCCCAATCCTTCGACGGAACAAGATGAAAATATAATCGGGGTTCTAGATCTCGTTAAAGTACATATGTGTACCAAATTTCAAGTCAATATCTCAAACGGTCCCTGAGTAAACGTGCGCACAAAAAAAAGTTACAGACAGACAGACCGACAGACAGACAGAAATTTTTTTTTCGCTCAAACTTAAAATCTCGACATTCTAAGCCTATTGAACAACAAAAATTTTTTTAAAAATTTTTGTCGTTACTATACTTCCACTGGATGTGGAAGTAATAGGAAAAAAATCTAATTTTATTTTATGACACAAAATTGAATTCTAAGTGTTACTTTATTTATTTAATTATGGTAACACATATGGAATTTAAAAAATATCAAAAATACAATTACAAATTCATTAGGCTTCTTTTTGTAACATCGGAGAAATATGCCAATAGCACCGATTCCGAATAGCGCGATACCTGCTTCTCTTTTATTAATTATAAAAGTTTCATACGCGTTTTATACGTTTGACAATTAGAGTTTTGACATTAATTGTCATATTAACTGTTTTCAATTATGTCCTTAGTTACCTAAACTAAAATCGTATATTAATAGAAAATCATTTATTAATGGGGGTTATTAATGAACGATTTTTTATATATTTATCAAAGCTACAAATACACGATGAACGGAAAAAGTAATAAATAAAATAGGTAGGTATAATTTATTAATTATTTGGAAACACGCGATAATAATTGTTTATGTAACTAAGCACTAAAGTTAAACATTTTATCACGATGTAGAATTTAGTTAAATAAACCACATAAATGATAAAAAGAAACTTTAGTGCCAAGGTGCATAACTAAGTTTTTCTTGAAATTGTGAAATTAAGGTTAATCAACTCTATTTAATGAATAATTTTAAGTGACATTAAGAAATGTCAATTATTTAAATTTCAAATCTCAATAATTTTTTGTAATGTAATTATGTCACAAGCAATGGATAATTTATGTTGACGTTTACCTGTCACCTCCTCCAACTACAAGAAATCGTACAATGTTTGATTACTTTAGTGACTATCTCTAACACTTCAATGACAATTTTGAGGTTTTTTCCGATTTCAAAAAAATCTATTTTTTGTACGATCGGGCTTATTTGTTTATTTACAATATCTGTTGCCAAGACGTCAGGTTATATTTACTGATTGCTAAGTCGGTAAGTAATTTCCTTACCGGTAAGTGAAATTAATATAATATATACTACCGATATTTCACAAAAATAAGTACAAAAGATAAGGTCATTTCTATGTGTTAAAAAAAAATAACATTATTTTCTGCACGATTGTTTTTAATTACACTTCAATTATAGTTATTAAGGTACCAAGGGTGTTATAAGGATAATAACGCACCGAGGTAGGGAGTGTACGTCGACCGAGGGCGTCATTATCCTATAACACCCGTGGTGCCTTCAACGTTTAATGCCCTGCAAGTCTATTATTTAATTCAAATTTTTTTTTTTTTGACATTTACGATTTATTATTTTGATATCTATTATGTTCAGAACGATTTGATTTAAAAGAGAGTAAAAATCAAAATTGTTTGTAAACGCCGCCGTTGCATAGCAACGCATTTTGTTTGTCAATAACGCTATCATAATTTGCTTGTTTTGGGTTGTATTATAATTTTATAATGCCCTAGGGCGTTATAGATATTCATAACGCCCTAGGGCGTTATTTTTCATTTAACGTATCTCAATATAGGGTGGTTATTGTAAAATAACAGACTTGTAGGACATTAAAATAATTTAATTTCTAGTAAATAAACGAAATGTCAAAATACAAATATCTTATTTGACAAGTTGTACTTGCCACGAAATATAAACGTGACTTTTGACTTTTCGTTTATTTAGTAGAAATTAAATTATTTTAATTGAAGTGCAATTTAATACGATTGTACAAAAACAGTATAAGCATCGCGAACCTTATAATCTCCGGCGGTAAACGTCCGTTACCGTTCTGATGATACTTAATATACTATTATTTCGACACTACGGAATAATATATATCTACCATATATTAGGTAAGTAACTAGATTACTTGACAAAAATAAAGTCGTATCTTTCATATGAAGTTTTTTAAAATTAGCTTTTCCTGAATAATTACGCCCTTCTGTAAAGCGTGCATTAAAATAATGTTTGAAATTATTTTTTTCAGACTCATTATAGTTTTTATCAATAGTTTTTACTCAATATGATATTTATGCAAAAGTCTTTTCATCCTCCGTGGCATCCCTTAAATGTATCAAATAAACCACCCTTTATGACTTTTCAACAGTTATTAACGGTTGAAACTTAGCTTATAACTTCATCAGAAAATTTTAAAACTTTTTGCTTCTTGCTTAAAAAAAAATAAAATACCCTGATATGCATAAAAAAACCGCTGCCCAAGGAATCACTAGTTCCACATCCAGATTCTCTATCCAAGTCACTCACAACGAAAAAACTTTGTATGTGGAAATAATTGTTTATGGAACTTTAATAATATAATATTTGAAATCCTCTATCCCAAAAACCCATAAAACGATACCCCACATCGGTAGTGGGGTAGGGGTGGTGATAGGGGTTGGTAGTGGGGGGGTGGATCAAGTAAAAAAATATTTTGAGTTTTCTGGTTCCTGTACATGCACTAAATCACATTTTTTTTTCATCCCCCTTTAATTAGGAGGTGGGGGTGGTAATGGGGGTGGTTAATGCCAAAAATTTTTTTGAGACCTCAGCTTCTCTTGTATATACTAAATACCAATTTCATGGACTCTTACCTGCTTGATTTACCCATTTACCCCAAATTTACCCCAATTTACCCCCCAACCCTTCGACGTAACAAGATGAAAATATAATCTAGTTCTAGATCTCGTTAAAGTACATATGTGTACCAAATTTCAAGTCAATATCTTAAACGGTTCCAGAGTAAACTTGCGCACAAAAAAAAGTTACAGACAGACAGACAGACCGACAGACAGACCGACAGACAGACCGACAGACAGACCGACAGACAGACCGACAGATAGACCGACAGACAGACCGACAGACCTACCGACAGACAGACCGACAGACAGACCGACAGAGAGACAGAAATTTTTTTTTTTCGCTCAAATTTAAAATCTCGACGTTTCATGACATTTTAAGCCTATTTGGACAATAAAAATTTTTAAAAATTTTTTTGTCGTTACTATACTTCCACTGGACGTGGAAGTAATGAGCCGTTTTCTTCCATATGTATTTAATACCCTTCTCTCAAAATTATTCAGATTAAAAGTAATGTAAACTAAATGAACGGAAATAACAAAGAAGGTGGGAAATATTTAACAAATATAAAGTGGACTCGCCCCTTTAAAAGGGGGTAGCTTTCCAGGGAGGATTAATTTTGGAAAAGTTAATACTAGAAACTTTCCTTAATTTTTGCCAAGGAATCTACTTAGAAATATCCTCAACATTTTAGTTAATACCCTGTATAGGTGTACTTAAAATCACAAATTAATTATATTTATAATTACGATTTTTGCTGCTGAACGCACGGAAAAGAAAGACAGTCTATATAATCTTAGTGAAGTAAAAAAAAGTAAAATGTATCAATAGATTTTTTGTTAAATAACAACAGTTTTTTTGTCATCTTATAGCAGATATAAATATTATTTAGTTACGAGTCCGGTTCTAAGCCAGCCATTAGATAAACACAATTAACATAAAATATTTAATTATCATAGCCAAAAATTATCATTGCCACAGCAAAAATATTACAGATACAGACATATTAGTTGGCTGCATAATATTTACCAAGCAGATGTACAGTGTTGCCAAGACTTAGGGATTCGTATAATGCATCGAATAAAATAGGGCATTGCAAAATGCGTCAAATATATTCACTGTATATATCGCTTATACACCGACAACTGTAGCGCCATCTGAACATCAATTTGTTGAACTACATCGCGTATGTTTTGAGAGAAAGGAGGTGCAATTTGATGCCCGGGCGAAATTTTGCCAATTGGCGGGATTTGTTGAGAATAACATAGTCTAGGTTTTATACACGCTTATTTTTACGAAGCCCGAAGGCGGGCTTCGTATGTGTGTTGTGGGCTTCGAGTAAGCGGCAGAATATACTGTTTTGGGCTTCGTATTGAGGCTTCATATGTCTATATATATATATATATATATATATATATATATATATATATATATATATATATATATATATATATATATATATATATATATAGATATATATATATATATATATATATATATATATATATATATATATGTATATATATATATATATATATACAGTGTGTCCAACTAAGTCGGCACCATATGGGAAACTTTTTTATTATTGGTTTTATGAAAAAAAGTTATTCTTGATGAAAAGTTTTGCATGGCCAAAAACCCAAAATGAAATAATCAGATGTCAATTTTTTGCAGTCGTATACGAGGTTTTCGAAAAATGTAAATTTTGCTCAAGAGTAAAGTACCTTTATTTATTAAAATATCGACAATCGTTATTAATAAAAGTTGATCCTAATTGAAAACTACGGTCAGATATCCAATATTATCTATCTACCATGAAAAAACGATCTTTAATAATTTTTGGGTATAAATTATACATAATTTAATTTTGCAAATCATAAAACATCTATTGTATTGAAAAACATGATAACCTTTCGGTTCATTGGTAAATTATGTAACAATTTGCTATTGCATTTGAATAATTAATGCGTGCATATCATAATAATTAAATGTCGATCTGTAGACATAAATCATCAATGCTAATTACAGAGAAGAGTTTGTAAAAATAACAAAATATGTTTATTCATGGTAGATAGATAATATTAGATATCTGACCCTAGTTTTCAATTAGGATCAACTTTTCTTAATAACGATTGTCGATATTGTAATAAAATAAAGGTACTTTTTCTTGAGCAAAATTTACATTTTTTCGACAAACCTCGTATACGACTGCAAAAAATTGATATCTGATTATTTCATTTTGGGTTTTAGGCCATGCAAAACTTTTCATCAAGAATAACTTTTTTTCATAAAACCAATAATAAAAAAGTTTCCCATCCCATATGGTGCCGACTTAGTTGGACACACTGTATATATATATATATATACATATATATATATATATATATATATATATATATATATATATATATATACATATATATATATATATATATATATATATATACATATATATATATATATATACATATATATATATATATATATATATATATATATATATATATACATATAGATATATATATATATATATACATATATATATATATATATATATATATATATATATACATATATATATATATATATATATATATATATATATATATATATATCTTTAAGGTACAAGTGGGCATCCGGCCATGTAAATTTTACGGTTCACTGGGACTCCGAGGTCACTGGGCCTCCGGTATACGGAGGCCCAGTGACCACCCATTGTAAAATGTCAAGAAAGGTTATAAATATAGTTACAAACATTTTCCCGCCAAAACTTCACGGAGGCCAACTTGCCTCAGTTTTGGATGCCGTATAAAATTTAGTTCAGCCGTTTGCCACTAAAGTGCGCTAAAAGCGTTTGCTGTATATCTCATACTGTTTAAAATTGTTTATATGTAGCGGTTCACTCGACATCCGTAACTTTGGCAACGCGTAAATGCATTTGAAGATTATTAATTCTATATGTTTGAGGCATTATTCGTTGTTGAGTTATGAGGTTGCTGAACTAACACTAGGAATGTTGGTTGTGTTTAGGTATCTATTGTGTGCTACATTTATGACACCGCTTAGATTTTTTAAAATTAATTGACACAATTCACTTTTAAGACGACAAATTTTCTAAATATATTTGTTATTGGTATAGTGGTGTTTTTTGCGCCAATAGTACACCGTAAAATATATTGTTTACTATGTATTGTAGTTCAAATTCCTTTGTTTTCAAAAATTCTCAGTCACTAATAAGACATAGGATACTTTGGATGTAGGTATATATTGAAACTAATTGTAGTGAAAACTGCATTCTCATATCTCTGACTATTTTCAAATTACATAGTGCTTAACGACTTTTTTTATATTCGGCGCATCTCTGCATACAGTGTGTTTCAAGTACTGCTGTCTCTATTTCTGGGTATTAGTACATTAAATTATAGCCTGCGAATAAAAATATATTACTTCCGCATCCAGTGGAAGTATAGTAACGACAAAAAAATTTTTTAAAATTTTTATTGTTCAAATAGGCTTAGAATGTCATGAAACGTCGAGATTTCAAGTTTGAGCAAAAAAAAAATTTCTGTCTGTCGGTCTGTCTGTCGGTCTGTAACTTTTTTTGTGCGCACGTTTACTCTGGAACCGAGATATTGACTTGAAATTTGGTACACATATGTACTTTAACGAGATCTAAAACTAGATTATATTTTCATCTTGTTTCGTCGAAGGGTTGGGGGGTAAATTGGGGTAAATTGGGGTAAATTGGGGTAAATTGGGGTAAATTGGGGTAAATTGGGGTAAATTGGGGTAAATTTGGAGTAAATAGGTAAATCAAGCAGATAAGAGTTCATAAAATTGATATTTAGTATAGACAAGAGAAGCTAAGGTCTCAAAAAAAAAATTGGCATTAGCCACCTCCATTACCACCCCCACCCTATTATTAAAGGGGATGAAGAAAAAGTGTGATTTAGTGTGTGTACAAGAACCAGAAACCTCAAAATTTTTTTTTACTTTTTCCACCCCCCACTCCCACCCCCTGTCACCACCCCCACCCCACTACCGATGTGGGGTACCGTTTTATGGGTTTTTGGGGTAGAGGATTTCAAATATTATATTATTAAAGTTCCATAAACAATTATTTCCAGATACAAAATTTTTTCGTTGTGTGACTTGGATAGAAAATCCGGATGTGGAAGTAGTGATTCCTTGGGCAGCGGTTTTTTTTTTGTTTTTAACTGATTGAAAATCAATTTTGTCATATTGTAGTACTGTCGTGCGCAAAAAAAATGGGACAAGTCTTATATCGTATTTTTGTTCAAATCTGATTGTGTACTTTAATTACTTCCACATCCAGTGGAAGTATAGTAACGACAAAAAAATTTTTAAAAATTTTTATTGTTCAAATAGGCTTAGAATGTCATGAAACGTCGAGATTTCAAGTTTGAGCGAAAAAAAAATTTCTGTCTGTCGGTCTGTCTGTCGGTCTGTAACTTTTTTTTGTGCGCACGTTTACTCTTGAACCGTTTGAGATATTGACTTGAAATTTGGTACATATATGTACTTTAACGAGATCTAGAACTAGATTATATTTTCATCTTGTTCCGTCGAAGAGTTGGGGGGTAAATTGGGGTAAATTTGGAGTAAATAGGTAAATCAAGCAGGTAAGAGTTCATAAAATTGATATTTAGTATAGACAAGAGAAGCTAAGGTCTCAAAAAAAATTTTGGCATTAGCCATCCCCATTACCACCCCCACCCCATTATTAAAGGGAATGAAAAAAAATGTGATTTAGTGTGTGTACAAGAACCAGAAACCTCAAAATATTTTTTACTTTATCCACCCCTAACTCCCACCCCGTCACCACCCCCACCCCTCTACCGATGTGGGGTATCGTTTTATGGGTTTTTGGGGTAGAGGATTTCAAATATTATATTATTAAAGTTCCATAAACAATTATTTCCAGATACAAATTTTTTTCGTTGTGTGACTTGGATAGAAAATCCGGATGTGGAAGTAGTGATTCCTTGGGCAGCGGTTTTTTTGTGACATTGTCAGGTATTTGGCAAAATTCATTGCAAGTGTGCAAATAGAGACAAATTTACATTAGAAAAAAATAGTTGTCCTATTTTTTTTGCTCACGACAGTACATTAAAAGTAGAGGATTAAAAGTAATATCGAATACAAAAAAAATCAATGACACCCATATAAGAAGTAAAAGTTAATATTTCAAAAACAATATTTTCTTCTCTTACACTTCCTGTAAAGATCTTAAAGAAAGTGGCTATATAAACTGTAAGTTACTTGATATAACTATTTAAATATGAAGGGTTTTCCAAAATGGACCATTGTGGTTTTTGGCATTGTTTCAAAAACTGAAAAAATTAACTCTAATCTAAACACACCATTTTAATCCCAGAATTTCTGAAACTGTGTACATTTATAGCCGACTTTCTATCTTTTGTAATAACGGAGAGCAATACATGCAGTTCCAATTCGGGACATCCTAAGTAGCAAAGTGTCGTCATTATGACGTCAATTTTTGGTTAGTGATGACGGTGAAATGACCTTTATCATGACTTACTTATGACGTGAAAATAACAGTTGTCACAGACAACTGGCGTCAATAATATGACGTATTGTTGGTAATCATTCCGCTTGGGCATCCTAGTAATTTGAGAACTGTATCTCCGTTTAGCGATAAGGGATGCAAACCTTTCCCCATGATATTTTTCCACAATTATTAATAAAGATTTAAGATTGAGCAGCATTATTTCAAAATGGCGGTTCGAGCGCGACAGATCTTTTTCAAAACTTCCACAATTATTTACGTCAGTTGTCGAAAATTGACTGGAGTAATAAGGGCTTAAATATTTGCATCATAAAAATTCAGGCACGCTATTTATAAATACGAAAATCTAGATTATTCTTACATAACAGGTATCTAGGTATCAGATAAAAAAAAATTGACCTCCTTTCACCATATGAAAATTGTTTGCAGAACGGCTGGTCTATATTAGTATTTTATCTTTATCAAATGTAGAAATGCTTATTCAAAAAATGCCATTGACAATACAGAATTCTTGTAAACCTGAGAATATATGAATTAGGCGATGCAAAATAATTGTTTAAATTTATATTGAGGGTTTTACAAAAATCAAGTAACTTTGTTTTTTGAGAATCTTCTGTCTCCACTCTCCACATCTAGGAAAAACACAGTCACATACTAAAATCCATCGTAAAGAGGCCGAAAAAATAACTTGTTTGGACTACGTTTGACGTTTTAATAATTTAGCAATTTTTGAAAATGTTGTCAAGTTTGGTTTTTATTAAATATGTACTCTCAAAATGTTTATATTAGTTACATTATATAATAAATTAGTTGTTAGATACCGGGCGAGTCATAAAAAACGGACAGCCGTCGAAAAGGAAACTATGGTTTCTCGTAACTAGAGTTTCTGATTCCCCTATCAGGTATGTACAGGGTGTCCCGAATTGCATAGGCCAAACTTCACTAAGCAATACAACTTTTCAAAATAAGAAAAAAGTTCCTATAAACATGGGTTGGGAAGTGCTTAGTTTTCGAGATACAGGGTGTTCAAGTAATTCTCTTGAAAATGTTTTTTATGAATATTTTCGAAACGTCTAAAGATAAACAAATGATAATTTACACAGGAATTTAACTTTTTATGCTTTTTAAGACAAAATAATAACTATGTACGAAAATCATTCAGGAGCGGGTGAAACTGAGGGGGCCTAGTTATAATTTAGCCCCAACTTTATTGTATGACAGTTTTACATTAATTTATGAGCAGAACTTAAAAATTTGAAGTTTTCTGCACAAAAAAAGTGTTTTTTCTCTAAAATTATCAGTTTTTGAGTAAATCTTATCTGAACTTTATTAATTAGTAACCATTATTACCAGCATTCCTGGTACGCAGGAGTGTGCCACGATTGTAGTTTGTAACAAATGAAAACTAATCTAGCATGCAATGTCGGAATGATAATAATGACTTTGTTTTTTGTGTTTTCTGTAGTTCATTGTTCTGTAGTTTTATTAGTTCCTTTTGGAAAAAGTGTTCTATTGAAAAGTAAAAAATGGTCATGTTCAGTAATGTGGAGTACGCGGATATTCATTTTATTCATGGATATTGTAATGGAAACGGGAATGCCGGGTACGCGAATATCGCAGAAGATTTCCTAAAGATGTTTTTATTCGAACCCACCTAAAATTTACAAATGTGTTTTTTTGTGTAGAAAACTTCAAATTTTTAAGTTCTGCTCATAAATTAATGTAAAAGTGTCACACAATAAAGTTGGGGTTAAATTATACCTAGCCCCCCCAGTTTCACCCGCTCCTTAAAAAGCATAAAAAGTTAAATTCCTGTGTAAATTATCATTTGTTTATCTTCAGACGTTTCTAAAATATTCATAAAAAAACATTTTCAGGAGAATTATTTGAACACCCTGTGTTCCGTCCTCAGTCACTATTTAGCCTTTTTTATTATTTAATTTTTTAACTGTTAATTATTTACTATAACTATAACTCTATTTACCGCTTACTTTAAGTAAAAATAAAATACACTCCGCTGTTGTTCATTTTGGCTCACCCTGTAGCTTTCCGCGCTAACAAAAAGAGATTTTTTGTGATACCTAACCATACAATTCGCTGTTCAACCTCGTGTCACCGCAGACAAGTGTCTTGTATCGCAAAAATAATAATTATTAACCACCCGCTTTGTGTTCCATTTTCTTGGAAGTGAACATTTGATCCTAGAATACTACATTGATTGCTGGATTCCCTATCTGGAGGCCTCCGGAAGCTGGTAACAGGGTTCGGAGAGGATTTAAGGTAGGATCCATACAAATCTCTTTTTTCTATACCGCGACAGTCCACTATCTCTCTCGCTCTCATTATTATTATAATTTTATTTTAATAAACATAAACTTTTTTACCACCGCCCAAGTTAGCGGATTGATCTCAGTTCGCTAACATTTTTTGGTCCTTCTAGCCAAGGATTACGTTTTTTTGGCTCTTCTAGCATTTTCATTTCAGGCATATATTGTTTTTTGCATTATTAAACTAACGTCAACATTCAAATTTAGTTTTTCCATTTTATTTTAAATTATATTACATTAAATTTCTTTACATTTATTATCATTATCAGTTCCACGTTATTTGCTGTATTTTTTAAGAAAACCTTTTTTGACCATAAGTGTATTTTGTTTCGGCTTAAAGTTACTTTATTAAATTAGCATAATTTCCTTAACATCGAATCTCGTCATTTTATTTGTATTTAAGTACGATTTAGAATTATCAAGGCATCGCGTAAAATATAAAGTTTATACTGATAGCGGCTCGAACGAATTCCCGGGCTCTTATCAGTCGGGTCAGTTTTTGTGACGCTACAACTAATAAATACCTTTTATTTCGTATTTACCTTTGAATATATTTTATCACATAAATTTCTTACTATGGAGGACAAATTAAAGAAACTGCGCGCTTTTCGACAAAATGAGATAACCAAAATGCATGAATTGTATAATATTGCACAAATGGCAATTGATAGTCAGGCTTCACGTCGATCCTTTAAAGTTCGTTACGAAGTTATAGGGCAGATTAAAACAGAGTTTGATAAAAATCATAATTCCATTCTCTCACTGTTAGCTGTTAGAGACGGATCTGATTTGGGAGTTGAGGCCCAAACTCGTGAATCATTTGACAGTAAATACTTTGATATTAAAGTAATTTATTCCGATTTATTTGAAAATACCGAAAATTCTGTAAACAATGACGCTCAAGCGCCCGTTATTAACAATGTTTCGCATGTTCATTTACCTCGAGTTGAATTGCCTAAATTTAAGGGGGATTTGAAAAATTTTCCACCATTCATAGATATGTACAATTCTATGGTACATAATAATAAAAATTTAAATGACGTTGATAAATTCAACTACTTACTTTCCGTTTTAACCGGCCCTCCGCTTAATATCGTAAAATGCGTTCCTATGACTGCCGAGAATTATACAATTGCTTATGACCGTTTGGTGCAACGCTATTCGAATAAACGTTTACTCACTACAGCCCATTGGTCAGAAATTGAAAATACTAAAAAATTACATTCGGAAAATTCTCGGGCTTTGAGATATTTGTTAGACATTTTTCAAGAAAATTTATCCGCATTGAAAAATTTAGGACTCCCCGTAGAACACTGGGACTTTATTTTGGTGCATATGCTCTTGAACCGACTTGATACAACAACCATATCACGTTTTGAATTACATTATAGTTCTAATGAACTACCCACTTTTAAAAATTTGATGGACTTTTTAGAAAGTCATTGTAATGCTCTAGAAACTTTAAACTTTTCTGCTCCGCATAATAAAACAACAAAGGCATTAGCCCCATCCATTCGGATATCTAGCTCGTCATTTTTTGCCAATACAAATAATAATGTAGTTTGCCCTCTATGCAAAAAGGGTCACGTACTATATAAATGTCAGGAATTTCATAAAAAATCCCCTCTGGATAGATATCATTTTTCAAAACAGAATCGATTGTGTGTAAATTGTTTAAGTTCGTCGCATACTTTTAAAACTTGCAATTCTACATCTACCTGTCGCAAATGTCAACAGAGACATCATACTTTGTTGCATTTTGAAAATACCGATACTCATATTCCGGCTGTCCCAGTTGACACGCCTACACAACAGATAGCTAGTACCTCATTTAATGATGGGACACCAGTTGCCACTGCTTCCACACACTTTTTCTCAGGTTTTACACCACAAACTACCCCCGTCTTACTTTCAACCGCTTTAATAGAAATATCCGATAAATATGGTAATTTTCATAAATGTAGGGCACTTATAGACTCAGGTTCCCAAACAAGTTTTATTTCGCAAAAGTGTGTTCATCGATTAGGCTTAACACATTTTAATACATCCTTATCAATTCAAGGCTTGGGTCCCATGCATACCTTCACTAGTTCTAGTGGAGTGTCTCTTAAAATCCGCCCGGTTGGGAAGTCAACGCCTTGTTTAGATTTGTTAGCTATAGTACTTCCGAAAATTTGTAATAAGTTGCCAACTATTAGTTTTCCTTACGGGACTTGGTCTCATACTAAACATTTGCAATTAGCTGATCCTACTTTTAATATACCGGGGGCGATTGATATTTTACTTGGAGCTGACGTCTTTCCTAGTATCCTCGAAACTGGTCGAATCGTTGGAAATGTCGATCATCCTATAGCTTTGAATACAATATTTGGTTATGTTTTAATGGGAAGATTACCTATCACAGCTTTAACAGTGATTAAATCTTTTTTCTGTTCTCTTTCTGCACCCCCTGTAGAAGATGTTCTAAAAAAATTTTGGGAGGTTGAAACTGTCCCGGAAGTCAATTCTGTCTCCAGACGATACACTCTGCGAACAAAAATTTGTAACAACCTTTTCTCGAAATGAAACGGGTAGATTTATTGTCTCTCTTCCTTTTCGTAGTGATGAACCCATTTTTCCCAATTCTCGTAATTTAGCTCTAAAATATTTTCTTTCTCTAGAGCGTAGACTACGTACGGATCCCGCTTTATATAAACAGTATTCCGATTTTATGCAAGAATATTTAGATCTTGGCCACATGGAGCTTCTTGTATCTCCTTCCGATTCTCAAAAAAGTTTTTATATCCCGCATCATTGTGTTCTTAAACCTTCAAGCAGTACTACGAAACTACGAGTAGTATTTAATGCTTCCGCTAAAATTCCACCTTATTCTTCACTTAATGACACTCTTTTAACCGGTCCCAAGTTACAAAGAGATATCGTCACCATTTTGTTAAATTTTCGGCTTCATAAAGTTGTATTCACCGCAGATATCAAACAAATGTACAGACAGATTTTAATTAATTCCGCTCATACAGATTATCAGAGAATATTGTGGCGCTTCACGTCTGATGGTCCTGTACAAGAATTTCGTTTGAAAACCGTTACTTACGGTATTTCCTCGGCCCCTTACCTTGCTATACGTACTTTACTGCAGTTAGCTGAGGAGGGAAAGTCTGATTTTCCTTCAGCTGCTGACATTATTAATTTTGATACTTATATCGATGATGTAGTGACTGGAAGCCCATCGCTGGAAAATGCTCGTCATTTAAAAAATGAACTAGTCGAACTTTTAAAGACAGGTGGTTTCGAGCTAAGAAAGTGGGCTAGTAATGACCCTAATTTACTAAGTGATTTGCCTGCCTCTCACTTGTCTCACTAGCCCCCTTTCTTTGGATGACGAGTGTATTTTAAAAATCATAGGTTTACACTGGTATCCAGCTTTGGATACATTTTCATACAACGTAGAACCTGTAGAAAGATCATGTACTAAACGTCATATCTTATCAGAGTTGGCCAGAATCTTCGACCCACTGGGTTTTTTAGCTCCCATTACATTCTTTACTAAATATCTTATTCAGTTATTGTGGTCTTTAGGTGTAGATTGGGATGAAACACCGCCAGATGATGTGCTCTCTCTTTGGTCACGATTCAAATCTGAACTTCCTCTGTTGTCTCGTGTTGCCATTCCTCGTCATTTACGCATACTTAGCAGCTTATCTTGTGAAGCGCATGGTTTTTGTGACGCGTTCATGAAAGGCTACGGTGCAGTAGTGTATTTTAAACTACTTGATGAAAACGGCGGGATTACTACCTTTTTAGTTTGTGCGAAGTCTAAGATAGCTCCGCTGCGCCGCATTTCCATACCGCGTCTTGAACTTTGCGGTGCTGTACTCCTTGCCGATCTGTTCTCTTTTGTTCTACGTACGTACCACGGTAAGATACATTTTAGTAAGATTTGTGCCTGGACTGATTCCACTATTACTTTATCATGGATAAAGTCCTCTCCACACAGGTGGAAAACATTTGTCAGTAATCGTGTTACTTTTATACAAGACAAAATCGCACCCGAAAATTGGTTTCACATTTCGTCTGGTGATAATCCTGCAGATCTCGCCTCTCGAGGTTTATTTCCATCTGAGTTACTTAATAATGCCTTATGGTGGGCGGGATCTCCTTTTTTGCTTGACCCACAAGCCCCCTGGCCCCCTCATGTTTCCGACGTGGTGTTGCCTTTTGAAGCACTCGCGGAGGAAAGGAAAATTACATTACACTCTGCAGTTTTTTTAGATATTTTTGACCCTCTTTTAAATAAATATTCTTCCCTTAGTAAAATACAACGCGTGGTCGCGTATGTTCAACGCTTTCTATTCAATATAAAAAATCCCGCTATTAAAAAAAATTCTCCTTTTTCATTTCATGAACTACATCAAGCTCTATTAACGTTAGTTAAACGTACCCAACATTTGGCATTTTCTGATATTTTAAATCAAATCAAAGTTGGGAAACCGCTTCCTAAACCTTTTCGAAAATTAAGTGTTTTTCTTGATGATCACGGTATTATAAGAGTAGGAGGTCGATTACACCATTCTACATTGTCTTACGACAAAAAACACCCTGTTTTGTTGCCACGTTCTGGTCGTCTTACGGAATTAATAATTGAATATTTTCATAAAAAATATTTACACGCTGGTTTGCAATCTGTTCAATTTTTGATTATGCAACAATTTTGGATAATGTCCTCAAAAAGAGCGATACGCGGCGTTTTATCTAAGTGCCATACTTGTTGGCGACTTAACCCTCTCCCCTGTCAACCTGTAATGGGAAATTTGCCTTCCGCACGTATCTCCCAGGTCAAACCATTTTTACACACTGGTCTGGACTTTGGTGGTCCATTTCAGATTACTTTGGGAAAACGACGAGGTACTAAGTCCCAGAAGGCCTACTTATGTCTATTTGTTTGCTGTGCCACAAAGGCTTTGCACCTAGAGCTTGTATCCGACTTGACAACTAATGCACTTATTGCCGCATTACGACGGTTTATTGCTCGTCGGGGACGATGCAATAATCTTTATAGCGACTGTGGCACTAATTTTGTAGGTGCTTATAATCAGCTTTCCCCACTTTTAAAATCCGCTGCGGAATCTGAGGCCGTTGAATGGCATTTTAACCCCGCTTCCGCTCCGCATTTCGGGGGCTTTGGGAAGCGGGAATTAAGTCGGTTAAGACTCACTTAAACCGAATTATTGGACAACAAATTCTGACATATGAGGAATTATACACAGTGCTTGTTCAAATTGAAGCATTTTTAAATTCGCGTCCCTTAACTCCATTAAGTTCAGATCCCAATGATCTATCCGTTTTAACGCCTGGGCATTTTTTAACGCTTGAGCCGCTAACTGCCCTACCTGAAACTGACTTGACTGAGGTGCCCGTGGGACGTTTAACTCGCTGGCAAATGCTACAACGTTTACACCAGGATTTTTGGTCTCGGTGGCATTCCGAGTATCTACATACACTGCTTCAAAGAAGTAAGTGGACTTCTTCCTCTAATTCAGTTATACCGGGGTCCATGGTTTTGATAAAAAATTCCCAAGCTCGCCCTTTACAATGGCAACTGGGTCGCATTGATTCTGTACATCCTGGTGCAGACGGAGTTGTTCGCGTTGCCACTGTGCGTACAGCTAATGGACTCCTAAAGCGTCCTGTTGTTAAATTGTGCTTATTGCCCTATTCTAAATCGTAAAATACGTTGTATTTTAGGTGGGCGGTATGTTCCGTCCTCAGTCACTATTTAGCCTTTTTTATTATTTAATTTTTTAACTGTTAATTATTTACTATAACTATAACTCTATTTACCGCTTACTTTAAGTAAAAATAAAATACACTCCGCTGTTGTTCATTTTGGCTCACCCTGTAGCTTTCCGCGCTAACAAAAAGAGATTTTTTGTGATACCTAACCATACAATTCGCTGTTCAACCTCGTGTCACCGCAGACAAGTGTCTTGTATCGCAAAAATAATAATTATTAACCACCCGCTTTGTGTTCCATTTTCTTGGAAGTGAACATTTGATCCTAGAATACTACATTGATTGCTGGATTCCCTATCTGGAGGCCTCCGGTAGCTGGTAACTGGGTTCGGAGAGGATTTAAGGTAGGATCCATACAAATCTCTTTTTTCTATACCGCGACAGTCCACTATCTCTCTCGCTCTCATTATTATTATAATTTTATTTTAATAAACATAAACTTTTTTACCACCGCCCAAGTTAGCGGATTGATCTCAGTTCGCTAACACCCTGTATCTCGGAAACTAAGCACTTCCCGACCCATGTTTATAGGAACTTTTTTTCTTATTTTGAAAAGTTGTATTCCTTGGTCAAGTTTGGCCTATGCAATTCGGGACACCCTGTATTTTAATATTCTTAGAACGTCTTTTTATTTTCGCGTGTCCGGGAAATCCCGACTGTCAGTTATCAAAATTTTGTAAGAGAAGCAAAATACAGGTAATAGATGTATTTTGCAAAAAAAACAAAAGTCGAGTGACCGTATCATTCCTGATAAAAATATGAGCTAATACGTGTAAGGATAAGGGTAGTTTGAAGTTTTAATTATTTTTATATGAAACAAACGAAGCACTTTGGCATATAGATATATTTAATTCAATTGACTTATTTTAACTCCACACATCTGTTTTGGGTCTATATCTGCGGAATTTCTAGACACACCCCGTAGTACACAATAAGTCTAAGCTTTGACCAGCCGGTACATCATTCCATATTCGAAAGATGAAAGTTACAGGTGTTTTATGGTTCTCAAAAGTGGGGCTTATTTTTTGGGAACTGTCACTCATCCTAATTTCGCTTATCCATATCAATAAATTCTGTCCATATTCCCAACTTTGCTTAACGTTTTGAGGTTGAATTATATTGTCTACACACTATTAGCCATTGTTAAGATTTCTGGATAATCCATTTTCTTCTCGACCCCTACTAATACAGCCTGTAGAGCAAAGAATCGGGGGTACCTGCACAAAAAACAAAGCGCATACAATTTTCTACAATTTTGTTCCTATACAATATTTGGATAGGAGTTACCGTTTTCCAGATACCACTGTTACCGTTTTCGAGATAAATGTCTGCAAATTATAATATTATTATTATTATTATTATTAATTTATTTCAGTTTATTTTATTTTATTTTATTTTTATGTTAATAATATAAAGTTGTATTATACGCCTTACAATAATTGTCAGTTATTTCCTGATTTAACGATATATGAATTTCCATGTTTTCTTAATTTTGGACTCGTTTATCTGAAAAATGGTAACTCCTATCAAAATATTGTATAGGTACAAAATTGCAGAAAATTTTATGCACGTTGTTTTTTTTTATAAAAGTTTTTGTCCATCTATTTTAGTTCTTGTGTTAAATGACAAAAACGAAATTGGCAACAGTTTTTTTTAACATATGGCCGCCATTTTGAAAGTACAGCCAGTTTTTTTTTGGGGATATGTCTTAAATTGTTCCTTAGGTTTTAATCTTTATGAAAACCATTGTCCTAAAGGATCGGTGGGGGGAGATGCACGTACCGCTAGGGAGGGCTCCCCGACTAAGAGAAATAGTTTAAATAAAAGTTGTAACTTTTTCATTTTCTGCAATATTGGTAATACCTAATTTTAGGGTAGAACTAACAGGAAAGGAGATAATTAATAAAAATCTATTTTGACTCATTTATTCAACATAGTGGCCGTAGCGGACACGACATATTTGTGGAAAATATCAATTAATGTTTCTCTGCAGTATAAAAAAAGAAAATCTCTTGTAGAAATTATTTACAAGTTAAATGACAGAGTAACTGTACTATATGTAAAATCTTAGATGATTATTTTATTAATATTATATTATTTATTTTATAATATAAAAATTTATAATATAATATAAAAGAACTTTTTAAATTTTTAACTAATTTGTTTGTCTATGCCTCTAGATTGTTGTACTTGTCAATATATTTTACCGTTTCTCTCCACTCTTCTCACCCATCGTCGGATAATAATCCTTATGGCACGCAACTATGGTGCATTTTAAACGGAGGTATTTATCTATCTTTCACTTGCACAATATAAGGGCAAATTACGTCTAGGAAAAGTGGCAACACCGTTTGGAGGCCCAGTAAACTCATGTTATGTTTAAAAGGAGGCCTGGTTACATAAACAAGTACAAAATATATACAAAGGATACCAGTTAAACCTATGGAGGTAATGGAAGCTGAATTAACCGTTGAGAGTATGTAATTAAATACTTTGTGTATATAGGTGGAGTTTTGGTAGGCCATGTATGGTGTGGAGGCTGAGTGACTGCGTGTAGATAAATATATATATATATATATAAAAATGAAAATAGTAAAAAGAAATACATTAGATGCATAGTACAGTATCTAGATGTTTTAACTTGGGAATAATGTCATATTGAACAGATTTCGTTCATTTTTGGCAGTATAATAGTAAGTGGTTCACAGAAAAGTTTCTATATTGTGCGGGGGCTTCCTAATTTATATGCCACCCCCTCTCCGGAGGTGGCACAACGAAATCTGTCCAATATGACATTATTCCCAAGTTAAAACATCTAGATACTGTACTATGCGTCTAATGTGTTTCTTTTTACTATTTTCATTTAGATCAAATGTATTGTAATTGTTTCAAACAGAAGAAATAATTGAATGTCTTTGATTACTATTTGAATTATTTTTCTTTTATTCTCCACAATTTTTTGAAGTGAACAAAAAAATAGCAAAACTGTAGACGTTTATTTGTTGATCCCGTAGTTCAAAGTGTCACTGGCACCGATGGAAATTTGAAATGGATTTTTAAAGTACAATTGGCGCTTTGTTGTTTCCAGTATGTTTCTTTTCAATATTTTGGCTTTAATTGTAATTGTTTGAATTAGATGAAATAATTGTATTTGATTATTAGTTAAAATTAACTTGAATTTAATTTAATTATTTCACTTTGATTTTTATAAAAGCGAATTTAAGAGCACCTTCGATTTCTTTCATTACAAGGTTCTCAAATATCATATTATACCATGATCTTTGAGTTCCTTTATCAGATACACTGTTGTCAAGTTTACGGGCCACGTATAGTGCGACTAAAATACTGGGCTTCCGATAATCGGGCTTACATTCACAGTGTATATACAGCTCTCGTAGGCGTCCTTAGTGCGGAATTTCTTTGAACTAAAACTGTATCTTTTGAGGGACACAACGACTTTAATGGGCCCTTCTAAATATCAGTAATAACGCTAAATTACTTGTACTGTAATTTATTTGAACTGAAATTATATGTGGAAAGGTAAGCAATGACTTCAATAACCCCCCTGAGAAGCGAGATAAACTATCAATGACCCATACTATATTTTATCGCTGAATATACACGTAAGTTTTACTAAGCCCGAAGTCGGGCCGCGTAAGTCGGTCACGAGCTTCCTATCAACTGGAAAACATACAATTTCGGGCTTCCTAATGCCGGTAAATACGTAAAGCTTTATGGCAAACAGAGAAAATTCGTAGGTAAGACCGCAGAGAAAAACAGCAACCGTGGACATGTGTTTCTGACTCGTTGGTCCTCGTCAGCACGGTGTAGCTAAGTTGAAAGGATAGGCACAACTTAGGAAATGACACAAACGGAGACCACTGACAGGCAGCCAGTCGCATATTTGCGGCAAGAGTTAGAAGACCCTGGATTTTCGGAGCGACAACTAACACACCACGGAGGCAACTATAGCACCTACGTGGAATAACTGGACCCAAGGAAGAATAAAAAAATAGGAGATGTTAATGCGGAACAAAGCTTTATGGCAAACAGGGAAAATTCGTGGGTAAGACCGCAGAGAAAAACAGCAACCGTGGATATGTGTTTCGGACTCGTTGGTCCTCATCAGCACGGTGTAGCTAAGTTGAAAGGTAGGCACTATATAGCGACTATAGCGACTCACTCACTGGAAATCGAGAAGTTCCAAAATCGAGAAGTTTCCATAGAGTCGCTAAGAAACAAAAAGGAAAACTCGATCCAAAATGGAGAAGTTTCCATGGAGTCGCTAAGGAAAAAAGAGAAACATTCGATAAAAATATACAATAACATATATACTTAAAAATATAAAAATCACATAAAATATGAACATGTATCAACGAAAACAAATGTACGTATAATTACTACAATTTTAATTTTATTTATAGCGACAACGCTGTACACAACTTAGGAAATGAAAAGACCACAGAGAAAAACATATATATATATACATATTATCATGTCCGAACTCAAATATTGTGGTGAAAAATATAGGAAAAATAAAAACCCTTCAAAAAATTCTTTCTTCATCGAAAACTGTTCAATGTTCAAAATGTATACTTTTCGAATGTTCAAACATGATGGTGAATAGGTATTGTAATATGTATGTATGTATGTATGTATGTATGTATGTATTGTAATATGAATGTAATAAATACAATACAGTAAAGGCAATACATTTTTGTCCCATTATCTAAATTACATAAAATAAATTTTTTCAAAATATATTCATAATTATATATTTTTCCTCGTTACTCACTACTTATTACTCTATTCACTAAGAAAAATGTTAAAAATGTGTAATTAGAAGGGGAAAAAAGCTTTATTTTACTCGTTAGAACTGCTAAGAATTTTTAAAGGTTCCATAATATGCATTTGACCGTGCCTTTGGCCGCGCAGAGTGACAAAGTTATTTCACTATTTTCTTCCAGGAATAGGGTCGTTGACCATTTTTTAAAAATGTTATATTCAGGTACTTTATTAAATTTTATTTGACCCGTATTTTTTTATTTTACGATCTAAAGTCATTTTAATAGTGAAATTAATTATTTAAATTAAGAAATTTTGAATTCGCACCCATCGCAGATGTGATACCACGCGTAGTTAGATAAAGGAGTAATCGACGGGTATCGTTTGCTTTGCTTACTTACTGTTAGCATATAGTCCAGTCAACGTTTCGCCTCCAATTTAAGTGCTAATGAACGGATTTTGATGAAACCTTATGCAATGTGTTTGTAATAACGTTAATAAAAGAGTTGAAAAAAGATCAGAGTAAGAAATGACCGAAAGGGGTAGAAAACACCCTTTTATCACTCGTTTCGTAACTTATAGAATTAGTTCAAAAATGAAAGAGAAACAATAAATTTACCTTTTTTGGCTCAAAATAACATGTTTTTACTCCTGTGAATTTTTTCGAAAAATGCATATTTTTGGAGATATGGCCACTCGAATATTCCTGAAAGTGGGGGAGGGAAAATGTAAAAGTTTTTAAAAAATCTGAAAAAATTCAGGTGAATGTGTTATCGAAATACAAGACTTTTTTTTATTTGCAACTTTTCTGTAAAGTGCGTTTTCACTACCCATTTAAACTATCCATTTCTTTGAAATTGTAGCGCTTTAAGAATATGTAGTTTAAAAATTTGAAAAAAATCAGATGTATGCATTGAGGCCTTCTAAACATTTTTTGTCTCTTGGAATTTTTTTGTAACTTGTTAATTTTCCGAGTTACATGCAGTTTTTCACGATAAATAATGTAATACATTTTTTGCACAAAAAACATGAAAATTTCAAAAATGAACGTCATTTTTATTATTATAAAAAATATGAAACCTATATAGTTATACCATTTTTAAAAATTCAATATAATTTTTAAATTTTCATGTATTTTTAATGTGCAAAAAATGTAGTACATTAGTTATCGTGAAAAACTGTCTGTAATCTAACTGTAATTCGGAAAATTAGCAAGTTACAAAAAAATTCCAAGAGACAAAAAATGTTTAGAAGGACTCAATGTATATGTATGCATTTTTTCAAATTTTTGAATTACATATTTTTAAAGCGTTACAATTTCAGACAGGGGTAGTTTTTCACGAATATACGTCATTATTTACCGCCTTCTTATTTTCAAAACCAATTTATTCTTGCATGTGATGATTAGAACTTTTTTTAATATGATAATGTATATTTAATATTCTTTTTGATCATTAAACAATAATTTGGAAATTTTGTTGAAGAAAACGACCATATACCGTGGCACAGTGTGCCATTTTCAACTTCTAGGTGGGCAAAATTCTACAAATTTCTAAATGAACTTAAAATAGTTGTTAGAAGAGAGGAAAACTAGTGAAAAAATTCTAGGCATTAAGGGGTGATTAAGGGGTTGGTTTTTGAAAAATAAATTTGCTTCTAAAGTCCCGAAACTCTGTGAGTATGATAATAGGATATCTGTGAATATATCAAAAATAGTTAAAAAATAGTACGAGGGGTTGTTTTTGAGGGGGCTGAAAGATAAATATTATTTCAAAATTCTGAAACTTTGTGGACATGATAATATTAGATCCGTGAATTCGCTAAAAATAGTAAAAAAAATCTAAGCGATAAGGGGTTGGGCCACAGTGAAGAGTAATAAGGATTAAAAGTTAAAGAATACATTTTAACGACACTTTCGACAACATCTAACTGTTCGTAATTGAGTGGAAATTTTTAATGATGGATGTTATTTCTGAGGGTAAGTACAACATTTTTTTAATTAATATAAATCTGACTGTTAGTCAAACAATATAAAAGAACGTTTTGAAAACATATGAAAAATACATGTTATTTTTTCTTTGCTTAATAACTTTCAATGTCTGTGAATAACATGGACACACATGTATCCAGGCTAAATTTTTTATATATCATAGCTGGACCATTTCTATTGTAATAATACGTAGTTTAACCAGCACACTCGAGCACAACTTTTTTTTTCAGAGCACTTTTACTTTTTTGTAGAATGGTTCAAACATACAGCCATCAACCTCTGCTGGGATACCAGTTGGGCGACCAATAAAAAAGTTTGAGGAGTGTAGCGAAAGATCCAAGATGCCAATGCACATTGACAAAAAAATTTTTTGAAACTTTTTTACATGCTTTTTAAAGTATACTTATATTTATTTTTAAATCCTCTCAAATCCAACCCTTTATTGCTTAGATTTTTTTTACTATTTTTAGCGAATTCACGGATCTAATATTATCATGTTCACAGAGTTTCAGAATTTTAAAATAATATTTACCTCTCAACCTCCTCAAAAACAACCCCCCTACTATTTTTTAACTATTTTTGATTCATAGATATCATATTATCATACTCACAGAGTTTCGAAACTTTAAAAGCAAATTTATTATTCAACCCCTCAAAAACCACCCCCTTAATCACCCCTCAATACTTATAATTTTTTCACTATTTTTCCTGTCTTCTAACAACTCTTTTAAGCTCACTTAGAAATTTCTAGAATTTTGTCCACCTAGAAGTTGCAAATGTACACTGTGCGTGAGCATGGCTTTAGCGATACATTTTATTAGGACATTTCTTGTTCAGAGACACGTGGTTTTTCCACCTATATTTTTAATTTTTTTCTTACTCTGACTTAATTTCAAAATTTTGAAAAAATAGAAGAAACATTTTTTTTTCACTCTTTTATGTTCTGCATCCGAGCGGAATGTTTTCTGTGCCGTCTGGGCTATTTACAAGCCTGGCAAAATCAATAAACATGCTCCAAATTTTATTCAAAGGTTCTAGCCGCGAATGACAAAGAGTCAGATGATGACAAAAACGCAGACAACAATGAAATGACCGACGAACAAACCCAAGAATTTGAAACTTTCTCCAATCTATATTAAACAACACCTTTAATAGACTACTCAAGAGTTTCAAACAAACGACTTTTATACCGAAAACACAAAGATATTATAACCTTCTTTCAACAAAATAACTTACCCCTTCATCATGAAATTATTGAACACATATTCGAAGAAAACCCGAACTTTATAACAATACGATCAATATTGTATCAAGCAAAATAGTCATTTCCCTACCTTTTGATATTGAATCTGTAATTGAACATTTATTTTTGGTATTATTTGAAAACCATGTTTTTGATCTTTCTAAGACATACTTTGTCGAAAATAATTTATACCTCCCTGTACTTAAAATTCTATTATTCATTTTTGCAGAAAATATACTTCAAAATAATAATCTGTCGAAATATTGTCAAAACTCCCGATGAAGATGAAATTCCAATTATAATGGATCAAAATCACTTAGGTAAAAAAAATAACCTACATTGTAGTATTAACGAAACAATAAGAATTAGAGAAAAATACGCTTGGCAACGTCTAATTAAAGACGTTGAAAATGTTATAAAAAAAACTGCGAAACTTGTCAAAAAACTAAAGTAAAAATCTTAATAACCCTCCAGTAATCACGAAACTTCAAGAACACTGTTTGAAAGAATTAATATCGATTTATTTGAATTCCCCAATCGAAATTACGCTTTAACTATTCGTGACGAATTAACTAAATTCGCGCAAGCCTATGCAGTCCCAGACAAATTCTCAAAATCCGTTGTAAACACTTATTGCTATACTTTCAACATTACGGTACCAAAAATTCACTGCGACTAAGGTGGCGAATTCGACAACCATTTGCTTAAAAATCATTGTACCCTCTACGACATAAAACTAATGTATTCATGCGTAGGACATCTCCAATCCAACGGACCCATAGAAATATTTCACGCTTCTTTAGCTGAAAGATAAAAATTCATAAAACTGAAAATCTGAACGAACATCCTTTCACAATTTTACTATATTAAGCAGTAATATGTTATAACAATTCAGTAAATAAAATACACGGTTTCACCCCATATGAACTATATTTGGGCATACGTCTATCACACCACCAAAAAGAACTAATAACTAAATACGTTAGAGATTTAAACAATACTACTATGAAATCGCCCGTAGTCGAATGCAAGCTCGAAAGGAGAAAGCGAAAGTTGTAAAAGAATCGCAAATTAAAAACAAAATAAAAACAAATTTAACGCTCCCTTTAAAATAAAAGATATTTTCCAAAATTCTGCTACCTTATTAAATCTCGAAACAAAACAAGAGACTAAAGTCAATTTTGATAGAATGAAAACATATACTGAAAATTAAATTTATTTTCAGGTTTCTCCTGCTGTATGATGTTCGGATCAGCACTCTGTCAATACAAAATAACCCTAATCAATAACACTCTTGGCGTATATTGCCACAGAGACTCATCGTGGTAAAAAATGGACACTACTGATACACAAACATATAACTAGCATTTGATAAAAATCAAAATATTTTAAACAGAATCTCTTCAATGGTGCGACCAGAAATCAATTCTTTTTAGAAGCGAATTTAAAACAGACATTAACCTTTTAACGTAAATATTTAGTTCTATGAAAACCTAAATTTGACACAAAGAGATATAAACGCGGAATACTTAACGGTATCGGAATAATATTCAATAACTGGAAACTTAGATGCTGAAGATGGCGAGTACTAATACTAATTGTATAAATAAACCAAATAATGACGAACATCAAAATCAAATTTCACAAAATCTGTTATCAAAAATTTCAATTTAAGTATACAAGAATTACAAATCGACGAGGAAACTTTTAACAAGGATATGAGAGAAATCCATTATACGATTCGAATCATGACTCAGACTATCGAGGCTACCGAAATAAAACTAAAATTTCTATACATTTCCGAACAATTAATGGCGAGCTATTTGTATATCGAAGATAATTTAAACAATATTTTAAATTCAATAACATTTGCCAGATTGGGAATTATTCATTACCTCCGATTAAAGAACTTATATCTAGATACATAATGGCATTGATTTATTTGTCGCTGAAAGACTCACAATCTAAGGCACTTCTTCCCATAAGTTGCTGATTGGCCCATCGGCGTATTCGTGGCCGCTCGTGCACGATCGGCTTCAGTTCGATCATCATAATCTCAATTGACAGTTCGGCCATTAATGTCAATAAATGTTTTTCGTGTTCTCCGACCAAAAACTGGTGAAAAAGTAATTTTATTTTAAGTTGTGATTTGCTTAATACCTAAATAATATTCTCTATTCATATTTACACAGTTTAGTGACAATATATTTTGTGCAAATAAATAGTGTAGTGCTGTGCCGTTTGCAGAAAGCAGTTTAGAAAAGAAGAAAATCGATCGTTCCATAGTCGTAACATGACGAAGTTCAGTTTACAGTTATAAAGTAAATAGCAATTAAATTTTAATATCCTTTCAATACATATTTATCTTACTGTTTTATCTTACTGTAATATCGTATGCCTACATCACGTTATATAAAGAGCCGGTAATGCAGGAATTGCAATAATTCATTTTAATGAAAATATTTACCATTCTACACATTTTCTACACACACAACGCCACTGTTGCCTATGGGATGTGATGTTCATCTATCCATTTTAATGGACATATCATGTGACTATGTTAGGAGCAAACAAGGTATATAGTGAAAAGATAGCCTGTTATGTATCTAGATATAAGTTCTTTAATCGGAGTTCATTACTCAATCATAACACCCAATAACTCAGTAACGACATTACAAGAAATTTCACAGAGTTTGCGAATAAACAATATGTCTCTTCCAATTAAATCATCAGCAGTTGCTCGGTATTTAGATATTACTGAACTAAAAGCTTTTCAAGTAGATTCTAACTTAATATTTGTCTTAAAAATACCTCTTATTGAACCTCAAAATTATAAAACCTTTTGTCTATACCCTAACCTATATTTGATAACAGAACTGGTCTACATCACATTTTATCTATTTTACAAAAGTTTGTCGCGAGAGACGATGATTCTTTAATGTACATACCTATACAAAATTTAAAAGAATGCAAACCACTTTATTTTGGAACCAAACTATGTTCGAACCTGTTTGCATATCCTATCGACTAAAATGCCATATGCAAAACGAGAATGCTAAAATCATTGCCAAAACTTTCAGAGAATTGTCAAACTTCTTTCATTATTAATGAAGGAAATAACGTCCAAGAACTTAAAGCCAACACATGGCTAGTAATTAATCCCGAACCACTTCACATTACCATCAACTGTCCAAAGAGAGAATCCACAACAGAGTTAATCAACAAAAACTCCATCATCAAATTACAACCAGGATGTTACGCCTATGCAGGCATTACGCAAATGCAAGCCAGTGCTAAAAACTTTTCCGATTAATTATGGACAATTCATATCCTATCCAAAGGCTATAGCGGAATAAGAAAATGAAAATTGCCCCGCGTGGATTTTTATTTCGAATTGATCATTCGAAAGAACATATTTAAAAAACCCCTTCAGCCAAATTTTTAGCCCCCTAGGTGCTAATAGGGTGCTCCTATCCTAAAAAACGTGTTTTTTCGAAAACAAATCGACTGTGTGCTCCAAAAAATCTGAAAAAATTCATGGACGTGTGTTTTTAAGAAAGAAAGAACCTTGATTTTTTTCAGACTTTTCGGATCAAAACTTTTTCCCGAACTTTCGAATGCCGGTGTCAGAATTACCATTTTCAGACCGGAACTTGCTCAAAATTTGAAAAAACCGTTTTTTTTTTCGTATTTTAACCTCCCCACAATAAAATTGTGGGAGATTACTAAAATTGGTCCAAAATCTAAAATTAAGATAACATAAAATCTTTACGTTTTGATATCCCAGGAATCCAAAAAAGTGATTTTTGAAAAATGTCTGTGTGTATGTGTATATGTATGTTAGCACGATAGCTGCGAAACTACTAAACGGATTTGGATGAATCTTTGGATGAGGGTTTCTTTAGTGCTCCAGAATATCTGAAAAAGGTTTGGTTGGGATCGGATTACGTTTAGTGCCGTTTTGGCACAACAAGTTGTTTATTTTATGATTACTAACAATTTGTAATCGAACCATTCAAAAAGCAGTAAAAATTCCGATTTCAACGATATATCCTTTCAATTTGGTTTCCGCGAAAAAAATTAAAAAACAAAATAACACTCTTCTTGTGTAAGATATATTTTATAGTCTAACCTAACGTTCGATAGACTAGTAGTGGAGCGAAATTTAAGTTGAAATCGTCCAAAACATTTTTTCGGAGTAGAAAGATATGGGACCTAGACCATCTGATACAGAAATAAATAACGTATTATATTTCCTTTTCCCCTGGTCGAGACAAAATTTGTGAGCATTTAATTTCAGAAATCGCAATTTTTCTTATACCGCGCGCCTGCAAGTAAAAAAACATATTACTCGAAAACTACTGCACTTAGATGAATGATTCTAGTTTTGATTGAAAGAGTTAATTCAATATAATAATTCTCTACTAGAAAAGTGTCGTAATTCGACTTATTACATTTTAAAAAACAATATATGTTTTGCAATAATTGATAAAAATGCTAATGTATTGCTTTCACACAGGCATAACTTTTTATTTCACGATATCGATTTCAAATTTTATTATATCAACCTCTTCCCTGATGTTTAAGGAACATTTTCTGTCATATAACATATTGTCGCATTTCACAAATAAAAGCTATGGAGATATTTGGACACGGCCGTGCCGGCCGTCAAGTAGTCCGTTGCGAGTGGGGTAAAGATCGATAAATACGTGAACTAGCGCGTCGAAAAAGGAGGGACGGACATAACAGAATAATGGTGCCAACCTGCTGTTATGAAACAAAACAGACTGTGAACATAGTTAAGAAAAAATAAATTTTAATTACCTATGACTGAATTATTTTAAAATATTTAATCATTTTTATATTTTTGTCCTGTTTACGTCCAAAATTTTTTACCCCATTTAATGTTTTTTATATTACTCGCAGTTTTTATATATTTACCCTTTTAATAAATTACTATTAACTTTAATAATTTACTTTTAGTAAATTAATCAATCAATTAAGGGCTCCACTTGGTGATTTTCCACCTCTATATGACGACCTCATCTGTATCTATATGTATAAGGCAAAAAAGGGAAAATAAAGCATTTGATTTAATTTTTTATCATAAATAAATTAAATAAATAAAAACGTTCAAAAATCAAGTTCTTCATTAATTGGTTCAATTTGAATCGTAACGTTACGGTATTCTTTGCAGGCCGATGCACATTTTCGATTTTTTAGACGATATGAATATTTTACCGAAATGCAATTTTTATCTCGGCAGGAAATATTTAACATATCTCTCATTTCGTCAGGCATTGGTGCTTTTGTGGAGAGAACTGGTCGGATACCTTCTTCATGTGATTCTCATCCAAATTGAAAAATATCAAACTCCTCAATATTAAGTTTATGACTGCTGCTCCATATTTTGTTCTCTAAATAAATACCCGAAAATCGATATATTAATTTGATATAAAATAAATAAAAATAAAATTGAACCAACCTGAGCACATTCTGCCTGAAAGCATCTTCTGTTGGAGGAAGTTCTGCTGACCATTTTAACGACTGTAATGTTTTCTGAGATCTTTTAAAAATATTGTTATGATACTGATGATATCAGATGATACTGACATTCTCGTTATAGTTTTATATTATGTTGCAGCATTCTCTGAAATATTTCGAGATAAAAACATTTATATTCAAACGGGTCATTCCAATCAGGGGACTAATAAACTAAGATACATTGATATAACTTATCGAAACTGAGGCCAGATATCTTATCTGTTCTTGTTCGCCAGCTACATTTATTACCTGGTTGTGATACAACCAGTGCAATTTTCAGAATTGGCAAAAAACTTATTCAAGGTTAGCTGGAAGATAAAGGAAGATATTAGGAATTTTTTAAATTTCCATCAATCACATCTAGGTGTTCTGTGAATGTTTAGAAATTTTGTTGCGAAATTGTATAAACACGACAATGTTGAGGTGTGGATTATCTCAGAAAACTAATAACATTTACAGTCGTTAAAATTGCCAGTAGAACATATTCCAACAGAAGATGCTTTCAAGCAGCATGTGCTCAGGTTGGTTCAATTTAATTTTTCTTTATATATTAAATGAATATTTCGATTTACAGGTGTTTATTACAGAGCAAACTATGGTGTAGCAGTCGTAAACTTAATGTTGAAGAGTTTGATATTTTTCAGCTTGGATGGAAATCACATGAAGAAGGTATCCGACCAGTTCTCTCCACAAAAGCATCAATACCTGATGAAATGAAATGTTACCATTCAAATTGAACCAATTAATAAAGAACTTCATTTTTGAACATTTTTATTTGATTTTTTTATCATCAAAAATCAAATCAAGTCAAATTAAATCTAATGCTTTATTTCCTTTTTTGCCTTATACATAGATACGGATGAGGTTCGTCATATACAGGTGGAAAATTAAAAGTAAATTATAAAAGTTAATAGTAATTTATTAAAAGGATAAATATATAAAAAGTGCAAGTAACATAAAAAACATCAAATGAGGTAAAAATTATTGGACAAAAATATAAAAATGATTAAATGTTTTAAAATAATTCAGTCATTGGTAATCAAAATTTATTTTTTCTTAACTGTGTTTTATTTGCTATGCTTCATCAGTATTATTGTATTATGTCAGTCCCTCCTTTTTCGCTAGTTCACGTATCTATCGATCTTTATCCCACTCGAAGTGCACTACTTGACGGCGGGCACGGCCGTGTTCAAATATCTCTAAAGCCTTTATTTGTGAAACGCGACAATATGTTATATGACAGAAAATGTTCCTTAAACATCAGGGAAGAGGTTGATATAAAAAAATTTGAAATCGATATTGTGAAATAAAAAGTTATGCCTGTGTGAATGCAATACATTAGCATTTTTATCAATTATTGCAAAACTTATTGTTTTTTCAAAATGTTATAAGTCGAATTAAGACACTTTCCTAATATAGAATTATTTTATGGAATAAACTCTTTCAATCAAAACTAGAATCATTCATCTAAGTGCAGTAGTTTCCGAGTAATATGTTTTTTTACTTGCAGGCGCGCGGTATAAGAAAAATTGTGATTTCTGAAATTAAATGCTCACAAATTTTGTCTCGACCAAGGGAAAAGGTCGTCAACCGGGAATATAATACGTTATTTATTTCTCTATCAGATGGTCTAGGTCCCATATCTTTCTACTCCGAAAAAATGTTCTCCTTAAGTAAGCGTGCTACGCTCGAAATCCTGCTCCACTATAGTGTGTTAAAGCATGCAGACTGCCATACACGTTTTTTTAAAGAACATCAAGCCAATTGTGTTGGTTGGGGACTTAAATTCCGCTGCTTGCCAATATGTATTTTGAAAATCTTTTTTTGACAGGTGTCAGTTACTTTCGCGCGAGAAAGATTTTTTGACAGCTGTCATAAAATGCGTCTAAAAATTGTTCGTTGGAGAACTGTCACTTTGATACCTGTCAAAAAATTTTGTCACTAACTTTATTAGGGGGAAAACTTTCCTGTGGGAATTTATTTTTTGACAGTTGTCCAAAAAATTTTAAGTTGGTATTGCACTTTGTTTTTAGGTTATGATTGTTTATATAGTTTTAAGGTTATTATTAACGGAAATGTTTCCGGCGATGCGTCGGAACTAGGTTCAAATTCTTTGGACTTTTAATGTCAATGTCACTTTTATTATGATTTGATAACAATTCACTCTGAACCCAGTTCAGGGCTGTCTGTAATAACACGGGTTCCTTATGGGTTATGTAGGCTCCGGCTCCACACAGCTACCACCGGCTTTAAACTTTCTCTTCTCTCTAGAAAAAAAAAACTATTGGCATGACGTTCTTAAAAAAAAACGTGTATGGCAGTCTGCACGCTTTAAGATACTAGTCTACCGAAAGTTAGGTTAGACTATAAAATATATCTTACACAAGAAGCGTGTTATTTTGTTTTTTTAATTTTTTTCGCGGAAACCAAATCGAAAGGGTGCAAGTGTGATATATCGTTGAAATCGGAATTTTTACAAATTGTTAGTAATCATAAAATAAACAACTTGTTGTGCCAAAACGGCACTAAACGTAATTCGATCTCAACCAAAACGTTTTCAGATTTTCTGGAGCACTCATGTAAAGTTTCATCCAAATCCGTTTAGTAGTTTCGCCGCTATCGTGCTAACATACATACACACATACACACACACACACATACAGGTGCCGCAATGCTTGTGTGGACGCCTGCAATAACTGGACTTGTGTGGACTTCATAGTTATTAATGGAACCCCATTCAGTTTATTTCAAGGTTTCAGCAGATATTCCCGCCGTATTTAAACACTCAAAAATACTATTGGTTTTTAACGAAACTCACTTGTGTGGCCTGGTCCACACAATCCAAGATGTATGTATATTGTGTGGACTTACACATTACTATACGAGTGTCCACATAATAAATGGGGTGTATATGAATATGTGGACATACACACATTTTCAAGATTTGCTGTTCCAAATAAGTAGAAGAACGTTGTTTATGATGAAATTCATCTTCATCTAGGTGTACTGACCACCAATAAATGGACATTTTGTTAAATTTAGGAGGTATAAAATTCCAAAACATTAATCTAAACAAAATCTATATCCATTTATTAAAACTACTTGTTTTTTAACATTCCTTTATATTCCTTTATTCGAAATTTCAACAATTCAGGAATTGTCAAAAAGTTCAAAAAAGGAAACGATTAATTATTATTGGACCCCAATAACCTATCATTTACATGGAGCTCTATTTGCTAACTACCCATTTTGTGGCTCTACTCGAAAGTACCAATTGAGTACTGGATACCCTGGTTTCCTACCGTTTATAGTTTTTTCCTGATATATCCCACCTAGATCACATTCCCTAAAGCTACATTACAACGTGGTGATAAGGGCAATAATTTCGAATCACGTTCCGTAGCTGTATTCGTGTTTCTATTTTTGGCCTTTTTGTTGTATATGACAACAGCAATTTCTCTTTCTATTATTAAGGTTTGGCTGATGTCATTAAGGAGCTGATAAAGAAACTTTATGATTCTATTATATGCAATAATCAATATACAGGGTTACTGTAATAGATTACAAAAAATTGAAATGCCTATTCTCTATTGAAATTAAAATGTGTTCATCATAAATATCTTTTTTTTAGAATCAACCTTTTCTGTTTCACTATACCCCCTAAAAGGGTTGTGCCCAAAAAACGGTTTTTAATTTTTATCTCAATATCAATTTATTTTATCAATTGAAGAAAAAACAGATTTGAGACATCTGTTTTATTAATAGAAGGGCATCGTGTATTAATTTTCTCATTCATGTAGATTATTTAGAAATGGACGAAATTAACAACCACCTTTAAATTACTCAAAATACATTTTTGTCTGTTCATTTGCATTCAATAAAAAAAAAATGCTCCAAGTCAATTTAGAACCATACGTTGAAAAATTTTTTGAAATTTTTGAGAAAATAAAATTTACGTGTAGATTGTAGATTGTTTAATGGGTCGCTTGGCCCTACAACTAATTATTGCCCAGGATTGTAAGATTTTTTGCAAAGCTTATTATTTTCCTAGGAGCTAATTTACCTATGTCTTCAGGCGTTAATTCGGCCTGTCTTAGGTACTTTAGCCTAATGCGGAGTAGTATTTTTCATTCACAAAGTATATGTTCGCAGTCTTAGTTGCAGCTTCGCAGTATCTGCATTTGTCATCTTCTGCCATGCCTATGTTCTTGAGATAATATATATGACTGCCCGGTTGAGAGGCAAGCACACTTGACTCTCGTCCATGTGTCCCGGGTTCGATTTCCGGCCGAGGCACTGGAATTTTTTCGGAAGAAGAAATTCATCCCAGTATACTCGGATATTGGGTGTATCCCTTGCCTCAAAAATGTATAGCCCCACCCACGCAAGGCTCTTGCAGAGCCTTCAGGGATAAAGAGGTCGTATTAAATGTGGTGTGTTATTATTATATATCAAGGGGTAATGGCCAGTTAGAAGGCCTATGATCAGCCTTAGGTCGGCTTTTTCGAGTTCGAGAAGCCTTGTGGCATTCTTTGTCGAATAGGTTACAAACCTTTTCGCTTGTCTTTGGCCTGGAGTATTCCTCAAGTAGGATTTCTTTTGTTTTTTTTCCCATTTTTGGACCTCCTCCATTATGTGTCCTTTAGATAAGCCACAGAACGGTTCGGGTCCGAAAAATGGTGCTTCAGCCCCTTGCAATTTACGTGTATCTAGGTAATCAATCCAAAGCAATGCACTTGATTAGATTATTTTAAATCATTTAGTAGGCTGTCATCAAATTTTAGTTTGCCACGATTACGTAGTTTCTTGTAATTAGATAATTCATTTTTAGTACTGAGAATTTTTTAACGAAAGATTAAAATGCCTACTTTTGGTAATGTACTTTTGGAGTAGTGTGCATAGATACATTTAATTGATGGTTAAAAAATGCTTTGGCATCAAGAAGCAGACATATTGCGATAGCGTTGTTTAAAATTTTCGTACTTTTCATAGTATTCCCGCGAGGTTAAGGGGAAGCGGATGTTTTCAAAAAGAAGTTATAATTGTGGTCGTATAACAAATAGTAGATTATTTTGGTAAATATCCTGAATGTGGTATCAGACGGGCTGCTTTTCAATTCAACATAATAAGATAATAAGTTTGTGATATTCTGAACTGACAAGGAGTTTGAATCAGTGACACAAATGCTGTTCCCTTATGAGTTTCCACTAAGACTGAACATTGACATCTTACGAAAACAATAATTTGCTTATGAGTCCTATTTTACTCAACACGGAGTAACCAACATTTATGGAGTGACGAAAATTCTCACGTTTTGGTAACTGGGAAATGTCAGCATAACTTCTATAAATATTTGACTCGAAATAATGGGTAATCATTTACTTGGGCCTTTTATTAAGATGAAATTCAATGGTTCACCTTTTTTGAACTTTCGCAAAATGACATATTTCTACCTATGGAAGAAATAGAATTACATTTTCTGAACAAACCTATTACTATTCGAAATAATTGAATGTTTTCAACATTCTAATCTAAAAAAATATTTATTTCGATGTATCATTTTTAATAATGGTATCTAACAACGTGAAGAAACTACTTATCTATCTACAATTCTTCTAATAAATTGTTTTGAAAAATAATGAACCTAAAGTCCACACGTGCAACATAAAAATATAATTTAGAAACGATTGTTATATTATACATTTAAAACTGCCGATGTATCGTGGGGGCAACACTGTCTGAAGCCGCACAATTATAGTTATTGTATACAAGTTTACACACCAAACTATTGCTACAATTGTGTGGACATTTTTAAAAGTAATTTTCTTGGAGTCACATGATTATATTCATGCGCATAGATAACCGAAAAGCTAGGTTGAGGTCAACGTATTTACAAAATTGAATTTTTGGGGTCGGGAGTCCGCTCTAATACGAGTATATAGCAAAAAAAGTTCTGTGGACGTGTGTATGTCCACTCAAACCGTGCAGTCCACACAATTAGGGTTATAGCTTGGCTAATGTCTACTTAAGCATAGCGGCACCGGAGCACACACACAGACATTTTTCAAAAATCACTTTTATAGATTCCTGGGATCTCAAAACGTAAAGATTTGATGTTATCTCAATTTTCGATTTTGGACCAATTTTAGTAACCTCCCACCATTTTATTGTGGGGAGGTTAAAATGCGGAAAAACGGTTTTTTCAAATTTTGAGCATGTTCCGGTCTGAAAATGGTAATTCTGACACCGGCATTCGAAAGTACGAGAAAAAGTACACAAAAAATTGTTATTTAGAAATAAGCCAAATATGACCTTCATTGCTTAAAAAGCCATTGAAAAATTCAAATATTTTTCCTGGCCCTAGTTTTGATTAGAAGAATCTGAAAAAATCAGGATGTTTTCTTTCTTAAAAACACACGTGCACGAATTTTTTCAGATTTTTTGGAGCAAACAATCGAGCAGGAGAAATTTTTTTCGAAAAAACACGTTTTTTACAATGGGAGCACCCTATTAGCACCTAGGGGGCTGAAAATTTAGCTGAAGGGGTTTTCAAATATGTCCTTTCGAATGGCCAATTTGAGATAAAAATCCAGGTGGGGTCAATTTTCATCTTCTTCTTTCATTCTGCTATAGCCTTTCCTTCGAATGTTGTAATCTGCTGAATGCCTGACAAAATCGAAATCCCAAAATTAAAACCGCTCAAATTAAACAGTGAGACTGTTTAATAGAAGATTTAGATGTTGCCAAAAACAGATTAGACTAGAGTAATATTCTAAGAACCTAGATGACTTCATAAACGAACCTCTTGTGACCAAACATACCGTGCGTGTAATTTTCCATTAGGCATGTACATTCACGTAGCGCGAGAAATATGACAACACCGGCAGCCGTAAATTCGTCCATCGGTGGAGCATTCCAGCTCTGTTATTTCATTTCAGCCAGCTGGCACACGCGATGTTGCAATTCTACTCCCCATGCCTAGCCCGCGACTACACACACGGTATATCTTGGTTCACATATTTCCTAATCACCCTCATCATTCTATTAATTCTGCTATACGTAACCTGTAAATGCAAAAGAAGAAAACATAGAACATTGCAGATCAAACCCTCAACGGATAACCCTCCTTCACCTCCTTCAGAACGAAGCAGAGTATTTACCAAATTTCCTATACTGATCCCTCCAAGAAGGAGACCCGGTATTAAACCTCAAGAAGAAGAGGACATCGAGTTAACATAGGCTTTCATATGTGGACTTTTACCTTTGTCTATTAATTTAGACCATTGTATTTTATCCTTATTATGTTTATGTAATATTTTATTCGCTTATAAACTATTATTATCATCGTTTGCCAATTTTAACTTTTACGTCACTTTATTATTTTGCTTTCATTTTGCGTCATATCCATTTCACATAGGTATTTACCATTTTCAAAAGTTGCTGCATAACATCAACTTTTTTTTTGAAGGGGAAGTCGTTATATTAAATTGCTATATTATCAAGACTTATTCTTAACAAACCTTCACAGGTACATCACATTACATGATAACGACTTCTCCTATTAATCGTTTTAAGATATGCGACGCATACGAAACGAGATATTTACAAGAAAACGAGTTTCGTGACCTTTGTCCATTGATACCTTGAATAGCGGACACGAGTCTTTTCACCCCATCTTTAGAACTTCAAAACAAAGGCCTATGCAAATTTTCAGATTTCCGACTTTCATTACGAGGTTTAAACCTTATTTAATTGGAGTAAAAGCAAATGCAACTTTATGAGGTTTAGGTAATTTAATTATAATAATGTAAAGTTAAACCACTAAGTAATCACAACATTGTTGACAGTTAAATCACTAAAACTCTCTCCAAATTTTACCTCTTTACTTTTTATCATAAAGTGTCATCCGTGTGAACTATTACCAATTAAAAAAAAGTGCCTAATTTCAACATGGCGGCGCATGTTTTCTTCATTTCTGCACGGCGGATTTTTTGGGATTTTCATTCAGAGACTCCTGGACAGCCATAGAATACAATCCCGAAAAAATTAGCTTGTTACAGATTTGTTCCGGGTTTGGTCCAAATTTAATTCTATTTTACTGAAGTAATAATGGTAATAGTGAAAAAAAAGGTAAAAAGCCTCAAAAAATAGTATATTGTGTATTTAGGTGTGAAAGCAATACATTCCCGGACGACGATGCAAATTGCATCAAGCATCGAAGTCCGGGAATGTGCTTTCACACCGAAGTACACATACTATTTTTTCTGAAATCACAATCAACATTATTATAAATTAAGGAATTTGTATTAATGCATAACATTTCTTCGTTACAATCTAACTGTTTACTAATAAATGCAATTTTAATGTGAGTTGATTTGTCTGCGTGTATTTATTTACTCTCTAAAATATACATAAAAAACCGTACGGGAATGTTACTTTCCCGGCCTAGGCCGGGAAATTAACATTCCCGTACGGTTTTGTTGATCGTTGCTTGGCAACGGATCTTTACCGGTCTGTTTTCTTATAGTTTCTTAGCAACGGACTAAAATACTGGAATTGTGCATTTTTCGATCTAAAATCGCGCCGAAAATGTAGACATTGCCGATCGATTTCAGAAAAAGTAACATTATTTCACTCTTTTGTATAGCTGAATCCGTGAGTGCATTGAAACAATTGAAGTTTTGTCTCACAATCTTCGCTTTAGAAACGTCAACTTATGAATTTGTTTTGACGTTTAAATTAATTTTGAAATTTATTTATATAAATATGGAAGTTAAGCAGTCATAGAAAAAATGTTGTATGAAGCACATGCTTTTTTCACATAATATGTTGCTGCATTCACCTACGGCTCCTGCGACAAACTTCCCATTCGTGAAAAAAGTACCACTTTATGCACTCGTTGCATGATAGTAATTTATGCAGAAAGTGCATAAACTGGTACTTCTTTCAGGAATGGGAAGTTTGCCGCAAGAGCCGTAGGTGAGTGTGGCAATCCTACGAGTGAAAAAAGGGACTTTATGCATGTGTTTCATACAATATTTTTTCTACGACTGCTTAATTTTCATATTTATATAAATAAATTTCAAAATTAACTTAAACGTCAAAATAAATTCATAATTTGACGTTTCTAAAGCGAAGATTTTGGCATAAAACTTCAATTGTTTTCAATGCACTCATGGATCCGGCTATACAAAAAAGTGAAATAATGTTACTTTTTCTACGATTGTGTTGAAAGTCAATTTTTTTAACTTCAAAATGACTGCGGAAAATGTCACTTCGTGCGGCAAAGAATTTGCCACACGTCTGTTTATATTTATACGTTTATTTTTGCCAAAAAAAAATAATTTGTTTTGTTTGTTGGTCATGACAACCGTGTCTTTATCATTTTAAATACAATCTGACAGGCAGCAAATTTAAAATTTTGGAAAAACTTTAAGGGAAATAACTTCACAACGTAGAAAAAATAGTACGTAACACACATGTTGATATACCATCTTTCGGAGGGGATGTAAAGCAGGAGGTCCCTTGTCTATTAAATGTTAGGCAAGTAAAAGATCTCTACTCTTCTTAAGGGAATAAGAGGTTCGGCAAAATTTCCAGGTTGGGGGTAGCTCGTCTCCTGGCGTCGGTGATAGGCCCTGGTAGCGGAAATAGGGCGACGTTAAATAAATAGATAAAAAAAAAAAATCTGACAGGCAGCAAATTTAAAATTTTGGAAAAAATTTAAGGAAAATAACTTCACAACGTAGAAAAAATAGTATGTAACATACATGTGGTAAGCTTCAGTGCAAAACTCGTATGAGAGGAACACTCGCTGCGCTCGTGTTCCTACTTTCATGCATCGTTTTGCAATGAAGCCCTTGCCACACTTGTATTACAATATACTATTTTTTAACGCTTTTTACTTTTTTTACTATTACCATAAACCTATGTTTCACGCACTAAAAATTATGAAAAAAAACATAATTTTTTTAACAATTGTAGAAAAATTACTATTATGACTCCCAATCTTGATGTAAAAGTTGTTTTTTTACATAACGTGATCACATTGGACAATTAGTATGACTTGTAAAGTCCCCCCAGACGTAGTCAACACGTACTACATGTAGTCACAGCGCATTTTCTAAAAATTTATCATATTATTGTGTCACTACTTCCACATCCAGATTTTCTACCCAAGTCTCTCACAACGAAAAAATATTGTATGTGGAAATAATTGCTTATGGAACTTTAATAATATAATATTTGAAATTGTCTACCCCAAGAACCCGTAAAACGATATCCCACATCGGAAGTGGGGGGTGATAGGGGCGTGGTAGTGGGGGTGGGTGAAGTAGAAAAATATTTTGAGGTTTTTGGTTCTTGTACACAACACTAAATCACAATTTTTTTCAACCCCCTTAGGGTGCGGGTGAGGTGAGGGTGGTAATGGGGCTAATGGGTAATGGGGCTAATGCCACAAAATTTTTTGAGACCTTAGCTTCTCTTATATATATTAAATACCATTTTGATGGACTCTTACCTGCTTGATTTACCCCCATTTACCCCAATTTACCTCCCAACACTTCAACGGAATAAGATGAAAATATAATCTAGTTCCAGATCTCATTAAAATACATACATACGTGTACCAAATTTCAAATCAATATCTTAAACGGTGCGCCAGAAAAAAGTTAGACATACCGAGAGATAGACATTTTTTTGCTCAAACTTAAAATCTCGACGTTTCATGACATTCTAAGCCTATTTGAACAATAAAAATTTTCAATTTTTTTTTTGTCGATACTACACATCCACTGGATGAGGAAGTAATTAGAATTAAAATTAATTCGTATAAATGGTCGTCTAATATTTCAATTAGAATCCTCTTTAAGGATTTTTACTTAGGTATAATGAATTTTACAGATGTTCGGAATATTATATAGTGCGTAGAAATCTTTAAATATTTTGAGTAAGTTTGCATCTCAATATAACGTAGAGTCAGAACAACATTTTCACGGTCTTACTTTTGACCTAAACTACACAAGTCATAAGATTCAACTTATTTAGAGTTTTCATTGCAGCATATATATTTTTGATCGCTGTATCGTGAGATTCGCTTTGTCGGGAGCTTTTCACTAGATTTGACGTCATCACTAATAAATGTGGTCCGCATACACCATATTATCTAATCGTATCCTGATTTTATCCCCCGAATTGATAGAAAAGCTAATCGGACAATCATTGTCACGACGTCATCAAGACACTCAGGACGCATTGAGCAAAGTTGGTACAACGTTAATATGCTGCTTGGAAAATTACAGGAATATTTCTTTAAAAAAACACATCTTTTATATGATTCCTCGTTTCGCAAATTCCACAGATACCTTATATTTAAATTACTTGGCGTCATTGACGTTGACATAGACAGCTAACAACGCTGTATAACACTTATTCCGACTGTTCCACTATTTTAGTTTTTCGTAGCAACCACACGACATTACAGAAAATGTAACACTAGCTTGTAAGATGTTGTGTTAAATGCCTTACGATACTCAATCTATCCATTGATAGATTACGTTTGTATTGCACCTATGATACCCTGTACGTGTACATACAACATACACAATGTATGTGATCATAATGTATCTGATTCTAATGTTTCTCTTTCAGATACCAAAAAAAATTATTTTGGGAGAGACAACATTTAAACCAAAACTCATACATCATTCGCCATCTCTTCATGCCATAAAAACTTACAACGAGATGCCAATAGAAGGTACTTTTCAAAACAACATAGACATTTCAATGTTAACTCCTAGTACTAATACATATAATAGTCATTTAAAATATGAAGATCCAGATGGTTACAGTACCTCTGTGGAAAGTGATGCAAAACCTACAGAGATGAATCTGTATGACTATGCAACTCTAGGAACATTGTCATTGAAAACATCTTATTCTGGATCTGAGCTAAATTCTGATATTAATGGAATTGGTTCTAGCGTAAAGTTAGTACCATCTAAGATTAATATGGTAAGTACATATTTACTTTCTATTATTAGATCATTTACAATCAAGTAAGGAGGTCTCACTTTTGTGATTCATGAATTATTTTAGTTGGTCTGCGCCTGCTGTACAGCACGTCTGGTGAACGTTAAATCTTGAAAATTGTTCAACAATATTTGCAATCATTCCCCAGCTCATTTTTTGATCAAAGAATGGAGGTTGAACCCACGGTGTATTAAATAGGTGGTCCGACGTACGGCACTTTCCTATTATAATAATGGCTTCATAAGTGCATGGTTTCTATTTACTTTAGTAGATGGCGCGAGCAATAAGGTCCTACAATTACCTGGGCATGTGCATCATATAACTAACATAACCTCAAATTTTAAAGCTTTTTCTTTTATTCTCATTTTTAATGTTTGTACAGGCATTTTTAGCTTGGAGCCATACTGGCTCCAAGCAAATATTTAAAAATACACGCAAATAATTTTTCAATATTGTTGATTGATAAAATAGACTGCTAATTATAGGTTAGATTCCTAACCTGCAAAAAGAGTCTTATTTTATTGTGACAAACTATTTAAAACTTCATACACATTACGTTGAACTTGATTTTGGTTGAAAGTACAGAAACCAGGCAGAAATTTTAATAATAGCTACGTAATAATTGTAAATCTTAAGAAATATATATTTTTGAGGTTAGCTGTGGCGACACGTGCAATGCTGCATGTGTTGCATATATATTCTTTCAATGTTTTAATTCAGTTACTGAATGTCAGATGTCACTGGACTCTTGTTTCACTAAACAAAAGGCCGGAAATGTATGCAATACTGTATGCACGTATGCACAGAACCTGTAAAATTATCTATCTATGCGTAAATAATGAGAGAACTTATTGATCCTGCCATCTATTACATTATGTACAAAGTAAGCACTTATGAAGCCACTGTGAGGGTTGTCGTCGCATCACCTATTTAATACACCCTGGTTTAACCTGAGGTGATTCCAATTGCTCATTATCCACCATTTTAAAATATGTATTTTATTGACTAACTCAACACATTATACATTAGATTATAAAATGAACTTACGTAACTTAAAAATGCAACTTTACTTAAAAGAAATCTTAAAAATGTTTTTTAAAACTTTCGAAAACTCTAGAAAATCCTATGCCTACTTTTCTTTAACCATAAAATCGCTACCACCATTGTAAATCCTGTTACCATTGTAGAACATGAGGGGTTAAAGGGGAAAATTTTCTTTTAATCCCACTCTATGCCACCATTGTATCCTTATCTACAGAATAACCAATAAAAATTACTTCCCTTCAATAGGGGTTGATAGATTTGCTTCTACCACTTGGATTAACAGGGAACAAAAATTGAAAATGTCGTGAGCCCTGAAAGTTAAGCGGGAGAGAAAACCCGTCGATTTCTAAGTTTAAATTGATTTTAATAAAATAGTGAAATTGATTTTAACAGAACAACAAATTTAGAGTAGCACATCAATGGTTGACAAAAGACTTTTACTAAAACGGAAACATTCATGTGAAGGTACAATTTATAAACGGTAACAAAACATGTAACTCAAATCTTAAATAATAATAATAATTGCAGAGAGCATTCATCCCTCCTGCCGTGAGTGTACTCAATGTTTGCAATACGGGCACATTTAACAATATATATAAAACAGTAAAAATACTTCATCCCACCCCAGGCAGCAAGGTGCCGTCATTATGACTTCGTTTTTTCGGCATTAATTACGTCAATTTCACCTTCAGCGTGACGTAAAAATGACGTGAAAAAGACGGCACAATGTCACAGTCCAGTGACGTCAGATATATGACGTTATACATATGACGCTAATATGACGTATTGGTAATCAGTGAATTTTGCGATTTTGCAAACCTCTCATTATAATATTTTTCCATAATTATTAATAAAGTTTTTGACGAAAAAAAAACGGAATGTGCAGGGATCGAACCGCCGACCTCTTCACTCGCAACCGAACAAATTCAAATTCAAATTCAAAAAGTATTTATTCGCAATTATGTTTACAAATATGCGCCAGAGTCGGATCCCGGTTCAGAGCCGACCGCACAACCACGCCGCGCAGCGTCGTGGTGAATGTGCAGTCGGATGAAGCGGGTTCAACTCGGGCTTGAACTACAATTAATGGGTGGGTTAGGGCTCCTGTCTAGGAAAAAAAAGACTTAAACCTAACAATTTGAATATTTATAACTAAAGGAAGTTTAAAAACACTTATAACTAATTAAAGCTAAATTAAAAACTGTGGTTAGGGGCGCGCGCACAAACACACGCGCACTGTTTTTAAAGGTTTGGTTGGTGATACGGGAAAAACTCAATGAAAAAACCCGTTTCAACAAGTCACAATCTTCATCCGATGGTCTGCCTGCCTTCGGGAAGGTAGGGTGAAGGGGAAATTATGATTTAAAAGGTTTGGGTTTGCGAGAAGTTATTGGTCGAAAGGGGATTTGGAAGAAGAACAAAAAGGGACAAAAGAACAAAAAGGGACAAAAGAACAAAAAGGGACAAAAACAACAAAAACGAGATTAATAGAGGGAGTAGAAGGTGGTGAAAGGGAAATTGTGGTGTAGGAAAGATTTGGCTAGGGAGGTTGCCGAAAGATAGGCAACGCCTGTATGGTAAGGGGTGTTTTATATTGAAAAGTATGGCATTATGCTGTCTGATTCGTGTAATGTTTCGGGTTAGCGGACTGTCGCCCAATTTGAATTGGTAGAATTTTTGCGATGTATTTTGGACGAAGTCCGCTAGTGGGAACGTGCATAGAGATCTCTGAGGGAGGTGTATCTATCAGAGGTTGAAATGAGGCGCATAAATTTGTGTTCTAGTACTTTTAATTTTCGCATTGTCGAGGCCGGGATGCTGCACCACACCGGCGCCGCATATGTGATAGCCGACCTGATCACCATCGTATACAACAACTTTTTATTGGTCCTGTTGAGTCCGCTACCCCGCGTCAGGAGCGGATACAGACTCCTGGACATGGAGTAGACCTTTCGTATCGTCTCGTTTACGTGTGTATTAAACGTCAGTCTTCTGTCCAAGTTCACCCCCAGATACTTCACGCACGCTTTATTGGAATTTGGTGGCCCCCTATGGAAAGTGGTGTAAGAATACGATTTTCGGTGAAGCGGCGCGTGAAGATAATTGATTCCGACTTCTCGGCGTTGATCCGAATCTTCCACTTGTCATAATATGCCGTGGCACGAGCCATGTGCGCCTTCAGCAGCATGTTCGCTGCCTGTGCGTTGTGTGAATGCGCGTACATGGCCGTGTCGTCGGCGTACTTGGCAAGGTTCGTATTCGGGAACTCCGGGAAGTCGGAGACGTACAAGTTGTATAACTTTGGCGACAGGCACGACCCCTGGGGGACGCCCGCGCGAATGTCCCGTCGAGTTGAGAGTTTGTTATTCACCCTGACCTGCAGCGATCTGTCTGTCAGGAAAGAGTGAATTAGTTTGGTAATATGCGTAGGAAAGTTAAGCGTGTTTAGTTTGTAGAGTAAGCCCGGGATCCATACTGTATCGAAGGCTTTCTCAATATCGAGCAGCACCATCACTGTGCTTTTTCCGCGGTTGCACTGCACTTTGACGTCATTCACGATCCTGACGACCTGGCGTACAGTTCCCCTGCCTTTCCTGAAACCAAACTGACATTCGTCGTCGATGTGGAGTTCATCCTGGGCAGCGTCTAGTCTGACCAGGATGACCTTCTCCATCAACTTGGAAATCGCCGACAGCAACGAGATCGGTCGATAACTGCCGGCGAGTTTGGCGTCTTTGTTCGGTTTCAGGATCGGCACGACCACGGCACACTTCCACTGACTGGGCCTGTGATGTAGCCGCAGGATCGCGTTGACAATGTACGTCAATTGTACAATGCCTTTCCGCGGAAGATATTTGAGCAGCCTGTATTCGATACAGTCTGCTCCTGGGGCCTTGTCGTTGGGTAGGGTCCGAACAATGCCTGCAACCTCCGAGGGCTTGGCCATGACTTTTAGAAATTCACGTCTCGTCAATTGGATGTCATGGCCAATCAGTTCGTTAATGTCATTTTCGATGCGGTCATGTTCCGGATTGTTTCGTATTTGTGGGTTATGGATGTCTGCAAAATGGTTCGCTAAGTCCTCCGCTTTTTGGGCGTCCGTCATTGCCGTCCGTCCGTTGGCGTTAGTCAGTGCGGGTATGGCCACCCGCGTATTTTTCATGGCCCTCAACAGCTTCCACAGCGAGTTGTCCTGAGGATTGAACGCCTCCAGCCTATCCCGCGTTTTCCGGTTTTTTGCGGTGTTAATGGTGGTCCTGATCTGCTGTTGCAGCCTGCCCATCTCGGCCCTAGCGTCGACATCACGATTTCGCTGCCAAAGCCGTCTTAGTCTATTCTTTTCTCGTATGTCCTGTATGACCGCTGCGTCGAGTCGGTCTTTGTAGGGATTTATCGTTATCGTGGTTGCAACACTCTGTTTGGCGTCCTGCACTATCCTTGTGAACTCCCTCACCACATTTTCCAAATCGGCGGGTGTGGTGATGTTGTTAGCAAGTGTCATGTGTGTGTTGATGTGTGTCTTATAGAGGCGCCAATCGGCGTCCCTATAAGATTTTTCGCGTGATGTCTTCCCTCGACATGTTGTTCAATTCCAATAGAATTGGATTGTGGTCGGATGTGAGCACCTCCACTGGTAGCGTGGAGTTTCTCACACCCTTGTTGACCACGATATCGAGGGTAGTTGGCGTTGTACCGTTATCCGGAAAATGTGTGGGATCGTCCGGATGTTGCAGCACGACATTATGATTACTCACGTAATCATATAGAGTGTTGCCGTTGGCGTTGTCCAACCGAACACTTAACTCATTGAACCATTGAACATCTTTATTTAAATATGTTTAAAAGTTGTATACCTAGTTAGAAATAGTAAAACAAAATTCTTATTACTATGTGGCAAAAATTGAACTAGTCACTAAATCTATTTATTTCTATTTTATAATGATTTATTTAAATTAAAATTTCAGATTGCAAAATATATTCGGCAACTATGTCAAAACATACTGATGTTTCTATATGTACGTTTTTATTGTAATAATATATTGCTATTATGATTGGTCAAAGATCTCTATATACATATATACATACATACATATATATATATATATATATATATATATATATATATATATATATGCATAATGATAAAACATCAATGAGAAATATGAATAAAAAGAAATAGAAAATTCTCCTGGTAATAAGTACTGACAGACACCTACCAAATATTACATTGATAGACAAGGTACGCCGTGTAACGATTTTATTTATAGGGACAGCCTTAAATAACGGAAACTCTAGCACAATGCCGATGTGGCAACCCTAGAAATCTTAGTTGTATTAGATGTCAATGATCTAGAAAACAAAGCTGAATGAAACCTAGACAAGAATATCTCACAAATATGTCATGTAAATGACATTTAAACATTGTTTTTTCTCATAAACACGGAGGTGAAAAAGTAAATATGCGCTTAACGGTTACCGAGACAGTTACTGATATTTAGTATTTATACGTTATCTTCAATTTGAGACTGATGCCTAATTTTAGCTGGAATTCTATTGTACTTCCTTATACTGAATGCAAATGGACAATTTTATTTGTTATTATGTGCAATTCTTTGCTGTCAAAAATAAACTTTTCTTAATAAGCCTGATAGCCCAGCTTTGCAAGTACATTTACAGGACCATGGTATATTCAATTTAATATCAATTTCGTGGGGAGGCTTAGTTAAACCAGATGTCTGAAGGTAAACCTCTAATCTTTGGGCAAACACTATAGATATTATTGGGTTCATCTGCGTTTAAGCCAGAATTATATGCCCAGCTTTGAAAACAGCCTCCCCCTTCTTTTAAAGACCTCACACGATTTCCTAAATACTCCAAAATATTCAAAATCGATACTTTTATTTTGGGCATTTTGTCTGAAACTGTCAAAACATATCTCAGAAAATTCAATTGACAAAAATATATTAAGCATTTTTTCATATTTATCCGTTTTTTTAAATACTTTAGGAAGCTTGTAACACCATCAAACACAATTTTCACTATATTAAACTGTTTATTTAACACCACAAATATCTATTTACGTATATGTCAAAACTTTGTTGATCACTACTAACTCCGACATTTTGAAATTGACAGCGCCATCTATTGGTGGCTGATTTTCGCGAATTGATAGACCGCTGTATTACACAGGATTCTGTGCAACAAGCGTAATCTATAAATGGCGTGGATCGATTACCGCAAGGCATTTGATACAACATCTCATGCACTACTATTACACTTGCTGCAATGCCTTGTGGTACCTGCCCTACTAGTGAGATACATCGAACAATTGATGCCACTCTGGAGAACCCGCTTCACTATAACATCTGGTGCTCAGTGGGTATCGACAGAGGTGGTAACTTTTAGGAGAGGAGTTTTCCACGGCGACTCCCTGAGTCCTCTCCTATTTTGCATCTCACTGCTGCCGTTATCTATCAGACTCCGCCAAACCCGCGGATGCCAATGTGGTCCACCCAGCAATCCGAGGCATAAGGTCACCCATCTGTTTTATATGGATAACCTAAAACTTTATGCCTCCGGAGAGTGCGAACTCCAAAACTCTCTAAGTGTGGTCCAAGAGTATACGCGGACCATTGGCATGGAATTCGGAATGGACAAGTATGCAGTCGTCCACCTCATTCCTTGAAGACGCGCAGCTCGCAGACGGAAGCATCCTACGACATCTGGATGCCGGAGAGACCTACACGTACCTGAGTGTGGAACAACATCACATCCAGGACGTGAAGCAAATTAAGGATACTCTCCGCGGCAACTACAGACACCGATGCCGAATGATTTGGTCTTCCGAACTTTCGGGGAAGAACAAGGTGTCTGCAACTAATATGCCTGCCGTTCCGATTCTGCTCTACTTATTTGGAGTAGTTAAGTGGACACTAGATGAGCTGCGCCAATTGGATAGGGATACCCCCAAGATGATGCATGTTCACAGGAGCATCCATCCTAGGTCGTCCGTTCCTCGAGTGTACCTCTGTACCTCGCACGCCAACGGGGGAGCCGAGGACTCTTGAATCTGGAGTGTGCGCATGGTAGAGTAGCGCCGAGTGTAGCATGCAACGTCCTCAGGAGCTCGGACCCACTCCTGCGGTTTTTGAGAGATCATAAAACTGCAGGTGTTGGCGCATTTTTATTTAACGCAGCACATAAAGCCGCAGATGATCTCGGTCTCTGTTTCATTACCCTTTTACTTTGCAAAAATTAAACTTGGAAGTACCGATGAAGGTAAAATTCAAATAAAATTTAGGCAAAACGCAAGGGCAAGAGGAACCGGTTAGCTGATTATTGCGTGGCTGGATCGTGGATTCGTTTCTTTTTGTATGTCTTTTAGGTGAGTTAGAGTGCAAATTAATATCTTCACGATATTTATACCAAACCAGTCTGTCTTATCACTCAGGGGTAGTTTTTATTTAAGATGTTAAAAAGGGGCGCCATCCACAGAAAAGTATGAGCTTTTTAAGCTACCCTGTGAGTGATAAAACCAACCGCTGTGGAATGATTAGGTCGCTCAAGAGACAGACACAAACAAATAAAATGAGAAGATGCGTTTTAGATAAAAAAAATCACAATTTATTTTTAAGCGAATTCTCAAAGATGACAAAAATTTTATGTTTCAGACAAATCAAATGGTTATAGTCAAAATAAAATTATCAAAAATCTTATAGTATAAAAAATTCAATTTCGTGAATTATTACTAAGACTAGTTCAATATAAATAATACTGACGTTATTGAATTCTTAAAATAATAATCAAATGCAATGAAATACTGAATTTTTAGGTTACAAAAAATTGATAAGCAATTAATGACTTCATATAAAAAAATATTTATCGATGAAAATGAAATGTCTTTATGCAATAAAGATACACAACTTAACTAGAGAAAATCACAATTTAATACTTTCTCACCGGTCCCAGGTAGGATGGACGTTACAAAATGGATTCCGATGAACTCCGGCAATCTTTGTCAGCGACCTCATTAACTCGGGCGGCTCTGTGCTATGATCTCTCGGATACCTGTTCGAATACGTTGGTGTTTTGCTGTATTGACTAAACTAAAGTTGACTTGACCTCAAAATTGACTCTACTTAATGGACTATTGTTATGAGTTGTATAAGACTTTTATTTATCCTGGCAAACTGAACTGAACCAAAGTGATTTCCATATTTTATTGAATATTCATCTGCTTACACGGAAACGTGTTCATGTGGATTCCAGATGATTCGACTAGGTTAATCTACTAACCGACGTGGTGTCCACAAATAATTTATAAAATTGAATAAAATAGTTAAATAAATATAACTAAAAATATAATTTGGCAGCAAAACTCCTACGTTTTCAAAAGAAAAGAGAATTTGTTTAATATGTGTTTGCGAAACTGAGACTATCATTACACAATTATGATATTAAAAATGGCAGAAATGAAAATATGGCTTTGAGCCGTCAAATATTGAAGAAATAAAATTAACAAATAATTTTAGTTACCTCTTCCTGTTATTTTCACTAAAGTAAAACCCGACAATATCAAAAGGGAGCAAAGTGTTTGCTCAATTAATTATCGTGACTTAGGAGAAACTGATTGAACTGCCACAGAACTGGAAATTAAAACTAAATCTCTCTCCGTGACAATAAATGAGGTATGATCCCCTCCAATTAGACTAATGCTGCCATATCATAATAAATCAGAAACTTCTAGATATCAAATAACTAGATTTGCAAATTTAGGGTAGACATACTCCTATGCAACCCACTATACTACCCACTGTAATGTGTGTAAGATAGACTCAATTGGCAAAGTCATATTTAAATGTGATTGATGATTTCGCGTTATTTGTAGAAATATATATATCAAGCCCCATTATTAATGCGTCGTTGACAAAAACTGCTAATATAGATAACAAATTATGCTTAAATTAAAGTATACAAAAAGGTATTGATCTTAAACCTAAACATATTGTACATGATAATAGTATGTCTGGGCCTAAACAACTCTGAGATGGTAAATACTTGTACAGTGTTTCTTGTTCTTTAGATGTGTTATACAGGAATTTCATAAAAATATGTAAAGTTCCCATGTGAACGTAACATCTCGTATTTGACTTCAGGCGAGGAGGCCGGCGAGGTGCTGAGCAAGAATCAGTAACTGAGCTTGCGCCAAATCGCCTGATAGCCCAAATTAAATCTACCGAGCAGAAAAATCTGTTCAGGCAGCACGTCGATAAGCCCATGCACGGTGTATTCTATAACAACATAGAGACACTGGGTTTATCGACAAAGCTGACCTTGGCTTTCTTACAGTCAGCAGGGCTAAAGTCGGAGACTGAGGGATTCATTGTGGCCTGCCAAGGTGTTGTCATTAACACTTCGGTCTACCCTAGTTATGGGTGTGGAGGTCCCTGACATTAATTGTAGGACCTGCCGTCAGGCGCCGGAGTCGCTCATGCATTTACTATCTTCATGTCCGGTATATACGACTTCGGCCTACATCTATAGGCATAACGCGGCTCTACGGGTGCTGTACTACCACTTTCGGCACTCGTACGAAGTAGACCAAACACCAGTGCTGCCTTATGTCCCCGAAGAGATCGAATCCGTTGTCGAGAACGGGAAGTGCCGAATATATTGGAACTACTCGTTTCCGACGTCAGGCAGATTCAAGCAAACAAGCCTGACATAGTCCTCCTCGACCACCAAACCAAGGTGATGTATGTCATGGAATTCTCGGCACCCGCCGAGACAAACGTCATCTTGAAGGAGGGGGAAAAACGGACTAAATACCGAGATCTCTGGTATGAGCTCCGAGCGCTATACCTAGACTACTCGGTCAAGATGGTCGTCCTGATAATCGGTGTACTCGGTGGAATAAGGCCTACGCTGCTCTCGAAATTAAAGGCCATACCAGCCTGCCAAAAGTCAGCCGAATGGTTGGCAGGCCAAATGCAGAAGGCAGTTATCCTGGGGTCCCTCCGTTTGCTTAGGGCACATGAGTCTGGAATCTACAGTCACTGACCCAGCGGGATGCGAGAAGTGGTTGTGGATAATTCGCTGACGTTTCTCTCGTGAGAATGTCGGAGACACGAGAGAACTGTCCAGAATCGCGTGTGCGAAAATAATAATACTAATAATAAAAATAATTATATCAACGACTGGAGTAGTCCCTAAAACTCTCGTAACAAACTTAACGAAGCTGGGCTTACTGTACGTTCCTTTCTGAATTGTCCCGTGTAAACCCACTAGTTTCAAGTATCTTGCCACTGCCGACACTTGTAGACTTACCGACCAGTAAATAGGTTGGAGATTTGAACAAAAAAACACATAATAATAATAATGTCTTTATTAACCATAATTACATAATAATGTTAGTTTTTGGGCATTCTACATTTTGTGATACCAACTTTGTTGGTGCAAGCTGGGAGAGAAAATCCAAAAAACATTTTTTCCACCGAAATAAAAATTGATGAACGAGGACGAGAACATCCAAAAAAATTTTTTTCACCAAAATAAAAATTGATGAGCGGGAGGAGAGAAAATCAAAAAAAAAAATTTCCACCGATATAAATTACCAACTTATATCACAAATTTCCCAACTTTTATCAAGTCTGACAAAGTTGGGGTGTTTGACTTTATCTGAGCCCTCTAGATGAGTAAGTAGAATGCATGGATTTCATCTGCGCACGTTTCCTAGAATTTCGAAGTCTTAGTAACGAGAATGGGGAAAATATTCTTATCGTGGCAGTCGCGGATTTGATGAACGAGCGCATAGTATAGTACCTAGAGGTAAAAAATATCCAAAACTTCGGAATAATGTCATATTGAACAGATTTCGTTAATTTTTGGCAGTATAATAGTAAATGCGTCACAGAAAAGTTTCTATATTGTGCGGTGGCTTGCTGATTTATAGAGCTTGCTGATTTTTAAGTGTCACCCCCTCTCAGGGGGTGGCACTTAAAAAAAATATATATTTATTGGAGCTGAAGTAGAATCAAATTTTAAGAAGAAAAGGTTCTATGCAATTTTTCACATAAATTGATAGTTTTTTAGTTATAACGACTTCAAAATTGCGATTTTAGCTTAAAAAAATAGGTATTTCCAAATGGCTTTCGTCAAGTATCTCGAAAAGTATTACTTTATCGAAAGAATGTTACAGACCAATTACAGAAAGTACAAACTGGGAATTAATTATATTTTTTTGTTTATTGGTGTAGGATTAATAATTTCGGAGATATTTAAGTTTACATTTGGCATCCAAGTGTTCATAAGATAATTATTTAGAGTGAGAGTTAAATATCTCAGAAACTGTGACACCTACGTCGGGGATGCTAATAGGTAGACTAATAGGTTTTTAATTAAGCTTTCAACTGTTTTTTTATTCGTTTCTGTAGCATAAAAAACAGAGAAGTTATGACCGAAGCAATGTGGGTCTACACATTTTTTTAATAACAACGTCGCCATTTTGTTACTGTAATTAGCCAGTAAATAAAAAAAAGGACTTTCAAACACTGTTACTCATTAATATATAGCATGCCGTAGATGCTCAGCTTTTTTTGGTTTGATACAGCACTTGCTTTAGAAAAAAATACAGTTTAAACTATAGAGGTATTTTCGATAAAACGTATTTTTTTTCCTTTTCCAAATATCTCAATAAAAATATTAGTTTTATTGAAAAATGAGACCAAAAATAAAGCTCATAAACTGATAATGAATTTCGCTTGTTTATTTATTTACATAGATTTAATAGTTTCGGAGATATGGAAGTTTACAAATGGCATTCGAACGTTTATAAGACGAAAAATGCACTTTAAATGTTAAATATCTCAGAAATTGTGACACCTACGTCACGCATGATAAGAAATAACATTAAAGGCAATTAATTGCGCTTTCAAATTATTTTTTTATATAAAAAGTTCATCATTTTGTTACTCTAATTAGCCAGTAATTTAAACAAATTATCTCAAATGCAGTTTTTCGTTAAGATGTAGCATTACCTAGATGCTCAAATTTTTTTGCTCATTTAAAGCACTTGCTTTAGAAAAAAATGCATTTTAAACTTTAAATGTAATTTCGAAACACTTGGATACCAAATATAAACTTAAATATCTCCGAAATTATTAATCGTACATCAATAAACAAAAAATATAATTAATTCCCAGTTTGTACTTGTAACTCAGCATTTTATATCTTTTGCAGATAGAACTACCGCTGTTGGATAAAAAGACGCAGCACAGCACAGTATCAGCACATGAGTGAAAATCTCAAGTTTGGAAAAAATGTTGGTTACTGTGTTCTTCCTTAGAGCAGCCGAACTGGTCTGTAACATTTTTTCGATGAAGGGATAAAGTAATACTTTTCGAGATACTTGACGAAAGCCGTTTGAAAATACCTCTTTTTTAAAACTAAAATCGCAATCTTGAAGTCGTTATAACTTAAAAACTATCAATTTATGTGAAAAATTGCATAGAACCTTTTCTTCTTAAAATTTGATTCTATTCCAACAAATATATATATTTTTTAAGTGCCACCCCCTGAGAGGGAGTGGCATCCACCCTCTATAAATTAGCAAGCCCCCGCACAATATAGAAACTTTTTTGTGAAGTATTTACTATTATACTGCCAAAAATGAAATAAATCCGTTCAATATGACATTATTCATAAGTTAAAATCTTTAGTTTGTACTAGCGCATATACCTACATAGTGTAGGTATATTAACGTTTAAAATTTATTTTATGCATTCACTTAAGTTCTCACACATTAGAGAATAAGCACAGCCAATTTCAGCTTCAGATAACAAACATATTTGGCAGGATACATTTTTTCGATACAAAAAAATGCATTACAAAAATACATTTTACAGAAATGCACGAAATAAAGCTTTAAAATAATATAAAATAGTTATTTTTATCACCATTGCAAAGCTCGTTCAAAAAGCCACGATTTAAAGAAGAAGAATTCTTAGTCTGGCCAAATGACAGTTTTTATGAAGCTTCATTTTTAGAAAATCTTGTTTTTTAAGGAAAATAATAAATATATTTATTTGTAATTTTCCATAATAGTTTACACACATATGGCCTATGACTTCACCAAGATTCAATAAAAGAGATTAATTATTTCTTTAGTAATTTCGGATTATATGAAATTAGAAATATTCTTGATTTTCTTCTTTTTACAAAGAAACAAAACGGCAGATCGGATTTGCACAGACGCAGTTTTATTCACAATTTATTGGCACACATTTTAATTTTTTGTTTGGTCTAATCCGATGAACAGAACCCGACATATTTAAGAAAAACTAAATTAAATCAAAATTAAAACTTAATTGGACACAACGTTACTGTAGCATCTTAATAATATACAAATTGCATTTCCATAAATAAATTGCCCCCCTCCCCCCAAAAAAATCTCTCAAAAACTTGGTTTTATTCGCATTTTTCAAGTTTTCTCTTAGTTTGTGCAATATTATGTAATGGGTTATAAATGCTATATCAATGCTCCTCAAGGAACACAAACGTTTTTCTCTATTCCTGAAGACTGAAAGTACTTTTAAACATTCCAGAAGTGTGGTTAATCAGCTGATTCATTTATCGAGCTAGAAACTTTTTGATTTTTACCTATTGCTAGGTTCCCCTTGAGAACCTCGTCGTGGAGTGGGCGGCGCGAAATGACTTCCACGTGATTAACGAGGAGGCGATGTACACCTTCGTGCGAGGGGATGGTGGTTCAATCCCGGACCTCACGCTGGCCACTCCAGGATCGGCGGCCAAAATCAGAGGTTGGCGGGTCTCAGCGAGGGAAGAATCCTTGAGCGACCATCGCTACATCAGATATGAGGTGGCCCAACGACATAGAGAGCCGATGGTGAGGGGGAGGGGATTTAAACTCGGCCTTCTCGACAGGGAGGTTTTCAAGCCCTCGCTTGCCCACGAGGGAGGAGGAGGTCGTGATCGATGAAAACCTGGCACAGACGATCGCGAAGGCCTGCGACGAGACAATGTCAAGGAGGGGGACGGGGTGTATTGGTGGACGCCTGAAATCTCCAGCCTCAGAGAGGAGTGCGTGAGCGCAAGAAGGCGATGCGTAAGGGGAAATAGAAGGCAGGGACGAGAGGAAGAAAACGTGGCGACCCGAGAATACCGGAAAGCCAGGAAACTCCTCCGAGATACCATTAGAAAGTCCAAGAAGGAGAAATGGCGGGAAGTATGTGAGGACATTGACATAAACGTCTGGGGGGATGAATATAAGATTGCGACAATACGCATGTAAAGTAAGGCTATCCCAGAGTAGTGTCGTGCACTCCATTATGCTCTATGCTGCTCCGGTGTGGGAAGACGCGATGGCCGTGGGCAGGACGCGAGGCGTGGTCGCCAGGGTACAGCGATGCGCTGCACTCAGGATCTGCAGCGCCTACAGGACTGTATCTTACGAGGCAGCGCTGGTTATAGCAGGGGTTCCCCCGATAGATCTGCTGGCAAGGGAGAGACGCGAGACCTATGAAGGCACCAGCACAGCCGCGGCTAGAGATAATTTATTTCAAAGGTGGCAAGAGAGATGGGATAGTGCAACCACAGGAAGATGGACCAAGCGTCTGATACCTGACGTCAGGCCATGGGTAGAAAGAAGGCGCGATGAGGTCGGATACCATCTCACAAGACACGGATGCTTCGCTTACTGGATATCGGGAAGCTCGACAGCCGAGAGTGCCACTATTGCGGAGAAAATGACGATGCGGAACATACTGTATTCCTGTGCAACAGATGGCAGGATCTGAGAAGAGAATCCGAAAAGAGGGGGGAGGTCTGAGGAGATGGGATCCTATATGACGGAGACGGAGGGGAATTGGCGGACATGAGCTGGCTTGATCTCTGGGATAATGGCGGTAAAAGAGAGAGACGAACGGGAACGAGAGTAACAGAAGTGTAACCAACAATATATAACTTGAATGACCGGAGGACTGAAGTGAAGTGAAAACAGCTCCACACCTCTCGGGACACAGAAAAGAGGGGTGGTTTTAGTGGGTATAAGCGGTGACTCCCACACTACCATAGGGTGTCCATAAAGGATTTCCACCCCCCCCCCCCCCCCGAAAAAAAAAGAGAGAAGAGAACAGGCACGCGCATTGTACAGTGCTTTTGCAAAGTAAATATATTTGATAAAAAGGGTTTTTTTTTGGGAAAACCTCTCGGACATGTCAAGAGGTTCATAATGTTGGCATCTTTAACGTCATATTTTGTTAAATGGCAGCCCCCATTTTTTGTTATGAAGTTTGAATTTACATACAATGATATCGATATAAGTTGACATAAGAACATTTTTTAAAATTATCTTGAAATTTAAAAATACCAACTTTATTAGAAAAGAAGAAATTTTAAAAACAACTAAATCAAATGTTGGACATGCACACCATTTACAGCATGACAATAGCGAACGTTCTCGACAATTTTCGGTAATATGCCCCGTATTTCTTGGCGAATTATTCCTTTAAGTATATCTTCCACATTCACTAGGCAATTCATGTATATACTTTGCTTTTAAAGTATCCCCATAGAAAGTAGTCGATGGGCGTTAGATCCGTCAATCTGTCTGGCCACTCAATTGCCCCTTCATTCTTCCTAAGGGTTGCGTAAGCAGAAAATACTGCTAACAAGTGAAATACGAAGAAGCTGCTGTAGCGAAATTTTCAAAATCATTCTTGCTCATCAGTGCAGCTTATCGTAAGGAATAATATGGAATATAATAAAATAAATCTGGAATAAAAGGTTAAGAGTAAAAAGTTGGGAAACCTTTATTTGATTTTTTGTGACCTGCGGGGCTTCCATGAGAACAGTTTATACATAGATTTTTTTTCATCGCCTTATTTATATTAATGTCCTGGCGGAGTTTAGTCGTAGGCTATTCTACCACTCAACCAAGACGGACACACACACATAGACAACATCACAAGACCCATTCCCTGCAACATTGCCATCTGCCGCAGCTGAGACTCGAACTCAGGAGAGGAAAGCAATTAGACCGTGTTGTCTCTCACACAACCGCAGTCTAGCCAGTGCCGGTTTACCCACTAGGCACTTTAGGCACATGCCTAGGGGCGCCGACGCTCTGAGGGGCGCCGAAGGCGATCCTCATTAACAATAATTCTGAAAAAAACGACATTTTTAAATCTAAAGCATAAAATTCAGAAACACCTGTCATACAGACCTATTATTTAGTGTTAATTCATCATAAAAGCGAACAGCAAACATCAAATGAACAATGATAATAACGGATTTAATTGGATTTTGGATTGAAGAAATGCTAAAATTTATTAGATCTAAAGGTTTTACCTCTACATTTCCTAACATCGAAGTCGCTTTACGGATATTTCTAAGTTTGGCGCAATAACTAACTGTACAGAGGAGAGATCTTTTTCAACATTAAAATACGTAAATTTACTTAGTCTTTCGTTTTCTGGCGAATTTCTTAAATAATTATTTTAAGAAATTAAGAAAGACTAAGTGAATTAACTCTCCTGCACTTAAATAGTGACCTGTCAGATGCAACAGACTCCAACAGCATAATATATCAGTTTGCATCTGAGAAAGCAAGAGAAAAGTTTTTTAAGTCTGCAAAGACAATTTGTTTTGTTTTGTGTTTCGTTTTATTATACTCTTCGGCCTTCGCAAAAACGAAGAGTATATTGCATTTGATCGGCACTTTTCTAAAACCGTAAATATCGCTCGTAGAGAAAAAATTTTCGTATCATTGGGTTAGTGAACGAATTCCGAACAACTTTCAAAATGTCTGTCCATCCGTTCATCCGTCACGTTCCTTTAAGCACGATAACTTAAGAAAGAAAAGTCCAAATGTATTGAAATTTGGAAAGTAAGTTAGTGTTAGCTAAAGGATTGTTTTGGTAGAAATCCATCAGTAAATAAAAAAGTTAATAATCATTTAATTAAAAAAAAAAAAATTCTTAATTTTTTTCGCTCGTCTCAAATAGAAATCTTGTGAAATATTGTCCCTATAATAAATTTTTTTTGTTTATACATTTTACTAATATATATTTTATAATAATTTATCAAATGTGTTGAAATATTATTCTCTCGAAAGATATACACATATATTACAGACATTCAATTTTTGTAGTCATGTGTAATGGTCCAGTGGCTAAAGTTTTGCCTGCAATCCAAAGATTGTGTGTTCGAGTCCTAGAGAGGTGATGTTTTTTTAAATTTTTTTCACAACAAAGTTGGTATGACAACATTTAGAAGGTCCAAAGACTAACATTATTTACAAGAAAACTGCGAAGAGTATCCTATATGTACATAGAACGTGTAACAATTATATAAAAAACTCAGTAAATTGGCGAAGAGTACGTTTTTAGCTTGTTTAATGATCTATTTCTCCTAGATTTGTTTATTTTTAAATATTTTTTATTATTTGTCGGCTTTTTTAGTTCTATAGCTTTTGTTGAACCGTTTTTGTCAAGTCATTTTTTTGTTTGCTGTTTTTTTATGTCCTATACATATGTTTTTCAATAAAATGTAACAAAAATGAGTTTTTCATCTGTACTTACTTTTAAATAAATGGAGGTTGGTTCAGGTTCGTTTTAAGATAACAAAATTAAAATTGAAAAGTAATAAAAATCCAAAAAAAAAATCATTTTTTGGCAAAATATTGAAAGTGGTGCCGCAAAAAAATTTTCGCCTGCGACGAATTTGCCTGGCTGGCGCTTAAGGCGTCTTATTATTTAGCCACTAAGGGGGCGCCAAAAAATCTAGTGCCTAGGGGCGCACAACTTCATAAACCGGCACTGAGTCTAGCCCACTGCTACTGTCTCGGCAACACGTAAAAACGCCACAATACATGCATGCCCTAGCCAGGATTCGAACCCGGGACCCCCTGGTCGCAAGCCTGACACCTTAAGCACTGCGCCACGGAGCCGGTTAGGCGGTTATTCGGATTTATGCTCACTACTCGTTTTCAATTTGAAATAAAACAGAATATCGTTGAAGGGTCAAAGAACAAAATAAGAAAGAAGAAATCGTGCTATATATCAAAATCTTTAATTGTTATGTTAACGGCATTGACAGCGCGAGTATTATTAAAATCAGTGAAAATATAAAACATCGCTGCCTAAGGAATTACTACTTTCACATCTAGATTTCCAATCCAAGTCTCTATTCGAACGAAAAAAATATTGGTACCTACTATATTTACATTTATGTATAACTATGTATAATTGTTTATAGAACATTAATAATATAATATTTGAAATCATTTGCACCAAAAACCAATAAATGATATGACACATAGGTGGTAGTGGGGGTGGCTGATGACAAAAGAAAATTGAGGTCTTTGGTTGTACACACGCTAAACCAAAATTTTATTTTTTTACCTACTTTAATAATGAGGTAGGTTGGTGTAATTGGGGGTGGCTGATGCCAAAAAATATTTGAGACCTTGGCTACTCATACATACACTAAATTCCAATTTTATGGACTCTTGCTTGCTTTACCTACTTACCACCATTTTACCTCCAACCTTTCAGATTAAGATCAAAATATAATCTAGTTCCAGATTTACAGACAAACAAATGGCCAGACAAACAGATGGCCAGACAGACATTTTTTTCCTCAAACTTAAAATCTCTATATTTCATGGCATGTTTTTTGTTCAAATAGGCTTACTATATAAAGAAAAATATTTTCGCAATTTTTTTTTACCGTTACCTACCAGAGACTATACAGTATATGCCGTTACTGTACCTATTTCCACTCCACTACTTGGATGTGGAAGTAAAATATAGTGATATGAATGTTCATAATGTTGATATTAAATAAAAACCGCTGTCCAAGGAATTACTACTTCCACATCCAGATTTTCTATCCAAGTCACTCACAACGAAAAAATTTTGTATGTGGAAATAATTGTTTATGGAACTTTAATAATAGGTTAATGGTTCTTGTACATACACATTTTTTTTCATCCCCTTTAATAATGGGGTGGGGGTGACTAATTCCAAAAATTTTTTTGAGATCTTAGCTTCTCTTGTACATAATAAATTCCAATTTTGTTGACACTTACCTGCTTGATTTATCTATTTACCCCAAATTTACCCCAATTTACCCCCCAACCCTTCGACGGAACAAAATGAAAATATAATCTGGTTCCAGATCTCGTTAAAGTACATATGTGTACCAAATTTCAAGTCAATATCTTAAACGGTTCTGGAGTAAACGTGCGCACAAAAAAAGTTACAGACAGACCGACAGACCGACAGACAGAAATTTTTTTTCCGCTCAAACTTAAAATCTCGACGTTTCATGACATTCTAAGCCTATTTGAACAATAAAAATTTTTTAAATTTTTTTGTCGTTACTATACTTCCACTGGATGTGGAAGTGATAAAAATTGATATACCTTCTGGTGTTTATAATGTAAATAGAAACATGTATATAGGTATACTGATTAATTAAATATTGAATTATATAGTGTTTATATAAGTGAACACCGTTCAATTAAAACTAATATTATAAAAGGTATAACGGTATCTAGATTTGCACTCAAGGTTAATGATTAATAATAATGAATTTATGTATAATAAATTAATATAAATTTGCGTCATGCAAGCCTTATTTTCATAATATCAGTATCAATGAATTTTACTATATGAAATATTATTACCATAAAAATATGTAAGTATTAGCAATAAAGAAACATGGTGTTATAGTTTTTCTTATTCTTTACAATATTGGCATTACCTCATTACTTACGTATAGTACAGTTGAATTGATTGTTTTCGCTAGAAATTTTATTGTTGATTCTTATGTATTATGACCTGATTACGAAAAAAATATTAGCGCACAAAAATTCCTCAAAAGTTACATGCACTTTTCGACGCGCTTTCACGGATTTTCTACTTATCTGCCTAATATATCTTGTACTAGTAATCGAATGGGTATTTTTAAAAATACTGGCTTATTTGAAAGAAAATTTTTAAAAAATATAGGCCTGTCCGATATGTATAGGTCAGTCCGCCGTCTTGAAAAAAAAAAAATAGAAAACACGAAAAATGGCCGACAAAATAAAAATTGAATACCTTTTCGATAAAAAGGAGTAATTTCACTAAAGTTATAAAAAATAAAACTCATCTATTGCTAAATATAATGCACCAAACCCGAACGTGTTAAGTCAAATAGAACGGTCAAAGATGGCGGATGAAACAAAATTTTTAATTCTTCGTCAAATATCAAGGAGGCATTGTGCAGCATAATCATTAAATATCACGAACACAATGCGGCAACGAATTCCACAAACACCTACACTGCCATCCCCCAATTCCGTACCATGCGTCATGTGGCTCTCGCTGCTGACAACAGGCATGACCCAAATCCAAACCCAGCATCGGAAACCGAGAAATCAAAAGACTCAGAAAAAAGAAGATTCGAGGAAGCAGATACACAAAAAGAGAAGCATAAACACTCCATATCACGAGGCAAAGCGGCAACATATTCCACAAGAAGACCCGGAAGAGGCAGAAGTCCAGAACCAAAAATACAAAAAGGGAGCTTTAACGACACAATGCGATAACGCATCTCACAAATACCTACACCTCACATCCCGCATTCCTTTACCATGAGCCATGGTGCTTTCGCTGCTGGCAACAAGCATAACCCTAATCCTACCCAGCGTGGACGTATCAGGCCCAGCTGTATACCTGGGAGTGGCAGCAATGCCTACCGTATGCTGGTAAATCAATCAATCTGTAAGAAATTATGCAATAATTGTTTCAGTGGTGGGGTGAAATGGCTGGTGTAGCTTCAAAGCATTGGCTTTTTACCATCTTGTTTTTTTGTCACAACTACTCATTTCATGCCAGCAATGCATTCTCAAAGATTCATTCACCTACGAGATGCGCAAGCCATTTTTTTTTTTCAACCCTTGAATACAAAAAAATAGAGTCTCAAGCCATACGTGGCCGAGGGTAGACGTCTTTAAGTCTCTTTTCTATGTGCCATCTCTTAAGCTAAATACAAAGTGTAAAAGATGTAATGAAGCGTATTTTCAACCCGAATAAACCACTTATATTTTCCATAAATAAATATGTTCCTGCTGAATTATTTAATAAAAATTACCAGGCTGTGAAAAACAATTATATCACCGCATAAACTGATAGGCCCCACCAGGCCCAACCTTTCTGAAAATGCATACTAAATCGTGATCTCTGCAGAAAGCATTCAGTTGCTACCAGTGGACGACAGCGAGCAGAAGTGCCTTCTCCAGGGAACCCGCCAGCAGACGTAAGTTACAATATTTTATATTTCCGCGACACTGTACTAAGTTGCGCCTACGTAAATCAATATCCACGCGCACCGTCTCCCCGTCAGCACCGTGAATAGAGGGGATAATGGACTAGATACCCGACGCGCCGAGATCAGAGAGTTCATAGTTCAAATGGCAGTCGACGAGTGCAGACCTCCAGTGTGCAGTTGAAGACAGTGCGAAGCGAACTAGTGAAGTGGCAGCCCCGCAGAGAGTGCAAGAGGAGAAATATCAGTCGTCTTTATTAAGACGCTGATATAAAAAGATAAATAAAGTCCCCCGCTTGGGGACACTTGTGTTTTTACCTTTCCCGATTCCTTTCCCTATTTTTCTTTTAGGTTAAAAGAGGACGACATGCCGAGGAAGAAGAACTCGGACAGGAGCATCGACATGGAGACGGACGACTCATCCAGAGCGTCAACTCCAGCACCGATGATGACATCACAAGAGTACAAGGCCCAGGAAATAATAAAACTCCGTCTCGAAGAAGAAAACAGACAACTACGGGCCCAAATAGAGCAGCTCAAGGCCGAACTAGCAGACATCTCAATCTTTATGAGAACCCAGCAGGAACAAGCGGACCAGCAGCACAGGGAACTGATGCAGGCTCTCCTAGGCGGCAGACCCCTCCCAGAGGCCCCCATGAAGGAAGCCCCGAAAAAAAAAATGTCCCGGACAGCGACGACGAGGTTCCCCCCATAGCAATCAAAAAGAGAACACCAAATGCCGGCGAGGACAAACCATCCACCAGCCAGGTCGACAGTGCGACGGCCATGGACGCCGAGGCCCCCGAAAACCCTCGGATGCCCCCTGTCGTATTAAGAAACAAAGAGTCCTGGACAGAAGTGACCTACAAACTCCACAACGCTAGGATAGGCTTCAACAAAGCCAAGGTGGTCAGGGAGGGCATCGCCATAGAGCCCGCTTCCAAAGAGGACCACACAAAGATGACCACGTTGTTCCAGCAGGAGCAACGTGAATACCACACTTACGCCCTGGCCGAAGAGAGGATGCTGAGAGTGGTAATCCGGGGCATCCCCACCGGCGTAAGCACCGAAGAAGTAAAAACCGACCTAGAACGACAGGGATTCTCACCCGTATCCGTCCAGAGGATGTCATCCCGGAGGACAAAACAAGAAATCCCCCTCATGCTGGTCCTGGTCCCCCCGGCCCAGGCAAACATCCTGGCAGTAAACCGCTGCTGTTACCTAGTGGTCAAGACGGAGAAACAGCGAGCCACGCAGACCATATCGCAGTGCCACAGATGTCAGAGTTTCGGCCATGCCCAAGGAAGGTGCACTGCACGGCCGAAATGTGTCAAATGTGGAGAGGCCCACCGCTCCTCGGACTGCCAAAAAACCAAGGACACGCCAGCTAAGTGTGCAAACTGCCAGGGTGTACACCCAGCCAGTTACCGAGGATGCCCCAGATGCCCCAGATGCCCCAAAAGGACTGCTCAGACACCTGCCCCCCGGAAGCAACCTGCTCCCAACGCAGCCACCAGAAGGACGACCCCCGGGCTTAGCTACGCCAGGGCAGCCCAGGGACCCGCAGGGAAGTCCACCAACCCTGCCCAACCACTACAGACATCCCCAGAGGCCGGCCAACTCGCTCCTGTAATGGCCCAAATGCAGCAGATGTGCACCATGATGAGGGCCCTGTTCGCAAACCTGCCCCACCTCACCCCCCAGTGACGCCACCCGGACCACCCCGTCGATAGAGAAGCTACCCGAAGAGACATGACGACACCCAACACCTCACCCACGACCCTGCGGGTACCGGACAACACACCGTCCAGTACCTGTAGTCCCCTTGGCTCCGGGCAGACTAAAAATGCTACCAATAGCATTTAGGTCTGCCCTTCCTCGAGCTACACAGCTCATCCTTACCCAACCGACGATCCGGATGACAGGATGTCTCTTGACATCCTGTGTACCGGCAGTCTCTCCTGCCAAAACTTCCAACACACCAAACAGACCGATGACTACCCCCCGGGGGGAAACAAGCTGGCGAAGAAAAGAAAACGAAGACAGAAGAATGCCAGAAGAGGCCTTAGCCAGCAAGGTCCAACGAGCCAGGACCCAGGGAGGTGGGCCGAAATCGTCTGCACCGCTCACATTTGTGAGTGGGGCCGACGCAAAGTAAGTTCGCAAGCCCTGCACGAGGCTGGTCCCCGGTCTACAGCGATGTACTGGGGTAAAGGGCAATAGTCCTGCCTGGCCCCAGACATCCGAGACCGACATCTTTAGCCAAGAATATTGGCGATCAGAGAGTTCAATTCCTCACGAGCCACCCAACTGACTGGACGTACTGCAAGCGAGCTCCGGAAATAAAAGTAAGTGAAATTTTTCTAAGACCGGGAGACAGAAAATAATGGTAAGTCCGCGATTTCTAACTTGTAAAATATTTTTCATTTAACCGTTTCACCTGAAAATAATACAAGTATTCATTTACCGCTACGCACCGTGTCTTCACATTCTCCCACTCTACCGGCTTGTTGAAAGAGGAAAGTCTTTATTAAAACTGGTGATATCAAACAGTCGTGGTCGGCCGCTCCACGACTCTAGACGTATCCAGCAGTAAACAGGAACCCGTCGCCTTGCCACTTCGCGCCGTTAACCGTCCAGCACCGCATTACTTCGACTTCATACCGCCGCTTTGCTTCTGCCTACTCTAGTAACATCACCGTAGCATAACTTTAACCATAATATCATAGCCTGGGTTTGCTCTTTTCTGTATTATGAATGTAATGTACATATTAAACTAGTTAGGCTATAAATAGTTTTTAAAAAATAAATATCTTGTATTTCTGCTTACATCATTGTTATAAAATATTATTTTGGGTATTCAGCAGATAACTTTCAAAGAAATCATTCGTTCCTTTCATATATTATTGATCTAAATCTGATCAAGCTAGAATATCAACGAGTAGAGTCCTCTTACAAACAAACTTGTCAATTTCTTTATACATTTACTATGTCTAACATTCAATATGAAAAACAAGAAAATAACCATTCTTTCTATATATTGAAGATCTAAGTCTGATCATGCCAATATATTGTCAGAAATCCACCCTTAAGAGGAAATCTATCAAGCATCTCTAGCCCTACCTAGAGGATACTCCATTCAATACGATAAACAAGAAAATAACCATTCTTTCTATATATTGAAGATCTAAGTCTGATCATGCCAATATATTATCAGAAATCCACCCTTGCGAGGAAATCTTTCAAGCATCTCTAGCCCTACCTAGAGGATACTACATCACAAACAAACATTAGTTAAATTTCAAAGCCAAGAACTACTGAAAAGCACAATGAAATATATGAATAAAATTTCACTTACATGCCATACCTTTTTCATTCTCTTTAGAACTCATCAGCAGAGATATATGTTCAATTCAAAAACATAATTACTATAAAAAAAAAAAAAAAAAAAAATAGGATAATATTTTCTTGTAAAAAATGACAGGAAATATTCATTTAGTTGACACATATCAAAAATAAAAAAGAATCACTCTTTTTTAGAGCCCCATAGCTCGTGTAGTTTTTAAAAAATAAATATCTTGTATTTCTGCTTACATCATTGTTATAAAATATTATTTTGGCTTTGAAATGTAACTAATGTTTGTTTGTGATGTAGTATCCTCTAGGTAGGGCCAGAGATGCTTGAAAGATTTCCTCGCAAGGGTGGATTTCTGATAATATATTGGCATGATCAGACTTAGATCTTCAATATATAGAAAGAATGGTTATTTTCTTGTTTATCGTATTGAATGGAGTATCCTCTAGGTAGGGCTAGAGATGCTTGAAAGATTTCCTCTTAAGGGTGGATTTCTGACAATATATTGGCATGATCAGACTTAGATCTTCAATATATAGAAAGAATGGTTATTTTCTTGTTTTTCATATTGAATGTTAGACATAGTAAATGTATAAAGAAATTGACAAGTTTGTTTGTAAGAGGACTCTACTCGTTGATATTCTAGCTTGATCAGATTTAGATCAATAATATATGAAAGGAACGAATGATTTCTTTGAAAGTTATCTGCTGAATACCCAAAATAATATTTCATAACAATGATGTAAGCAGAAATACAAGATATTTATTTTTTAAAAACTACACGAGCTATGGGGCTCTAAAAAAGAGTGATTCTTTTTTATTTTTGATATGTGTCAACTAAATGAATATTTCCTGTCATTTTTTACAAGAAAATATTATCCTATTTTTTTTTATAGTAATTATGTTTTTGAATTGAACATATATCTCTGCTGATGAGTTCTAAAGAGAATGAAAAAGGTTGCGCAATTTTTACAGAGTTTTGGTCAATCAAACATTGATTGAAATATTTTATTTATTATGACATGTAAGTGAAATTTTATTCATATATTTCATTGTGCTTTTCAGTAGTTCTTGGCTTTGAAATGTAACTAATGTTTGTTTGTGATGTAGTATCCTCTAGGTAGGGCTAGAGATGCTTGAAAGATTTCCTCGCAAGGGTGGATTTCTGATAATATATTGGCATGATCAGACTTAGATCTTCAATATATAGAAAGAATGGTTATTTTCTTGTTTATCGTATTGAATGGAGTATCCTCTAGGTAGGGCTAGAGATGCTTGAAAGATTTCCTCTTAAGGGTGGATTTCTGACAATATATTGGCATGATCAGACTTAGATCTTCAATATATAGAAAGAATGGTTATTTTCTTGTTTTTCATATTGAATGTTAGACATAGTAAATGTATAAAGAAATTGACAAGTTTGTTTGTAAGAGGACTCTACTCGTTGATATTCTAGCTTGATCAGATTTAGATCAATAATATATGAAAGGAACGAATGATTTCTTTGAAAGTTATCTGCTGAATACCCAAAATAATATTTTATAATAAATAGTTTCTTTATCATTGTAGCTTATAGGAAATAAAACAACTGATATTTCGAAATTCTGTGTTTTACTGCAGTTTGTGTAAGAGTCCAATTTTCCCAATTGACCCACTGGAAGTTACCTTTTTTTCCACTGTAGCTATCCCAGCCCTACTGTAACAGGCTGTATTAAGAGGGTCGTGAGGGACCTTTGCCCCACGTAAAAATTGTAAAAAAGACCGCTTTAGTATACGTCGCAAAGATATAATTTTAAGTTGCCCAGTGGGTGACAGGTGTTTGAAAAGCAATACATATCTCGACGTGTGTGATTTGCGATTCTGTAAGAATTATAGTTAGTAATTGGGGGCGAGCGTAGAGGCGACTTCAATGTGAATATCAGTCGATATTCCGTTGAAGCAACGTCGAGCGCGGTTAGTACTTGGATGGGTGACCCACCTATCTCTCTGCAAAGCCCTCAAAAAAGACAGTCCATCACGACTAGAGAATTTCAGGCTTTCCTCTGGTAGACTAACAACTACCACTGAGGAGTGCCTCAAGTATCTACTAGAAACTCATTTCCCTGAATCCGTTGAGGACACGGAGGAAATGCCAGCCCCTCGGCCTCCCCGCGCTGCTGTCACGACAGCGGATTGGAGGACGGCCTCAAGGGTGGTAACAGTGGAAAGGGTCAAGTGGGCTATTTCCACCTTTGAACCATTCAAAAGCCCAGGACCGGACGGAGTGTTTCCGGCACTTCTCCAGGAAGGGCTGGAGACACTCATACGTCCGGTCTATCACTTGCTGAGAACCTGTCTGGCCATCGGGTATATTCCCATACCCTGGAGGGCCGTCAAAGTTGTTTTCATACCTAAAGCAGGACGTACATCGTACGATACTGCCAAATCCTACAGAGCAATCAGCCTTACATCCTTCCTGCTCAAAACATTAGAGAGGTTGGTTGAAAGGTTTGTTAAAGACGGGGCACTGACCTTAGCGCCTCTGCATCCGTCGCAACACGCTTACCAGGCCGGGAAGTCAGTGGAGACAGCCCTTCACCCGATCGTTTCCAGGATCGAGAGGGCGCTGCACCACAAGGAACTTGCGGCCGGTGCTTTTTTAGACATCGAGGGAGCATTTGATAATACCTCCTTCGACTCAATCTGCGCCGCGGCCGCCTATCATGGCATCGATGACACCATCATTAGATGGTTGAGGGCCATGTTGGCGGGAAGGCAAATTATAGCTGCCAACGAGGGAACGGCAGTAAAAGTTTCGGTAAGGAGAGGCTGCCCACAAGGAGGCGTCCTTTCCCCTCTGCTATGGAGCCTTGTTCTCGATGGTCTACTCCAGGAACTCGAGAACGAGGGTCTTTTTGCTCAAGGTTACGCAAATGACCTAGCAATTATCATCTCGGGAAAATTCCCAAATACGGTTAGCGGGCTCTTGCAAAGGGCCTTGCAGATCTTACAGAGATGGTGTAACGACCAGGGCCTAAGGCAGTACTGGTAATTTTCACTAGGAGGCGCAGGCTAGACGGTTTCGTCGAGCCAGTACTCTATGACACGACTCTAACGATCTCCAGGACGGTGAAGTATCTGGGTGTTATCCTGGACTCTAAGCTGACCTGGAAAGATCACATAGAGAGACAAATACAAAGGGCCACTACAACCTTGTGGGTATGTAGAAGGACCTTTGGAAAAACATGGGGGTTAAACCCCAGGGTAACAATGTGGTACTATACTGTGATAGTAAGACCAATGATCACTTATGCTTCTGTTGTGTGGTGGCCTGCTGTAACCAGGCTTTACATTCAACAGAAGCTAAGACAACTCCAAAGACTCGTCTGTTTGGGAGTCACAGGAGCAATACGTACAACCCCCACAGCAGCTCTGGAGGTCCTTCTGGACCTCGTGCCCCTTCACTTGGTGATTGAGGCCGAGGCTCGGAAAACGGCCTACAGGCTGAGGTGTGGTGGCCAGTGGAAGGTCGGAGGAGAACAATTAGGACACACTAGAGTCCTTTCCAACGCGATAGGGACTCACTCACTTCTGGAGGCCAGGAGTGATGATATGGTGCCTTCCTTCTCCTTCTCAGAACCCTTTGAGGTTGTCATCCCCAAAAGGGAAGACTGGAACCCACTCGAGGACATACTCAAGCCCGCCGATATCGTCTGGTTTACAGACGGATCGAGGTTTGAGGAAAGTGCTGGAGCGGGGATATATGGTGAAAGGCCCAGGGCTGAAGCTTCTTATGTTTTGGGCAAATTCGCCACGGTATTCCAAACCGAAATGTTTGCTATTTTGGTCTGCGCACAGGAGAATATCCGAAGGAAATATTCCAACAGGCACATATATATATATATATATATATATATATATATATATATATATATATATATATATATATATATATATATATATATATATATATATATATATATATATATATATATATATATATATATATATATATATATATATATATATATATATATATATATATATGTAGCGACAGTCAAGCGGCCCTCAAGGCCCTTGCATCGGTCCGGACCAAGTCAATCCTGGTTCAAAACTGTAGACAGGCTCTCTGTGAACTTGGCTCATCCAACTGTGTCAAGCTTCTCTGGGTGCCAGGACACAGCAACATCGAGGGTAACGAGCGGGCAGACGCTCTGGCCAGAGGGGGCTCTCAGAGGCCCCTACTGGGTCCGGAGCCGGCTCTTGGTTACCCTAGATCAAATGCCAAGAAGTCAGTAGAAGACTGGACACGGTCTCAGTTCTTTGACTTCTGGGCCTCCTACCCAGGACTCCGGCAAGCGAGGCTCCTGATCTCGGGGCCCTTGCCGAAGCGAGCGGAACAAATCCTGCAACAAAACAGGAAACAGGTCAGAACCGTGGTAGGTCTTTTGACTGGACACGGCTCTTTCAGAAAACACCTGCACACTATGGGGGTGGTTGACAACCCCGACTGCAGGTTCTGCGGAGACGAGGAGGAGACTTCCATCCACGTCCTTACTTCCTGCCCTAGTCTTATGTACTTGAGGCACAAACACTTCGGCATTGGCTTTCCGGTGCCGGAGGAAATAAGGAATGCCCCTATAGGAAGGGTTTTGGCCTTTGGGTTAGAATCCGGCCTGAATGGAGGAATTCAATAAATTCGTAGCGGTAGCACAATGGGCCACAAGGCCTGAGTGCGGCGACTCTCAGTCGCCCCGCTAAAAGAAGAAGAAGAAAGACCCACCTATCTTGGGAAATACAGCGTTCTCGCCCCACCTTCTAGAGGCTTGTATATCAGTGTATACTCGGAAGTTACGTAATTTCAGACGAGGATTACGTAGTGGATATACCATCCTTCGGAGGGGATGTAAAGCAGGCGGTCCCTTATCTATTAAATGCTAGGCAAGTAAAAGATCCCTACTCTTCTTAAGGGAAGAGGTTCGGCAAAATTTCCAGGTTGGGGGTAGCTCGTCTCCTGGCGTCGGTGATAGGCCCTGGTAGCGGAAATAGGCCGACGTTAAATAGTTAAAAAAAAAATAGTTAGTAATTAATTACACACATGATCTAGAATTCCACAGTGTTTTTAGTCTAATGGAATAAACCAAACCAAAAAGGGAAAGGAAAGGAAGAGAAGTAATAACGTATCACAGATAAGTGTTGTTAATTTTCAACTTATTAATTGTAAATAACTTTCTTAGAAACATAAACTAAGACGTGCTTCAAACCCTTAAAAGTCGACAGCTGTCGACAAATTTATCAGAGCAATACATTTATTAAAGTATGGCCATAATATTCCTATGTAAACTTTCAAGTAAATTATTTTTAATTATTTTAAAAATAACCAAATGAATTTAAATTATACCCGAAATAATAAATAACGCATTGTTCTTAAAGGATGGCCATATAAAGGACAATGTTCTTAAAAATAGCTGATTTTTTGCCCCCATCGCGGAACGCATAAGACCTAGAGAAAATGGTTGGGAAAGGCTCAAAATTAATAAAAATAGACCTTCGTGGTATCAAAAGGCTGGGGAAAACGTAAAAGCAACCCCTAAAATTGCTTTGAATAATAGCTTATACTGAATGTGAAAATTATATTTATTTTATAATAACTATTAGGTATCGATTCAATAGAGAAAAAAAGGGTAAAAACTGCCCCTATTCACACCCTATTCAGGGCTCCCCCCCCAATATCGTGGTCAAGTTGGAAATTCAAGCTTCAGGTGGGAGAATTCGAGAAAAATTTCGCCTCCTCCCGCTCATCAATTTTCATTTTGGAAAAAAAAATTTGAGGAGTTGGGAAAATTCCTGTAATGAAAGTTGGGAATACCTCCCCCCCTCCAAAAAAAACCCTAGCGACGCCCCTGTAAATAACAGCAATTTTTCTTTATAGGGATACTATGAAGTAATCAGTATAAGTGTTGATATAATATTTTATTATGATTCTATAAATTTCATAAAATAATGACAATCTTTTTTTTCTAATATTACATTATCTAAAGTGCCTGTCATCTCTACACTGGAGTAGATTGTGATTCATTTTAGTTACCTTGTTTCCTATTTTTTAGTATTTGAAGCGGTGAATACGATTCTACCACCTGAATAGGGTAGTTTGGTTGTTTTTAAGGTTGCTAAACAACTCGCTATTTGTTCTTTATTAAAAAAACATGTTGACTAAAACCATACAGATCTATTGTAATATTACGTGCTTTAAATATTTTTCATATTCATATAGAGATAGTCTTTCATAATAAGGATACTCACGTCAAGACAAAGTGGATGTGGATGTTCCTTTTACTAGTAGAATATTTTGGTAAATTATTAAGTGCCGTGGCATTTTTTTTAGTATTCGAGACTGTGCATAAATTTCGCCCCCGAATCTGGTAGTTTGGTGGTTTCCAGAGTCTCTTTCCTATGATAATATTTGCTGCGAATATTATTTCATAGCCTCAAGGCTATGAAATAATATTGGGGGGTTGTTTTTGAAAATGGATACTGGGGTCAGGATCAGTTGAAGGTCTGGCTCAAATAGTATTAAAAAATAATTTTGTACATTTTTAATAAACTTGGTACCTATTTTTTTTAATATTAGGTACTGTGTATGGTGTTCCACCCCATGAATAGGGTTTGTTATCTCTATTGAATCGATACCCAATAGTTGTCATGAAATAAATATAATTTTTGTGCAGCCATACGTGAAATGAGTATTTCGCGTTCTCAAAACAGTCCGAGAAATATAATTTCACGTCCGAAAAACTGAAAGTTATTTTCATAATAATTGACGTTTAAGTCACTTCAAAATTGACATTTCTAAATTATGAAAAATTATCTCAGACATTTTTACGATTACTCGAGAACTGTCAAGTATACATTCAAAATATAACGTTTCCATAGAAACGTTCTAACGTTAAAGCCGCCGCGTTTATTTGGCAATATATAGCATAAACGGTGGTGAGATTATCTTGCCTCGACCGCAAGCGGCATCGACGATAATTTTTCTCTCGGTACGTAAAAAGGAATTTCGCGGTCTTGGTATAAAAATAACTATTTCACATTCAGTATAAGCTATTATTCAAAGCAATTTAAGAGGTTGCTTTTATGTTTTTAGAGGTGAAGTAGAACTTTCCCCAGCCTTTTGTTACTACGAAGACGTGTTTTTATTAATTTTGGGCCTTTTCCAACCATTTTCTCTGGGTCTTATGCGTTCCGCGATGGGGGCCAAAAATCAGCTATTTTTAACATTGTCCTTACTTATATAAGCCTTCAAGTAATTCTTTCTTCCATAGTTATTAAAAATATTCAAATGAATATATTATAAATTAAACCCGTAATAATCAATCTTAAAGTATGGTCATAATATAAAGGACCCGGGTACAAAATCCATGAAAATGTTGATTTGGTGGAATCGGCTGAAATTCTAGTATTTTGTAGTTCATGTCATGCTGATCAAAAGTTCTTATCACATCGAGCCAATCCTATGGACAGTTTTTGAGATACAGCTTGTTAAAGTTAGGTAATTTGCGTCATTTTTGACATTCAAGAACTGTTTACTCCTAAACTATTAACTTTAGCAAAAAATTGCAAGGGTCGAAATATTTTTATTCTAGTCCAATAAAGCTCAAGATTTTTTTTTCAAATTTTTTTTATCAATTTTTAGGTTAGGTATAATATATATATATATATATATATATATATATATATATATATATATATATATATATATATATATATATATATATATATATATATATATATATATATATATATATATATATATATATATATATATATATATATATATATATGTCATATTTCGGCATGCTCCGGTGGGATTGGCTGAAACTTTGCTATTTTGTAGTTAAAGTCATGCCGATCAAAAATTCCTATTTCCTATTGCACTGAAACTATCCTATGAGTGGTTTTCGCTCCAGGAATGCCTGAAGGTCTTAACAACGAGGTAACGGGTAATCTATATGTACGTGTTTATGAATGGCTTTCAGCGTGTCTGTGTACGTGCGTGCGTGTGTGTGTGATTATTTTTATCAAAGAACCTGCTCTTACCGGCACTATGTTTCTTATGAGAGCATTCTCATTGCCAACCAGGCTGATCTCATTTCTTTGGTTTCACTTTGTATCTGTTTATTTTTGTTTTTTGATATTTCTTTTTAGTTTTTAAATATTGAGAACATCCATTGGATTTTCAGAAACAAGTGTTCTGTTTCCAGCATCATGTATCGTTCGAAGAAGAATCATTGATGGATATTTTATGTGATTTCATGCCGTGCTTACCCTAAAAACCATAATACGCTTGTGTTTTCAGCGGTTCCGCATCAAACTCATTAAAACGATTTTTCTCACAAACGGTTCGTCCTATTACTAAAATGAAAGAGGACATTTTTTGTGTATTCTTAATTAGTGAATGACATTCTTGTACCAAAGTAAAAAAATAAATAAAAGACATAAGAAATTAATGCAAAATATCAACAGTCCCCCCCCCCCCCTCAATACCACCCATTTACGGTAAAAAATATTTTTAAAAAATAATGTAAAAAAATCTTGTATTATTGTTTAATATAGTATAAAGTCGGGTCCCTGTAAATCAAAAGGTTTCTGAAATATAAAATAAAAATCAATTTTTGGGTGACATTTTCAAAGGACCGTAGCTCAAGTTATTTGCGAACATATTTTTACACGCAGAATCTGCACTAGAAGTTTGTCATCGATATTTCCGGATAACCCTGTATACACTGGCACATACATACACACAAACGCATACACGCATTACACAAATACGCTGGAAGCCATTCATAAACACGTATATGTACATACATAGATTACCTCGTTGTTAAGACCTTCAGGTACTCCTGGAGCGAAAACCACTCATAGGATAGACTCAGTGCAATGGGAATTTTTGATCAGCATGACTTTAACTACAAAATAGCAAAGTTTCAGCCAATCCCACTGAAGCATGCCGGAATATGACATATATATTTTACCTAACCTAAAAATTGATAAAAGAATTCTGAAAAAATTTCTTGAGCTTCATTGGACTTGAACAAAAATATTTCGACCCTTGCAATTTTTTGCTAAAGTTAATAGTTTAGGAGTAAAAAGTTCTTAAATGTCTAAAATTACGCAAATTACCTAACTTTGACAAGGTGTATCTCAAAAACTGTCTATAGGATTGACTCGATGTGATAAGAACTTTTGATCAGCATGACTTGAACTACAAAATACCAAAATTTCAGACGATTCTACTGAATCAACATTTTAATGTTTTTTGTTCCGGGGTCCTTTCTTAAGTAAATTTTCAAGTGAGGTTTTTCATAATTAATCACAAAAAGGATAGAAATGTACGCAATGAAGTACTGGAGACATGTCCAAAGAGGCGACCCAAGACATCTACTGAAGAAAACGCTAACACTGAACACCAGAAAACTAAAAATAAGAAGACCATGTTACATGTGGAAAACAACAATCGAGAGGATCATGAACAAACTGGGAAAGAAAAGCGAGGGGAAAAAGGGATTCCACAAAGAAATCGCAGCGATATACCCTCTACCAGAATCAGAAATGGGGGAATCAGAAGACTCAGAAGAAGAAGAAGATTTGTAGAAGCAGAAATACAAAAAGAGGAGCACAAACAGCAGAACACAAAAAGAGAAGTATAAACATTAAATATCACGAACACAATGCGGCAACGCATTCCACAAACACCTACACTGCCGATCCCCCACTTCTGTATCATGCGTCATGTAGCGCTCGCTGTTGACAACAAGAATGACTCAAATCCAACCCAGCATCGGAAACCGAGGAATCAGAAGACTCAGAAGATTCGAAGAAGCAGAAACACAAAAAGAGGAGCATAAACACTCCATATCACGACACAACACGGCAACATATTTCACAAGAAGACCCAGAAGAGGAAGAAATCCAAAACAAAAACAAAAAGGGAGCTTAAACGCTCCCTCTCGACACAATGCGGTAACGCATCGCACAGATACCTCCCATCCCACATTCCTTTACCATGCTCCATGTGGCTTTCACTGCTGCATTACCCTAATCCAACCCAGCGTGGACGTAGCAGGTGTATAACCTTTGGAGTGGCAGCAATACCTACCGCACGCAGATAAATCAATCAATCAATCAATTAAGTATTAAGGAGGCATTGTGCGTCACTTTTTTTTCTTCGTTTTAATTGTAGGTTCTTTTGGGTACTTTAAGGGGATAAAGTTCAATTTTTTTATTTTCAAAAATGCATTTTCTTTGAACCACCTTTTTTTCACCCAATTTTTATCGAAACGAAATGAAATATACTATAGAAAATCTCGTATAACTTAAAAAATTTAATACAAAATGAAACTTCATTAATTTGAAAGGAAATTTATTATGCATACGCATGGCAATAATAATAATATATGATCAGTATTCAGGAAAACGCATTTTTGAAAATAAAAAAAATGAACTTTATCCCCTTAAAGTACATCAAAAAACCTACAATCGAAGAGAAAAAAAATGACGCTCCTTGATACTTGACGAAGAATTAAGAATTTTATTTCGTCCGCCATCTTTGACCGTTCTATTTAACTTACAGTATCCGGGTTTGGTGCATTATATTTGACCATAGATGAGTTTTATTTTTGCCAACTTTGGTGAAATTACTCCTTGTTATCGGAAAGATATTTAATTTTGATTTTTTCGGCCATTTTTGGTGTCTTCCATTTTTCTTTCGAAAATGGCGGATTGACCTATACATATCGTACAGGTCTATATTTTTTGAGAATTTCATTTCAAATAAGCCAGTATTTTTAAAATTCGCATTCGATTACTAGTACAAGATATATTAAGCAAATAAATACAAAATCCGTGAAAGGGTGTAAAAAAGTGCATATAACTTTTGACGCACCAGAAATTTTTGGACGCAAATATTTTTCTCGTAATCAGGAGGTCATAATACATAAGAATCAACAATAACATTTCTAGTGGAATTTTGTCGCCGAAAAAGAATGAATTGAGCTATTTCATGATAGAAAGTTTGGTAAAAAGTGTCATACCAACTCATCCAACTTCCAATTTTTACAAAAATTAAATACCAATAATATAATAATTATTATATTATTGTTTTCATTATGTTTAATGTTATACCTATACTTCCGTTGAATAGAAATCATCTTTATTAGATTGTTTCGTAGTCTACAATATTTAAAAAATGTCAAGTTATACAATTTGTCAATCTCTGCTGCCAACTCTAAATTGACAGTTGTTTGACAAATTGGATAATTTGACATTTTTAAAATATTGTAGACTACGAAACAACCTAATAAAGATGATTTCTATTCAATGGAAGTAGGTTTAATACTGAAGATAATGAAAACAATGATATGACTATTTAATTTCTGTAAACATTGGAAGTTGGATGAGTTGATGTGACACTTTCTATCAAACTTTCTATCATGAAATAGGTCAATAAAATCAATTTGACTGTACTAGTGTGGAGTGGAAATTGGTAATCCTAAAAAAAAATTTTTTTGTTCAAATAGGCTTAAAATGTCATGAAACGTCGAGATTTTAGGTTTGTACAGAAACATTCTATCTATCTGTCTGTCTGTAACTTTTTTGTGCTCAAGATTACTCAGGAACGGTTTATGATATTGACTTGAAATTTGGTAGGTACACCCTCAGTATACCCATGTATTATAGCGAGATCTTGAACGATATTTTGATTTCATTCCGTTGAAGGGATGGGGAGTAAATGGATGAAAATGAGGGTAAAGCAAGCAAGTAAGAATCCATAAAATTGAGATTTTGTGTTGTACGAGAAGCTTAGGGCTGAACATTTTTTTGACATCAGCCACCCCTACTACCACCCCCACACCGTTATTAATGGAAATAAAATATGAAATTGCGATTAAGTGTATATACAAGAACCAAAGGAATACAAATTTTCTTTGGTATTAGCCACCCCCTCACCGACATTCAATACCACTCCCACCTCATTATTGAAGGGGGTAAAAAAATAAAGTCATGGTTTAGTGTGTATGCAAGAACCAAAGACCTCATTTTTTTGGCATTAGCCAGCACCTCTACCACTTCCATTACCACCCTCACCTCATTATTGAAGAGGGTAAAAAAATAAAATTGTTATTTAGTGTGTATATAAGAATCAAAAGTCTCAATATTTTTTTTGAAACTAGCCATTCCCTCTACCATCCCCATTATCACTCTCATCCCATTATTGAAGGGGGGGGGGTCTGAAGAAAAATAAAATCGTGATTTAGTGTGTATACAATAAACAAAGGTCTCAAACATTTTTTTGGCATTAGCTACCCACTCCGGTATTAAAGAGGTAAAAAAATAAAATCACCGTGTGGCATATCGTTTTATGGATTTATGGGTTAGACGATATCAAATATTATATTATTAAAGTTCTATGAACAATTATTTCCACATCGTGGAACGCAAATATAGTATAAAACAGTGGCGGATTTAGGGGGGAGCTATAGGGGCTACAGCCCAGGGCGGCAAAATCCAGGGGCGGCAAATTTTTTGAAAAATACCAAAGGAACATAAAAACGAAAAATTATTATTATTAGTATGTAATATGTACTATCAGAACATTTTTAAATTATTTGAGAACGTGTTTTTTATTTTAACTAGACTAGAGTTCCTTACTATAGTCAACTGTGCAGGGTGGTCGCGCGAACGTTAGAACCTCATTTAACTTCATTATTTTTGAAGTTACGTAAAATAGTTCAAAAATAAAAGTTATGAGAAATCGCACGTATTATTTCCCAAAAATCATTTCAGAAAAGCAATTAAAAGTCGAATTTCGGAGATATGAGCTTTACTTCGTTTTTTTTTTTAATGGAACACCCCATATAATTTTACAACATTTGAAAGGCAATAGAAAAACCTTTTCAATGATGTATATGACACATAGTATTTTTCTTAAAAACTATAGTAGATATTACGTTTTATATTTTCTTACATTAAGTCATGGTGTTCCGAAAAAGATATATCAATTACTAAAATTCTCCATTTTAATTAAAATAAAGTGAAATTAGATACTAACAGGTATTTTGTAAGAACTAACATATTGTTTATTTTAATTTACATACTTTTATTTTCCATGGCTAATTTGATAAATTGTAAATTTATAGTAAATTAGACAGAAATTTTTTAAGATATTATATAATTAAAAATGGCCTTTCAAATGATGTAAATGTATATGGAGTGTTCCATTAAAATAAAAACAACGTAAAGTTCATATCTTCGAAATGCGACTTTCAATTGATATTCTGAAATAATGTTTGGAAAAGACGTGATTTTCTATAACTTTTATTTTTTGTACTTTTTTACGTAACTCCAAAAATAACGAAGTTAAATGAGGTTCTAACGTTTGCGCGACCACTCTGTACATAGAATTTTCTTAATATCTGTTATAGAACTTAAATTAATAGGAGTTGTCGAGTTGCTGATTGCTGATAAGCCTGTCTGGCCTAGGCCTATTTGGCCTATTTCTAAATGAATAACATTTTAAATGCATACCAAAGTTTATTTCAAATTTTATTTTGTTCTCGTTCTCATATGATAAAATAAACAATATCGATCTGGTTTTTAATTTATCCAAAACCACTGTTGCTAGTACTATACATAATGATTTTGTGCTTTGTGCTATTGACAAACCTATGGGGAGTATATATATTTATGTTTGGATTAATATCTATAATTAAAAATTTACTTCATTGTTTAAATATAAAAATATTTAATGTTTTAAAATAAGCTTTAACATTATTTGTAAATGTATATGAAATGTTTTATATAAAATATATATGTTATTATTTTTATTATATTTCTTCTTTTTTCCTTTCCATGGTTACTTATACAACTTATCAGCAAGCAAGTAAGCTGCCACATTACTCCCCCGCTAATAAAAAGATCAGTCGGTCAGTTAAACCGTCAATGGCAAAACGAACTCGCTTAACAGGTAGTGCAGTGACATCACATTCATCTGTCAGTAAATATGCCGGTTTAACTCTATCAATATTGACAGTTATGGGTTTAGTTCCTTTAATAAAAGTAACCAATTTATTTGTACGGGACAAAACTTTAAATGGTCCATCGTACAGAGAAGAAAAAACATGGCTTTAAACGTTCTATTCGAACAAAATTAAAATCACAAGTCAAAACATCTGGACTGATAAATGATTTGTGATTAACGTGACGAACAGGAGAAGTATAAATTAAATTATCAAAATAAGTACGTAATTTAATAATAAAAAGAGGAAATTCCGGACAAGTATATGATTTAGTAAAGAATTCGCCGGGTAATCGCAAGGTTTGACCAAAAACGAGTTCAGCTGAAGAACATTGCAAATCGTCTTTGGGATCGTTCTAAATGTTAATAATATAATAGGAAGTTCTTCCACCCAATGTGACGTGTTAGCTCTAGCTCTTAATGCAGCTTTAAGAGTTCGGTGAAACCTTTCTATCATACCATTACTAGAAGGATGATATAAAGTGGTACGTATTCTATGGAATCCCAAAAATTTTGAAAATTCGTTAAATAATTTCGGCTCGAATTGGACGCCCTGATCTGTGGTGATATATAAGGGTCCGCCGAAACGGCAAACAAAATTCTGAAATAAAGTGCGTGCAACGGTCTCTGCCGTAATATCTGAAAGATAAGCCTCCGGCCATCTAGTAAATCGTTCTATCACAGTAAGTATGTAAGAACAACCTATAGAAGGAGGTAATGGTCCGACTAAATCTATGTGAACGTGATCGAAACGGCCTTTTCAAATTTCAAAACAACCAACTTGACTTTTGGTGTGACGGCTGATTTTATTAGTTTGACAGCTAATACACGATTTCACCCACAAATTACAATCTGAGCTCATTCTAGGCCAAAAAGTAATTGTTAGTAACTAATGTTCTAATAGCTTTAATACCAGGGTGAGATAAACCATAAAATATATCAAAAATAGTTCGTTTATGAATGTTTATAACATATGGGCGTAGTTTGGGGCGAGAAGTACCACACCAAATAAATTCATCCAAATTTGGAATATTAATTTTCTTTAAATTATAAACGACTTTCGAACTTAATGACTCATTCAACAATAAAAATTTAAGGTCAGAATATTCTTCTTGAGCCTTGCTCAATAATTTTAAGTCAAAATTTTTATTAACTAAATTATATTTTTTGCCTTGAATTAAAGAAATATCTTGTTGTAAGGAAGACGTATCATGATAACATATCTGCTATGACGTTATGTTTTCCTTCGGTGTGATGAATTTCACAAGAACATTGAGCAATATATTCTAAATGCCGTATTTGTCGAGGAGATTAATGGTTTATGGTCGGTAAAGCAAACGAATTCACTACCTTCAAGCAAAAGTCTAAAATTCTTAATAGCATACAAGGAAAGAAGTTCCTTATGGAAAGCTGAATATCTTGTTTGAGCTATAGATAATTTACGTGAAAAGAAAGCTAAAGGAGTAACTACTTCCTTGCCATCACGTTGCTTCAAAACCGCCCCCATAGAGACATTGAAACAATCAACTGTCAGCGATAAAAGCGTACTATCATCACAACAAGGATGGGCTAATAATATCGCGTCAGCTATAGCACTTTTGGCTTTTAAGAAACTGTCAATACAGTCAGTAGGCCAATTACCTATTATCTTAACTTTATTATGGAGTAGACTAATACATGAAGAATGTATAGAAGTACTAAAATTTCAGCGAAATTAGGTACGAAACGATGATAAAAGTTTATCATACCTATAAATAGCTGAAGCTGCTTGAGGGTTGTTGGTAAAGAAAAATTATTCATGACGTCCACTCGTTCAGTAGATGGTAAAATACCAGCTGAAGATATATTATGTCCTAAAAAAGTCAAATGATCAACACTTAATATTCATTTTGAAGGTTTAATATTAATACCATACAAATCTAGTCTTTCAAAAACTACTCTCAAGTGCTCTAAATACTGTGAATTTGATTTACTCGCTATCAATATGTCGTCTAGGTAGACGAAAACGAAAACTAGAACCTCGTTCATCAAACCTCTGGAAGTAGACCAGGGAAATTAGATAAAAATAACTTAATTTTGACATACAGCTCGGATCGAGATGCGGTTTTCGGCATCGTCTTTGGGAAAATATTAGAAAAAAAGTCTACATATAGTGAATAATCCGTTTGAAGAAAATTGCATAGGGGTGCATAAAATGCATCTAAAGTGCATAATTTTTTGAAAAATTCTAGAAATTGAAGCCGTGAAAATCTCGTGGGAATCGCTTCTCGGGGGTTTTCAAGGTCGCTGAGTCCAAATCTGACATCGAAACTTACCAGGGATGCTCGGGGGTGGCTCTTCGGGGGTGGGAGGGGGTGATATCGAGTGAAAAATTCAGTGCCCAAAAATCACGTGGGAATCGCTTCCCGGGGGCTTTCGAGGTCGCTGAGTCCAAATCTAACATCGAAACTTACCAGGGATGCTCGGAGGTGGGAGGATTATCGGTACTCGCATAAACGGTACGGAAGGAGTAAGGTGCACCGTATAACGCTAAGGCTAGCTGCAACCCAGATTCCAGTAAATCGTCGATGGTTAAATTTTTTTGCTTGAATGTTTCAGCAAATATGTGCAAGCAATCAGACTTTTCGAAGATTTTACAAAATTGTAATTTGCCTCGGTTGAAGGCCGCAGAAGTAGTATCGCATCCCGTGAATGCATGTAAGCACAAGATGTTTGACTTAATGCATTCATGTTTGGATGCTAAACTTTTCGAAGAATAGACTACTTCAACTTTTTTGGGCGAAGGGGGCTTCAACAGAAAAAGTTCCAGATTATCTGGAGTGAGAGCTGTGAGGATGGTTAGAACGTCTGCATCTTCTGAAACAATGACAACTTTGTTATTTTGGTCCTTAGCAGTGTCAATTCCTTTATGACTATGTCTACGTCAGCATGAGCTGCGCTCTGATTGGACATTATTTCGGCCAGTGCCAATTGGGTGTGGAGCATGTTATTTTCCCCATTCCCTAGAAACTTTTCCTGAGCTATTTTTAAGGTCATAAACGCACTGTGGCACAATTTTTATGTACATTTCGCCGATGTCTTTCAGTCGATTTCGTTGTTGCTTCCTGGTGCCCGTCAAAAACAATAAAACTGTTTCTTCCAAAATATTTCAAGACGTAATTAACGTATTTGCCGCATATTTCCATGTATGTCTCATCCAGTTTCCATTTCACTTTGTGCAAAAGCATGCCTCCATCAATAACATATTTTGTCCCAGGACTTCTGACAGTGACAATTTGTTCCTCAAATAATTCACATAATTTAGATTTCTGGGTTTTTCGCATCCCGTTGCTGTCGGATAGAGCTACTGGATACGGGGCAAGTTTGTAGGTCAAGTAAGTTTCCATCTCGTATGTTTCCTGCATTACACAAATTCGGTGAAATAGAAGAGGATCGACATTCTTATACTTCTTCTCTTTGCCCACTGTAATGCTCGCAGACTTTTCTGAGCCGATGTTAGTAACTTTCCGAGACAAAGAGAGTTTCAATTTTTGAAAGTCGCTTCCTACAATGTCCTTCATGATGTCGAGTCCTACTTCGAAAGCTCTATAGCAGGTAACTCGAATTGTCCCCACTTATTCCATTGGCAATATTGGTAATATTTTCCACATCAGGAAATGGGTAGAATTGGGTGAAAAATTCGTCCAATTTTTGTACATCTTTCATGTCATGGCCCATCATATAATCCCTAGGATCTTTATGCTGGTAGTTTTTATCTATCGTTGTTTTCGTAAATTTCTCCAAGGATGGTAAGCAGCGATGTTGCCCATGGTTCACTGGAAAGCGACGCTATCCGTAACTCCTCTCTGGAATAATCCCTCTCCAAATTTACTTTTCCTCATGAGAGTTTGAAATACGTATAGAAATACGTTACACAGCTGCTCCCACTTACACTGCGCAGCTGCCGCTACCTGAATATATAGTAATACTATTCATATATTGAGTCCGAAAAGAAACGAATTTTTCAATGTATATCTATACTAGTGCACGGGTGCATGATAATCGAAAACGTGCGAGACTATTTTCTTTGCGACGACTCCCAAGCATCCCTGGTAAGTTTCGATGTCAGATTTAGAGTCAGCGACCTCGAAAGCATCCGGGAAGCGATTTCCCCGTAATATTTGGGCACTTTCAATCTTCCACTCTATTTCACCCCCGAAGAGCTACTCCCGAGCATCCCTGGTAAGTTTCGATGTCAGATTTGGACTCAGCGGCCTCGAAAGCCCCCAAGAAGCGATTCCCCCATGATTTTAAGACACCTTTAATTTTTCACTCGATTTCACCCCCTCCCACCCCCGAAGAGCCACTCCCGAGCATCTCTGGTAAGTTTCGATGTCAGATTTGGACTCGAACACCCCCGGGAAGCGATTCTCACGAGATTATCACGGCTTTCTATCAATTTCTAGAATTTTTAAAAAAATTATGCACTTTAGATGTATTTTATGCACCCCCTATGCAATTTTCTTCGAACGGATTATTCACTATATGTAGACTTTCTTCCTAATATTTTCCCGAAGACGATGCCGAAAACCGCATCTCGATCCGAGCTGTATGTCAAAATTAAGTTATTCCGGGCAAATTTGATCTAATTTCCCTGGTCTAAAGGTTTGACCAGAATTACGTAAGCCGAAGGGCATTCGAGTAAATTTGAATAAACCGAAAGGCGTAGTAATAGCTGTCTTATAAATGTCAGTTTCCGATACTAAATAAATCTTTGAAAAGATAATCCAATCATATAATTGTGAATTGAAATCGTGAATATGAGGTAATGGGTCTGGGACTATAACTGTATTCAGTTGTCTATAATCTCCGCATGGACGCCAGTCATTGGGCTCTTTCTTGGCTACCATATGATGTGGCGAAAGATGGAAGAAGACTAAGATCTACATATACATAACTCTACCATTTGGCTAAATTCATTTTGAGCAATTTTAAATTTTACATTATCTAACCTGCGCGGTCGTGAAATCGGTAAATGACCCTCTGTAATAATATAATGTACAACAGAATGTTTCACAGGTAAATTGTAATTTGGTGAACTTATTAAATTGAGAAATTCCAAAAGTAATTTGTTGTATTCATTTGTCAAAGTAAGGAGTTTAAGGGAATATAAGGAACCATTTCTAAGTGAACAATTAATAGATAAACTAGTTATCTCATTAATTAAACATGCACTTTTTAAATCTACTGTCAAGCCAAAATGTGATAAAAAATCAGCTCCAATGATAGGTATATCGATATCGGCAATATTAAAAACAAAAGGATAAAACCTGCGTAAATTCAAATCAACTTTCAAAAACTTCTTTCCATACATATGTATAATTGAACCATTAGCTGCTGTCAATGTAATATCTGGGTTTTTATTTAAATCAACAAAAAGGTATCAGGAATAACTGATAAATCAGCTCCAGTATCAATGAGAAAACGCAAATTGTTTGACCTGTCATATATAAAAAGTCTACGATTGCTGACAAATACATTAATGTCAGTTGAAAAAATATTATCATTTTCTACTCATTTTTGATTATCAAGAATAGAACTTTTACTGAAGGTACACCAGGTTCCTCTGCAGCGGTGGGCTTTATTACCATAGAGTTGGTGCCAGTAACAAACTTTATTAGTGGTACGATCAAATTTGTTACGTGAACTACTGCGGTAGGAAGAACGGGGCCGGTTATAATCCCTAGTTCTACAATTGCTACAAGAAGAAGTAGAAGTTGGAGGATCTGGAGTCTGTTTAGAGATTTTAGACTCAATAGCAAGTAAATGTTCTTGCCTTTGTAAAACTTGATTCAATGTATCTTGGAAGGTAATTGAGAAATTTTTGAAAGTTGCTACTAATTCTGATAAGGGTTCTACGTTACAAGGGGAATTAGATATAGCTACAATCATCGAATTTTGGCACGACTCCCAAATACGATCCGCAATGTTAATAATCTCGTTAATGTCAGTCTTACCAGAAGCAGTAATCGCAATAAATATTGTCTTTGGTATGCGACGTTTCCATAACTTGATGAGCAGCTCCTGGCTGACCATATGAGAACCTCCGACGATGCTCAACATAGAACGACAGAAATCGGACGGTTTGATATCGCCCATATACGAATCGGACAGTAAATCGTCCAAACGTTTTTCCTCGCTTGATGTAAGGCGAGAAATAAGTTTAGATTTTAAATTGTTATACAAATAATTGTCTGGTGGATTAGCGATAATGTCGTAGATATTATTAATGATCTCTAATGGTAGACTTGCAATTACTTGATCGTATTACCTACGATCATTAACGATTCTGGCAACAGCAAATTGTGATTCAACTTGCGCGAACTAAATTTCCGGCTTAGAAACTCAAAAAGGCGGAAGTTTGACTTTTGTGAAGTATTGATTATTTGGTGTCACTACTGGATTATCTAACAAAAAATGGTGCTACTACCAGTTCAGTCGATAAAATTATCGACCCTGTTTAACCCATTTTATCTACTCGTCTGTAGAAACCCTATTACGAGTTTATGGCATCGGTAAAAATAACTCTTTTTACATATTATTTTGAGCTAAGTTCACTCCATTATTATCGAGTAGATATAAATTAATCGCTTTCGGTGGAATTTATCGATGTTGGTTCTGTAATTGACTTTTAGGACAAACTCGATAAAAAAAATTATCAACATTAAAGTTATTGATGGTCGATATCTTTAGCGATGGAAACTGGTAATAGCACTGTTATATCATTCGAAGGTTCTGCCATATTAAAACTGATTGACTGATTCTATCTACTAACAGGGAGACAATGAAAAAACAACATACTCACCTTACTAAAAAGCAAATTTTGAATATTCTATATTTCAAAGTTCAATTTTCAGGAAACTGTTCCATAAAATGTTGTATCTATTGTGAATAATATCCAAAATTAGTATTCCTCAGTATCTATATGCCACGTAGTCAATAGTAGATATCGTTATTCAGTCTTTTAGTTGTATTTTCCGCTCTCTTCCTATACGTCTTCAATAAATTTCCTTCAGCAAAATTTTTGAATTTTTTAAATCCAGTATGTAGAATCGAAATTTCCAAAATTTTAAAATATGTGGGGTTACCAATTCATCGGGATCTATCAATATGCTCCAAATACGAAATACCAAATTATAAATTCGTTGATTAAATGATGGGAATGATCACGTCGGGTCATCAATTTATAGATATTTATGTTTGGATTAATATATATAATTAAAAATTTACTTCATTGTTTAAATGTAAAAATATTTAATGTTTAATAAGCTTTAACATTATTTTTAAATGTACATGAAGTTTTTTATATAAAATATATATGTATTATTATTTTTATTATATTTCTTCTCTTTCCTTTTCTATGGTGATATATATATATATATATATATATATATATATATATATATATATATATATATATATATATATATATACTTATCAGCAAGCAAGTAAGCTGCCGCAGGGAGAAAGCGTAAAATGGAGTGAGCGAGGAGGGAATTGGCCTTTTAAAAGGGGAGGTGAGGTCTAGAGGGGATTTTTTTTACTGCTGAGGTAAGAAGCAAATAGTGGGAAGGGGGTGGGAGGGCGGCAGGATTCCGATAGCTCCTAGGCGCTAGAAGTATAAATCCGCCACTGGTATCCAAATTTTTGTTGTTCTAAGATACCTTGATAGGAAATCTGAATGTGGAAGTAGTGATTCCTTAAGGTGCGTATAGATATGACGAGCCTGCCATGAGCAGAGCCTGCTGCGAGCGTGCGGCGAACAATGTTCGTCATATTTATACGTCCCCACGAGCCTCCTACGAGCAGCTCAAGAGGTGCTTGCAAGAAGCTCGTCGCAATCGCAATCAGATGCGTATATATATATATATATATATATATATATATATATATATATATATATATATATATATATATATATATATATATATATATATATATATATATATATGACGACCTGCTATAAACAAAGGCTGCTGCGAGCATGCCACGAACAATGTTCGTGATATTTATACGTCACCGCGAGGCGCTCGCAAGAAGCTCGTCGCAATCCTCCATTCTGTAGGTTTTTACCACAGACATAAAGGATTCGCAATTTCATATTTCTATCATGGATTTGTGACGTTTCTGTTTAAAATATTATTTACTAAATGTAACTACTGTTGCAAATCAAATGAATACTTTAACCGTAAATATGTATTTCTTACGGTATTGTATAATTTTCGAAATTTACATTAAATTTGGCAATTACGTAAAATAGCGTGACATTGTAAAAAAAATTTAATTTGTAATAATAATAATAATTTGTAATTTTTTCACAAAAAGATAGAAAATTATTTCCCAAAACGCCAACAATACATCATGCCCATATATCTAGCGATGAAAATAATTGAGATACAATAATCAAATTAGTCGTTTATTTAAATATTTGGAGATAATCGACTATGACTACGACTTATAAAACTTAATAGTAAAAAATTGTTTACAACTACAATGCAATGGTGTAACGAAGTGTTTTTTTTTAATGATAAAATGCAGTAAATTAACCCTACGCTTCGTTGCCTGTCCCGTCTACATGAAAAATTTACTAGTTTTAATTAATTGAATGGATTTTCCTCACCCTCATCCGTGCAACTGAGGAACTCCTAAAGTAAAGAACCGCGTTGTAGAATCCTATCTCATGTAAACTGTATTAAATCTTGCCATGAGAAGATAGCGCGACATATCAATATAATTTACAAAATTGTCACCAGTGTCGCTGGCCGTAATTCATTTCGGGAATATCGAAGTTAGTTAGAAGTTAGGGTAAAGGCATTTTGGTCATTCCCGTATCAGCTCTTGTTGAGGTAAGATGCAGTAATTTTATTAAGTGGGTAGCTCCGTGGCAACTTTGTCAGATCCCGTACATCCAACTATTAAGATTGTCCGACATGATTAAATGTATTCAACTGTTAATTTCAAGTAATTTCGATTAAAATGTATAAAATGCGATTGTCGATTCCAGAATTATCCAGATACAGTACTTATAATTTTTGTTAACGTCGGCGTGTTATAGAGACAGACTGATAAATTCTCGAGATTTTGTCCAAAACAGTTATGTTCCAGTAAATTTTCTTAGGACCGAACCAAGAAAAAGAAACATAGTAGACATTTTCGAGAGAAAAACGGTAAACCGTTTTTTACCAGATTATTTTAACTTGTACCGTGTCTTTCCGTTCAACGAGATAAAATAATGCTTGATAATTTACCGTATTTAGAATTTGTTTTCTACCTGCTTTAATTTAACCACGTCGTGTGGATATAAATTAAAAATAGAATACTGTATTCTGAAGAAGTTATGAAAATTTGTTATAAAATATTACCTGACAATTTACCGTATTTAGAAACTGTTTTCATGCTAAAGTATTTTAACAATTACTACTCTTTATGAATAAACAATAAAACCCATTATCCTGAGAAATTTATGAAATTTTGTCATAGTCCGGGAACTTGACGCGAAAATCTGACAATCACGAAAATTAATTATTTTTCATATGTTGCTACGTAACATAATCTGAAACCGCTCTGACAAATTTGCGTTTGGCTAGTAAAGGCAGCACATCCCCCGCCAGGTGTTTGCCACCCGAAAACCGCAGGCAAACCTCCAGATCGGAAGTAAAAGAACAAAGCCGTGTTCTTTAGCCGTACTTCTTGATTATTATAAAGAACAAAGTCGTGTTCTTTAATACTGTTTCCTGACTACTATTTCATGCATGCCTATTGCTGTAAAAAATTGCCTTGCTACCACCCAGATTGCAAGCACTGCCTGTTATAACTTTTTATGCTATTTTATATATACTGCCTGTTGTTACTTTGCATACTGCTTACCATTTTTTTTGTTGCTTATCTACTGCTTAGCATCCTGTGGATTGTCCGCTTGCCACTAGTAACAAACCCGTTTAATAGTAATCTTAACATTTGTAACACCCCGATTAATCTATCTTCTCCCAGCTTGATTGATTAGTTAGCTTGATTAGTTAGCCCGCTTGATTAGTCAGTTTTTTTTTAGTTATTCTCTACCTATTGTAAAATAAAATATCATAAGTTTTATCTGTGATAAACTCCTTATGAGTATTTGAATACCTGAACATTATTTTTTTTTACTATTGTTATTGATTTCATCATGTTTTAATAAACGTTGTTATTTACCGATTCTTGGGTTTTACTGTTTGAATGTGCCTGAAAATCTAATCTCAAATTTTGACCCCTGGACATTTCCGTTTCTTCACTGAGTTTATCCCAGTCCTACTGCAACAGGCTGCGTGAGGAGGCTAATGTGGGACCTTTGCCCCACGTAAAAATTGTAAAGGTGGCGCCCGAGTGATACCGAAGTAGATCTCGGCGTCAAAGTGACGCTTCCACTCGTTTATGCGCTAGGCGACTGGAAGAAACCACATCACAATGGGAATAGAAACTCGTAGTTAGTACGTATATGATATAAGTCTCCCAAGAACAAAAGCAGCACTGATTTTAAATTTATTACATACAAATAAAAACAACACGATTGAGCTCTTGAAAGATCGTCAACTTTAAGTAATAACTAATAAATACAGTGTTTACATTTCTCCCATCGGAACATTTGGCCGTTGCAAGGTTTCGCGCGAGTGTAACCCACAACGATAATAATATTGTAATCACTAATTAAGAAATGAAATGACATAAATATTTTAGTCCATACCAAAGCAAAAAAAGAGTTAAACCCCAAAAGTACAAGGTTGGCGACCAAACATAGCTGCCCCCCGTTTTTGAGGGCGACCAGCACGATGGAGATAGTCACGCGGTCCCTACCCCCCTCGACCTACCTCTAAATGCAAAGACCCCATTTCTAGTAGTCAAGCATGCGAGAACTTATTGAATCGGTTTTTTTTTTTGAGGAAACTCCATATGTCCTGTAAAATTTCGCAACCGGACATCCTAATCGCCCCCGGAGGTTGAAACCACCCTTTTCCTCAATACCGAAACATGCAAAAAAACACCCAAACATGCTGAAAAAAATTGTCTTCTATACATTTTCAAGGGCGAGGAACGCGATACTGATACTATTTAGCCTCCCACCCCTAACCAACTACCACCAAATGCATAAAACCTTTTCCCATTTTTCGTTATCAAACTTCTCTTGAGCTGTAAAAACAAATATCTCCCTAGAAAACCTGATCCATTGAGTGCTTGTGATCTTATTATAAGAAAAACTGATGGTTTTGAGCATGCAGTGGTAATTTTTGAGGACTAAAAGAGAAAGCGATGCCACGATCGTGTTCTCCACTCTTCAAAACGAAGGATAGCTTCTTTAAAACCTTCTCTTCAGGCAGGAGGAAGGGCGTGGTTTCAATCCCCGGATGTCTGGTTGCTAAATTTTACCGGGGGTCGTTAGGATGTCTGGTTGAGAAATTTTACAGGACATATTGAGTTTCCTCAAAAAGAATCTGATCCAACAAATCCCTGCATGCCTGACAACGTCAGGCGTTTGGGGGTAGTTCGAGCGGGGTAGGGACAGCGCGACTATCACCATATCGTGTTGAAAAACGGGAGGTAGCTATGTTTGGTCGCTACCCTTGCTCTTTTGGGGTTTTTGCAACTTTGGCATGGACTATTTAACTTAAATAGTTTAAACAAAGATATTTTAATGCTAAAGCTACCTACGAACGTCATGAATTTATGGGGTGACGAATTAATTTTGCAATTAATATAAATGTAGAAGTGTCTCGAATCCATTCTATTTTGTGGAATCCTAATGACAAATTATTTTAAGAAATTGGAAATATTTTGTCCTATTTTATTCAGCAAATTCTCAAAGTCTGTAGGAGTAATCCTGGTAAACTGTTTATACTGTCCACTAATATGCTGATATTTTAAATCTTTTAGTAAGTCCGAGTCCCGTTTTTTATAATTCAGTATGCCACCATCGTCTGGGATTTCGTTCTTTTTAAGTAGATTGGCTGTGTAGAGCATCACTACACAATATTAAAGTTTTCAAAACTGAGCAGGTATCCGACGGAAAAAACTTGATTTTATATCCGTCGGCAAATGATTATTAACTGAAAGAAAGGGAAAAAATCGCCGCCTGCTCGTGGTAAGCTCGTCGCGAGCTCGCGGTACACTTATTGCACCATTTCATCGCCGAGAACCTCAAGCAGTCTCTACTCGAGCTAGGCTCGTCATATCTATACTTTAGACAGCGGTTTCTTATTTTGACGCTTGAAGAAAATAAGTATGTCACTCGAAGCAGAAGTAGAAGGCTCATTATGTGTTTCGCCCAAACTTCTGGGCTCAACGCATATGTTTGCCATAGTATGCTATTTTGTTTTCAACGTTTTGTGACATTCTAAGCCAATTTGAACAAATCGAGTTTTCAACATTTTTGTTTACCACTTTCACTTCGCTACGTGAATGTGGACGTAATTACAGCAGCTCGAAGACTGAAAAATGATAAAATTTTTAAAAACATTATAAGTATATATCTGTCGACGTTAAAAAATAATCATTTTCGGAGTATTCTTGGATTTTTGGCATGAAACGTTAAACTTTGAAGTATGAACATTTGGAACAACTATTACTTATTAATATTTATTATTTTGCCGCCACAAATGATAGTTTTGGTGTCCTAAGTGTTGTTTGTATTGTGTATATTATCCACCAAATTTTTCCATCATCACATTGACAAGGTATGATTGTATCATTTTTGCACATGAAGTATATACAAAGTCATAATGTTCTTACAAATACGTCTGTGTCTAACCCTCATAATTGTAAAATTGCAACCTGTGATACGAGCTCCGAGTATTAGAATGTCATGAAATATCGAGATTTTGAGTTTAAGCAACAAAATTCCCGACTGTCGGTCTGTCTGTCTGTAACTTTTATTTTGTGCGCACAATTACTCCGGAACGGTTATTGATATTGACTTGAAATTTGGTACACCTGTGTATTTTAGCGAGATCTGGAACTACATTATATTATATATACGAGTCCATAAAATTGAGATTTGGCATATGTACGAGAAGCTAAGGTCTCAAAATTTTGTTGGTATCAACTATCCCCACTATCACCCCCATTACCAGCTACTCCAACTACCCCTCCCCCCCTCCTTTGATAATGGAGTGGCAGTGGTAGTGCGTATTTAGGAAATCTGAATATGGAAGTAGTGATTTCTTAAGCACCGGTTTTTTATTTGTGGCTCAGCTCGGAATGACGGAATGAAATATTAAGAGAAAAAATGTAATAGAACTGCAGTAACTAAAATAAAATAATAAGGTCGTATCAATACCCAGATAGCATTTTTACATTCAGAGCATGTGCTCGGAATGTACTTTATGTACCCATGGAACTAAGAATGAATATTCATCTTGTATTCCATGTAGAAAATCTGAATGTCAGAGAGACGTACAGATGACCGCCTCTCGATATACGAGTAAGATTCCTACAACGTACCCATAGACCAAAACGGAACTTGATATGAACCAGAAACGTATATTGATATACTGATAGATACATGAGGTATAAAGGAGGAAGGTCCATCCTACATTCACAATGTACACTGCATGTTCACGGTATATGAGTACTACCTTCGTAGGAATTAAACCGTAGGTGCCTGGTATGTTACACATGGATCATAAATCTATGATGCATGTATATTGTAGGAATGAACATTATGTAACAGTCGCAGCTATAAGTACTTCACTCATGCCAAGTATTTTCTTCGGAGTTTAATTATTATAATAATTTATTACTTATTGTAATCATTGATGAGTCGCTGCTTCATTCTGAATATGTTCAGTATGACGCAGCAACTCATCTATGATTACAGCAAATAATAAATTATTATAATAATTAAACTCAAGAGAATACACGATATGAGTGAAGTACTTGCATATAATAAATCCAATATCTAATTTTAAAGTTTAATTGTTACAGTCAATTATTAGGTACTTATTCTAATTTTCCACATTTCACATTCCTTGTGAAGAATATTACGTAAGTAAATGTGGAATATATGCACAGAAAATTTGTTTTTACCATTAGTTTTCAACTAAAGTCAAATATTTTATTCATCAAATTTTATTGAATGGAGCATACAAATGCTAAATAAACTTAAATAAAACTGTATTTGCTATAACAATACTTTACAAAGGTCCAAGAATATATGTAAAAAAAAAAATAGTTTTACGTTAATATAATCCTGTTAAAAACCATTTTAAAATGGATCAAACATTTATCACTCTAAAACATCAGCTTAAAAATCATATTTAACGTGTTATTTATGAAAAAATCTAATGATCATATTACATTACCTTAAAGTTTTATCTATTTCAAATCGTGTTTTAAATTGCCAAGAACAAAACATGATTTTATTTAGGAAGAGGTATAAATAAAACAGTTGTTACTTTAAATATATTTTTATTTTTTGTTACAAAAATGAATTGCAATAATAAAAAACAATTGTGACAAAAATTTCAATTGAGATTTTTTTTAACAAAAAAATTTTCTTTGCAACTTATGAACTGTCATATTATACTATAACGAATTTTTTTGTCAATAAATAAAAAATAGTAAAAATTGGAGGGCTTACATTTTCAAAACCAGTGTCCAGGTGTTGCCGATGGTGATACTTGTAATTGCGAAAGTCCACTTTTCATTCTCAACACATCATCTGTGACTGATCCTACTGGCTGAATACTTTCTTTTGGCTTTTCCAATTTTTAGGAGAAGGTATTTCCTTCCTGTCCAGCGGAGGAGATACACGTGCTAGTCCAACTACAAAAGAAAATACATTGTATTATATTTGAATAGGTACTTACTTTTCTTTAAAAACTGGCCATGATAAAGTTGAAAAATATAAAAACATCTTACAAAGATCTTACAGAAAAAATAAAACTGATCAAACATAAATTAAACAAATTGATATTATCATAAAGAACACGGCAGGCACAAAATAAATGGAAAAGAAGGTAAAGTCAAATGGACTGAAAATGTAGTATGTTGTACTTCATAATATCCTGATCAAAAGTTTTCATGAAAATATCTGAAAATCGCCAGTTTTTGAGATATGAAAGGTCAAAGATCAGGAATATCGGTACCCGCTGTCATAGTTGAGAGTATCATATTATGATGAGGATTTGTTTAATGTTGTTATTCTAATGTATTTGCACATATGAACCAAAGAGTTCTAACTACAGGAAATAAGCCGTGGATTTGCTGGACGGCGCGAGCATCCTTGTCCTTGTCGCACACCTCGTACCCTCTCCTTTGCTCTCCACTCTGTTTTACAAAGCAACACAGCCCCTCATGTACTGTGCGACAAAGAGAGAACGAACTGTGTGAGAAGGATGAGAATGCTCACACCGTTTGCGCACTGTCCACTGCTCATACATTACAACTCTTTGATAGGAACACACTTTCACTCTCTCACGCACGCTAACCAACCCCCCCCCCCCCCACTACACACATACACACACATGCACACCCTCACTTTAAAGTAAGCATAGGAACTTAAAAAAAATCACCAACTCATTCATGAAACCTGCGGCATTTCCGGTCTTATGAATATGAATAACAACATTAAACAACTCGTCACATAATACTCTCAACTATGACATTAGTGGGTACATCTTCCTGATCTTTGACCTTTCAAACTGGCCATTTTCAGACATTCTGCATTTTCAGCCCATTTGACTGTGCCCTTTTTTTCATTTGTTTTATGCGGTGTCCTTTACCTACAAAACATAGATATTTGTTTGGAATTCGGAAATATTTAATGCTTGTGATTTTAAATGTACCTGAAATTTCGAACGTTCACTTGAATGAATTTTAGATGAAAAAGAAAAGTTAATAAAAACCACACATCGATTTAGGCATAAACACTTCATTGCCACATTTGCTGACAATAAATATCCACAATACTTAAGTTTTTACACCTAAATCGAAGTGTGGCTTTTATTAATTTTTCTTTTTCATACCTATGAAATTCGTTCAAGTGAACATTCGAAATTTTAGGTAAGTACTTGATTTTAAATGCCTACCAGAGTTATTAAAAGAACATATCTTCTTTCAACTTCTAGTATGGACAAAATTTCTTGGGAAGTCGACGGCTTCCAATATGTTCTTCGATATCATTATATTCACCTGACAGGAGGAATAACGTGTTTTTTGTACATAGTCCTTTGATTTGTTTTTGTTCACTCTTACATCAGATATGATCTCTGCCCTTTTCAATCAATTGCAGCTCTTCTATAATCCTCTGAAATAGGTATAAAGCAAATTACTACAAATAAATACCTATCACAACTCGTACGTTGTAATCAAATCCAATGATTGTGATTTAAATAAACAAAAGCTTCTTAATATTGAAATAGATCGAACCTACCTTCTTGAAAATAAGATTTAAACACCCCGTAAAGTGTCCACGTTTCTGTTTTTCAATGATCAGTCAAATTGTTTCCGTTTGAATGGTGACCACCAAGCTTCCTTTTCGTGGACCGAGACCATTACAAAGACCACCTCAGTTTTTTTTCCAAAAAATCGATACCTACAAACGCCGTAATTATTATAACTAATATAGGTGGTATGCTTAGTATAATATGTACAAAGGGATACACATTAAACATTAAACTTTAGTGTCTAAATATAAAATATCTGCAAATGACAGCAAAACTATGTGGTAGTTATATTGTATACAATAATTGTAAAATACTTACTGCAATGCAATTAATGTATACTTGGACTAATTAATAAATCACGGGAAAACAAAAACAAAACACAAAATGAAATCCATAGATTACATGAAGTCAACATTTGACAGCAAAAGCATGACGTATCTGCTAGAGTACGATGAGCATGCGCACTAATCTAAGGACCGTGGCGCGCATTTAAAAAATTCTACAAGGGGATTGTAATGACATGGAAAACGGAAATCTAAATATAAAAGATAAAATGTAATTAAATAACCATTCTAAGTCTGAACTACCTGCTTAAGAAATGCCGATAGTTACCGAGATAGTTACTAATTAATTGAACACAGTACATAAATTAAAAACGGATTATTATTCATTATTATTTAATATTTCATTCGCTATTATTTAATATTTCATATTCATTATTATTTAATATTCGATCATAAATCTAAAGTCTGGATTCAAAATTTAAAACATATTTCATATATATACAATATTGACGAACGATTTAAAATTTATAAAACGTCATACACCACACAGGGGATGATTATAAATGTACTTAAACCAGGTCTATATAGATAGAGAAACATCATAATTATTTTTGTAGGTAGGTAGATAGGTACTATAAAACTAGCATTGCTGTCTCATCAGTTGTGATGCAGGTTTATTTTTATTAGTTCAAAAATCGAACCAGCGTTCGAGTTAAAAGTGCTGAACTTTTGATGATATTACTATCGACGCGGCGCTCGGGCGATGCAAATATTTCTACAAAAAATATACCTGTATTATACAGATAAAATCATTGACGAATGTCCATACGATGTACATGAACACATATACGAAGAACGTTCCCTGATACGTATACACAGTATATGCGGCTGTGAACATAAACTTTTCTGTATATTCCATTTATATCGTATGTATAATCATATTGTATATGTGAAAATATTATTTATATGGGAATGTTGAGGGAACATACATGGCAAGTACAGAATGCAATTAGAACATTGGGAATGCAAAATGTACATTCGTGGAATAATAAATGCTATCTGGGTACTTAATTGTTATATGAGAAAATTTGTAAATTAGAAAAATTGAAAGATAATTTAAATAAATTAATAATTTAAAAAACTAAAGAACACTTTTATAAATACTGCACTAAAAAAACAAAAAATAATCATCGAATCTGTTCTCTCGTAGACTGTAAGAGCCTTAGTGTAAGCCGTATTTGTAATTAAGTATAATATTTGAGTATAAAAGCGTGGGGCGTCTTTCGAATGCTATTTCGAACGGGTTCGATAAATTGAAAAAGATCTTTGTATTGATGAATCAATACCATTTAAGGGGCAACTATCAGTCAAATAGTATATAAGGGAAAGCCATGGATTTAATTTCTCGTTTCAATACTGATTCGGAGTTTTTAAATCACGATCCGAAAACATGGCGAACGCAAGATTTTATATGAATGGACGAGAAATAATAATATCACTTAAAGTTGTCAACGACACTGCCAAAAGGTCGGTAAAATTAATGGAGGATTTCCATGGTCTCCTAAAAACGGATGAAAAGCAAATACAATACGTATTGCCATGTGTGCAAGAGCACAGAAAAATATATCCAAATTGTAAGAAAGATACATTAAAGCAAATATTTTAATCATTCTGAACAATAAATACTACATAAAAAAGTACATTGTAATCCAAGGCAAGGGCTTCATTGCAAAATGATGTATGAAAGTACCCAGACAGCACAAGGTTTTCCTACGGACGTCCTAGGGATATAAAAGCAGGTCATAGCAATATCCCAAAAGACGCCCACAGACATCCCTGGGATCCAGAATTTGCACTATTTTCAATATCCTCAGGATATCCCACAAAAGTATTTTTGGATATCCTCAGGATCAACCTGGGACCCTTAGAGGATCTGTTTTATGCCTTCCTTAGGATATCATTGTAGGCTTTCATAGGGCCGTAGTTTACCTAAATAGCCAGATGCAAGTTGCTTTCAAACAATGTTAGCAACTTGTTAAGCTATGCCATTCATTGCTTAAAAACTGTTTGCATTTCATGTCAAAATAATATTTTTACTACTTGAAAGCATTATGTTAGTATTGTTTACTTGAAACTATACCAGAACATTTAATTTAATAGTAGCAAAAATATTATTTGTCAAAAAATGCTTACAGTTAGCTATTCTTTGGAGCACACGATGATATGGTACAAGCTGTCGACTTTGAAAGCAAATGTTCGATCAGTCTTTGCTATTTAGATTACTGAACAGTGATTTCTTGGATATCGTCTTGCATCATTTTTATCGGAACAGTTACAAAAAATGACTAGTCTGGACTTTTTGCTTGCTCTTTGTCGGTATAGGTGCAGGGGACGGGGATGAACATGGCTTACTATGTCCGGGCGGTGGAAGCGGTCATGTGACCTGGTAAATTCTAATTGAAATTCCACATCGATGTTTTGTTGAGACTTAACTCTTTCAATGTGGTATATGTTACCAGTCGTCGAGAAATACCCTTGCCAGCATTTCCTGTCATCAGGTTCGGCCCTAGGCCCAACCGTTAGCCGTTTCACCGCGATATCCAAGAGTTGGGCTTAGGACCGAACCTGACGACAGAAAACGTCGGCAAATGGATTTCTAGATTGGTCTCAACGTCTGGTAACATATACCACATTGCAAGAAAAGTCTCAACGAAGCATATACATGGTATTTCAATTAGAATTTACCAGATCACATGCATGACCACTTCCACTGCCCGGACATAGTAAGCCTTGTTCACCAGAAAAAAATTGTATCCATAGACTTCATAACCATGATATATTCCTGCAACAGGACTTAAATTTTCAGATGGAAATAAAGAAACTAAGATATAGGACACAAAACTAACTTCCAGAACTTTTACTCAATGGCAAACCGTCAATATTTACACAAATTTCATATATATTACAAAAACCTAGTAGATGTATTCGTTAGTAAGAATTGACCCACATTTTTTAGTCTGCTTTTACTGTCTGCCAGTCAGTAATCGAAGAGAGCATATAACTACGAAACTTTTTTCTCTCTGAAAATTTTTAGTACGGTGGGCGGAATGGAGGGGTACATTTTATTTTTAATCAAATGGTCACCGATATCTTTCTGCATAGGCAGTTAGTATATGTAATTCACATACCCCAATTACGTCACAAAAGCATACTTTTCAATAACTACAATTTTTCCTTTTCAAATTGGGTTTGTTTTCAGAGTGTTTTTGAGCTCTATACGGCAGTTTTCCCGAAAACGGTTGGAATTATCTAGTTCTATCAAGTGTACTCTTTTTACATATAAATGACTCCTACATGAAATATTCTAGTCAAAAGTGCCACTACGTTTCGTAAAAAAAAGAGAGAAAAAATTCATCATCAGGCATAGCTCATGAGGCGCCCTCCATGGGCTAGCGTGATGTAATACATAAATTATTGTTTCTTAGCTTAAAAAATGTTTCCTTACCAAATTGGAAGAAGATCGGTCAAGAGGTAGTTGAGATATTGCAAAAAAAAGAAAAAGAAGTTACAATTTTAACACCCTGTATCTTTTTCCACAGCAACAATTTACTAAGGCATGTTTGGTTATATCTTCATATTTTGGTCCAATGAATCTACCTTTGAACTATGGCCTATTATATTAATGGCCCACCCTATGTATATATACTATTATGATATCCATAATATTGTATTTATTTACTTATAACAATAAGAAATGTTTTTACATCAAATGAACTTTCCATTGTTTGCAACCAGTATTATAACATTTACATTCATGTTTAAATAAAGGAAATGTAGGTAAATCAAATAAATTTAAATGTATTGTACCAAATAAGTATTCTGATTCGATAAAAAGTTAACTATCAGAACATTCGTAGAAAGGACTAAAAGTGAAACGAAACCATAGAATCAAATCTGAAGATTTTCATGAAGTAAAACCAAGCAACTTAAAACATTTTTATTTAAGTAATACTAGTGTTTGGCTAAAAGGTTTTCTTAATCAATAAACAAGACATATCAGTAAAGATATAGACTTTTGAGCCGAAATATGTAAATCGGGTTTGCAAATTTTAGCTATGAATTAAGTAAATATACAATCTGAACTGTATACATCAGTAAAGAATTTATAGCAGCAGTTTTATTTACAATGAAAGACAGTTATGAACTGAAGTATAATCTTCTTAAAAGAAATCATTATAAAAATGATATAAATAGAATTATTTTCGTTAATATAATAGTTAGTATATAATTGTTTAACTTTGATCATTAACTTGCTTTAGGAAACTTTATGTAATTAAGTAATTTTAAGAATCTTTGTTGAATTGAAAATTTTATTATCAGTTTAAAATATTTTAAATCATTTAGGGCAAGACCCATATCAAAAGATAAAGAATAAAACATAGAATTTTATTATAAAAAATCTTGTAATTGAAAAATATTCCTCAGGAGAATTATTTGCTTCTCAATTTTAAAAAGTCACTTAAATGTCAATTTAAGTAGGCATAATGTACCAATTAACGTCAAATTTTGATATTTTATTCAAAATGGGCGAAATCCGGACAGTCTCTTTCCAATCGTCTCTGAAGGCAATCGATGACACATTTAAATATAACCTAAAAATATTGAAGACTGATATGTCAAAACAAAAAGAGGTTAAACTTCAAGATATAATATTAAAACTATATAATCAAAGCTGATGGTAAAAACGCCAATAATGATCCATATGTAAAATTTAAGAAGAGAACATAAAATTTTAAATTATATATCCTTTAATTAAAACTGGAAGAAGGTAAATTTAATAAAAACTTAAATTATTAAATAGACATTGAAACTAACGTCAAGAAAGAACAAATATTCACTGATGTTATAGTATATTATTATATGAGCGATTATGATAGCCATTATTCACGAAGATGACATTTGAGCCCACGAGCCGTAGGCGAGTGGCGCAAATCATCTGAGTGAATAATGGACATAATCGCGAATGTAATACTATGCTTTTTCTACACCTATTAAACAAATAAATTAGACTGAAATTTGATGCATTAATCAATTACAGACTGTACATATATATTTAACCTAACCTAACCTAACCTAACTTAAACTAAATGAAAATACCTAAAATAAGACACATACCACGAGCAAGAGAATAAATTAAAGACATAAAATGCTTACAAAATTTCTATTTCATTCTGTATATTAAGTAGTCTACTTTTTAATTTATTTGTGAACGTTCCTCTGAATATATTTAGATATCGTTGTAATGAATTATAGCTTTTTGCCATTTTCACAGGTGACTTTAGTTCGTAGTTTCTAGTTGGTATAATGTATGTAAGTTCATCTGGCACATTGATTATTATTTTATTTAAGGTAGTTACGTCGTACGAAAGATTATGTAGAAGTTTATACAAATAAACAATGTCAAAGTAAGTTTTTCTGCTATTTAGTGTCATTAAATTATACTTAGTAAGTTGATCTAAATAAGAAGAGTTACTAGTATATCTCTTATGCAAAATGAAATTAATATGTTTTAGAAATTTTTTCTGTACATTTTCTAACATTTGTATGTACCTGGTATAGAAAGGACTCCAAACCGTGGAGCAGTAATCTAGTTTCGATCTTACAAAGGAGGAATATAACATTAAAATAGTTTCTTCGCACTTAAATGATTTTCAATTGCGTAAGATAAAACCTAAATTTTTAAAGCACTTATTTGAAATATTTATCACATGGTCATTAAACGTCAGTTTCGAGTCGAATGTCACACCCAGATCAGTTTTTGTATAAACTCTTTCCAAATTTTCGTTTCTAATTTCATAATTATAATCAAGCATATATTTGCATAACGTGAAAGTCATTACCTTGCATTTATTAATATTAAAGGGCAGCTGATTCTGAACAGACCAGTTATATATTTCCCTTATGTCATCTTGTAAAAGCAAACAATCCTGATAATCACCTATTTGTTTAAATATTTTCATATCATCAGCGAGGAGGCTAACTGATGAATGTTTAACAGAATCTACATACAATATCATTAATGAAAATTAAAAATAAAAGTGGGCCTAGATTTGAGCCCTGCGGAACTCCTGAATCTGATATGTAGTAATTCGACTGAAAATTATTGATCATGACATATTGCTGTCGATTTATAAGATAAGTAGACAAAAATGTTATTAAATCACTAGAGATGGAGAATTTTCTAAGCTTATTTAGCAATATGCCATGGTCAACTTTGTCAAATGCCTTAGCAAAGTCGGTATAGATCACATCCATTTGTTTATTGTTTGTCGAGGCATCCGTCGTAGAGGTCACAAAATCCACTAGATTTCCATTTACTGATCTTTTCTTTTGAAACCCATATTGAAAGTTAGAAATTTTCTTTTTAGCATGTTCATATAAGTAGTTATATATAATGGTCTCGAATATCTTAGATTAATTTGATAATATAGCAATAGGACGATAATTTATAATTTCTCTTTGATCTCCGCTTTTAAAAACGGGAGTAATTCGTGCTATTTTCAGTTTATCAGGAAATTCTTGATTTCTAAGAGCTATATTAAATATGATTACTAGTGGCTTAACAAATGCTTCCTTACAACACTTTATGACATAACTAGGTACACTATCATGCCCCATCGATTTTTTGGTTTTAGTTTATCTATTGCCTTTATGACATCAGCATCAGTAATTTCCGATATATTTAATAATTCCAAATCTTCACCATCAATTACACCATTGTCACTTGTTGAATTTATTTGTTTAGGTATTTGAAATACAGACTTAAAATTATTGGCGAAGCCTTGAGCAATAGACATCTCCCCTGATAGAACTTCATTATTTAGAACCATTTCTCTGGGTATTCCAGATTTGCTATTATTTTTCGTTTTATCAAAATTCCAAAATTGCTTGACGTCTTCTTTAATATCATTCTCAACTAGTGTTGCCACGAGACGAGACGAGACGAGATTTTATCCATTTTCTATCTCGATCTCGAAAATTCTAAAAACAAGGTTCTCGATCTCGATCTCAGTAAATCTCGAAATTCAATTCTCGATCTCGAGTTCGAAATGTTGTCTATTGCGACTGCGCAACGGCCAAGCGTATGTTCCGTGCTCTGTGTACCAACCCCAGACCAGTCGTTGCACGTTTGTGTTAAAAACAATAACTTCGTTGTCGTGATTAAGATAAAACGCAATCGCAATATAAAAATTTTTTTTAAAACAACTGCTGAGAATATTTCAATGGAGAGCGATACAAGTGTAATAGAAGATGATGATGATTCGGTGAAAGATGCTGATTATGAGTATGCCGAATTTGAAACTGGTAGTGACGACGATGAATCGGTACCATCAACATCAGTGTCTAGCAGTAAAAAAACTAAAACTTCTAAACTAATAAAAACTAAGAGCTTTAAAGGAGAGGATAGTTTACCTGTGGCGTGACTGTACCAGTATTGAAATTACGCAAAACCAAATCGAGCGTCCCTAGCCCTTTTAAGAAAAATTTCGACATCCAAAAATTAGCAGACACTGCAGAGAGTGGCACATAGCGCAACAAAAATGACAAAATTGCAAGATGTACGCTATGTCATTCAAAAATAAAAATGAAGCAATTTAATACGACTGGTTTAAAGCGACATTTAAAAATCCACCACATTCAGGAATATAGTAACATATTTCCTAACAAAGACATTTTAAAATCAGGAACTCGAAGTCTGACCGACATGATAACGTCCTTAAAGGTAGGTACATCATAAAGTAATATAATTTATTAACAAAAATTGTTAACAAAAAATATGTGACCACGTACATTCTACAGAATGTCCTGTTTGTCTCCTGCGTCCTGCATCACTGCATTATGTCGTTATGTTAAATAGGTCACCCTGCATATTATTGCATTTTCGCATTGTCTTTTTATAGTCCAGTCAACGGAGCGCTAAAATTACCAAAATTTCTAACTTGAGTGCTAATGAATGAATTTTGATGAAACTTGTGCAATAGATAGATAGATAGATATTTATTGGTGTTAAGACATTTACAAGAAATGTATCCACAAGTCAAAATAAAATATAAAAACTAGATATAAATAAATTATGTAAAAATCACATATATGAATAAATTAACTTGATGTAGGTATATCCTGGGTTATCGGTCTTTTTAATAAAATAACTTTTTTCTTACTTTTCGGTTTATTCAACCATCGTCAGAGAACTACAATTAAGTGAATTTATTTTTTATAAAGGTTATTTTTTTAATACATATGGTTTTAAATTACTTACATTACTTAATATTATTGTTGAATTGCACACTACAAATGATTACATTTTAGGTCTATTGTATATGAGTGTTTAAAAGCAACTAAAAACTGAAAATTAAGTATTGCCTGTCTGTGTTAAATGTAGTGGTTTGTTTATGTTAGTAGATAAGATTTAATTTATGTGTATTACATTTGAAGTTTTTGTTTAAGGGTGGTGTGAGATTTTACGGTTTAAAATTACTATATTTAGCAAACTTGGTGGAAAGATATAAAAATATTTAAGTTATATAATTATATTATTTTTTTATATTTAATTTAATAGATTGAAATATGTTTCGCTTAAATTCTCTATATCAGTGGGGTGGTTTATTGCGTTAGTATGTCTTTTAATTTGTAACATTTCGTGTATTGTTCTTCGGTGAAGGTTTGGTTCTTTTTCTAAAATTTTTATATTATTAAAATTAAAGGTATGAAAATTTTCTAAGGCGTGTTTTGAGAGTGCTGTCGAATTTTTATGCGTTTTAATAAACCGAAACGTAAGAAAAAAGTTATTTTATTAAAAAGACCGATAACCCAGGATATACCTACAAGTTAATTTGATATCAACGGTCAAGAAAATATAAACATATATATATATATATATATATATATATATATATATATATATATATATATATATATATATATATATATATATATCTATTGGAAAATTTCTTGAACCTCTACTATTTATATTCAAAACCAGTTTTCTTGGGATTTAGGTTCGTTTAAATAAAATTAAAACATATTTTACGTTTCGGCTAGGGGCCCTTAGCCTTCATCAGAATAATTTTTTTTTTATTGTTTAAATCGTGACAAAACGATATTATAATCTGAAATAAATTATTTTTTTAAGGTTAATATTTTGTGTACAAAAATTTTTTTAATAAGAAATCTTACCTAGGCAGCATGACTTCATGGCATGATATTCCATCATGTTTTTTCTTTTTATTATTAGTAAAATTCATTGCTATTGTATTATTTGATTATGTTGTAAATTAATTTAAAAATTTGTATGCACGATTGTTTCAACACGTGGCAAAGGCAGAATATATATATATATATATATATATATATATATATATATATATATATATATATATATATATATATATATATATATATATACATGCATTTAGTACTCATACACCTCCGAATGTTATATGGTTAGGTGGTGTTTGCCTCCGATTTTACGCGTTCGCCTCCGATTTCGGAGGCGGAGACGTTTTGTGTTATTTTCATCGCGAATATCTTGATAATTAGTAAATTCATGACTCATTATTATCAATAATGATCAGCTTTATTGGTGCGCATATAAGATTATGACAAAAAGGGAAGAAATAGAGAGATAGAAGCATTTAACGACACTTTTTTTGGAGGCGGAAAATACCTATAAACATATATAAACATACACCATAGTCCACTACATTTTTTACCAGGTGGCGCTGCTGTTTTAAACACTTGATGTATATAGGTATTAAATGCTTCCTTACAATAAAGTAGCGATATCGCCTCCTAAACTTGGCAACATAGTAAAGAGGCATACTATTCCTAAATACATCTATAGATATGGTAACTAAAATTATCTTACTAAAAATATAAATAACTTTTATACACAGAAATAATACTTTCTAGAGATCAATGGGTTTTTAAATTTTTTCAATTTGGGAATAAAAAAACGTTTATTTTGTTCAGAAACAAATATTTTTGTACCCCTTTATAGCTTAGAGCAAATTAAAAAAGGTATTTGTTTATAGTATATTACGTAATGAGAATTGTAAGAAGCATATTACGCACGAATGGAAAAGTTACGCACGATGCCGCGTAGCGGCGAGTGCGTATTTCCATGAGTAAAAAGCAGAAAATAAAAGAATAATAATAACACAGGTCAACATTTAGTTTAAAAAAATACACGGGACTCTACCTAGGTACCCAGGGGTTTTTGGGGTCGCTTAAGCTCTATCACCTCAGGTTCAAGGACATCTGAAGGTCAAACTAAGAAAGGGTGGTTGAAAAAAATCTGAGAAAATTTACACATAGGTTTTTGGGGTCCGAATTCGGTGTTCGCTTACCCTTAAAAGGCATCCGGAGGTCATTTCAAGGTTAATTTGAGAAAAACGGAGAGGAAGCTGTTAAAAAATCTGAAAAAATGTACATATAGGGTTTTTGGGTCGCTGAATCTGTATCCGATGCCGGTTGACCTCTATCACGTCAGTTTCAAGGTCACTTGAAGGTCAAACTAGGAAAAGGTGATTGAAAAAATCTGAAAAAATTCACGCGTAGGTTTTTGGGATCGGTGAGTCCGAATCCGGTGTTCGTTTACCTTTAAAAGGCATCCGGAGATCATTTCAAGGTTAATTTGAGAAAAACAGAGGAGAAGCTGTCAAAAAATCTGAAAAAACTTATATATAGGTTTTTTGAGTCGCTGAGTCTGCATTCGATGTCGGTTGACCTCTATCACGTCAGTTTCAAGGTAATTTGAAGGTTAAAGTAAGAAAAGGTGATTGAAAGAATCTGAAAAAATTCACACAGGTTTTTCGGGTCGCTGAGTCCGAATTCATTGTTCGCTCTCCCCTAAAAAAAAGAGGCATCCAGAGGTCATTTCAAGGTCATTCTGAGGTAATTTCAAGCCAGCATTAGTCTGCCAGCTTTAGCTGCACATGAAGATTCTTCGGCTATCTCAGTGCAAATACATTTAACTCAATGAATCACCTACCTATTTTCTTCTGTGAAAGGATGGCCTTTAGGTATAGTTGCAGAAGCAGAGCGAACATGCAAGTAAAGAGTACCACGGACGTTGGCTTCACTCACTTGGAGCTCAATCAGTGCTGGTTTTGCCTATAAGCTGAGTAAACGCCAGCTTAGGGCCTCGCATTTAGGGGACCTCAGAACTCAGATTTCATACGCAGATATGCACGTTTATTTTATTAGAAGAGAAAGCTTCAACGAAAAACATACCTAGAACTTAGGGCCTCCGGTTACCTAAAACCGGCCCTGAGCTCAATCCTGTCAGGGTCAAAGTAATTTAATGGTTTCCTGAGTCAGACAAACTGACAAGGAGGCAGACAGACTGTCAGATAGAAACATTTAGTCATTCAGTCAGACAGAATTACTGACAGAAAGGCAGGATGTCAAATAGATGGACAGAGAGAAAATGCAGGCGGATGATAAATACAGACTAACAAGCAAACAAACAGGTGTGCAGGTATAAGGGCAGACAGATAAACAGACAATAAGTAGGCAGGTGAGCATTCGTATAAATTTGTTCTAATTTTTTTCACCTCCTTTTCTTACTTTAACCTTCAAATGACCTTGAACATGAGGTGATAAAAGTCAACCGACATCGGATTCGAACTCAGAGACCCCCCAAGAGCCTATGTGTGAATTTTTTCAGATTTTTTCAAAAACCTTTTCTTAGGTTGACCTTCAAATGACCTTGAACCTGACGTGATAGAGCTTAACCGACCTCGGCAACGGAATCAGTGACCCCAAAACCCCTGGGTACCTAGGTAGAGTCCGGTGTATTTTTTTTGTATATATATATATGTGCATTTGTATCGTGTCCGCCTCCTTACAAATTTGTGGCGCCCGCACCTCCACTAGAAATAATATAGATAGATTAGTTCTGTTTACATATACATAACCGCCAAATTTCACTTACCAAGGGCACGCGGAGAGGGGAAAGGATTTTTATCTTTTCTTACATACACTTTTTTGTTCATACGATTGGTATGTTTACACCTCGTTATATAAATAGTACCTCTCTGACTCAATGTATTTAAAACTGTTATATATAACGGTAGACTTTGCCTCCTTCGAGGTTGCCAGACTTCTATAGTGTAAAATGCTCTAGCGCTTGCGCAATTAGTTACGCTATGCAATCGTGTGCGTTTGTTATTATGATGATTCACATATATATATATATATATATGAATAAAGATAATATAACAAATTTCTTCGTGAAGATTTTTCGCACCAATACACAAGGCCGCACCTGGGTGTAAGCCTCCAAACATTGATAAACACTTGGTTTCTTCAGACCATAAACACTATTCTTGTAGACTAAATACTTCACCACGTCAGGATATAATATCTTTGAGAAGTCTTCCACATTTGTCGAATATTCATTTGGCTCAACTTCGACAGCCAAATTGTAGTCAATTGGTACTTAAATTTTAAATAAGCTTTTAATAATACTATACATTCTATCCATTCTATAAATTGTTTTAAACAAGTAAAAAACGAAAAACATAAGTAAACAATCCACAATTTGAGGAAAAACTAGGTAAGTACTACACAACACACGAAACTGTCTTTGTATAATGAAAACTATATTTAAAACTGCATTCCTCAATAGTTGATAGCACAGAAAAGTTATTTAAAGTGAAGGGAATCTGTGAATTTCAAATTGAAAACTTGGCACAGAAAATATAGGTTAGGTATTACGTCATTATTCAAATTTGTTGGTGAAGTTAGGTATTTTTCATATACTTTTCATAGTTATGAAAGAAGATAAATATGTGTATGTGAATATTGTATTCTTTTTGTTTGTACTTAAAAGAAAAATTAAAGTGGGTACATAGTACATACTTTTAGATTCATTCTTTTTTCGTCAATTTATTTCATATCTTAGTATGTAATTGCATGACGAAAATTTGTTAATATGAAATTTGCCGGTAAATTGTATATACTTTTGTTTATATGCTTTTTACAGTCGTAAAAGTATGTACAATTCTGCTACGTATTTCAGCTTAGTCTGATGTGAGCAATATAGTATGTACTATTATCATATGAAATAGAATCATACTCAAAAAGTACGTATATTTATAAATCACACATACTAAGTACGATCTGTGTTATGTGGGAAGTTATTCGTCTAGTGATTCCCAGGTGTCGAGTACCGAAAGTACTTCAGGAAGTGTATAATGGAGCATCCGGTGGACACTTCGGCGTTAATAAGACCCTGAATAAAGTACGAGAACGATTTTATTGGGTAAATAGTCGTCAGGATGTTGAAGCTTGGTGTCGCAATTGCAAAATTTATGCAGCCAGTAAGGGACCACAGACTAGAAGTAGGGATGTAATGAAGCAATATAATGTCGGAGCTCCTTTCGAGAGGATTGCGATCGATATAGCCGGTCCATTCCCAGTAACCAAGGACAGTAACAAGTACATACTGGTTGCTATGGACTATTTTAGTAAGTGGCCAGAGGCCTATGTGATTCCAAACCAAGAAGCAGTCACTGTCGCTAAAGTCTTGGTAGATAATTGGTGTACTCCTGGAGCAGCATTCAGATCAAGGCAGCAAATCTGCAAGTTATTGGGGATACACAAAACACGGACAACAGCCCTTCACCCTCAATCAGATCAGACTGCCGTGTAATTTGATTTTCAGAACACCAGGCGGAGAACAGCTTCCTGTGAACAGCTATGTGGATGAAACGAGTGAACGGTTAAGAAATGTTCATGAACTGGTTGGAGACCAAATCACCATAGCCAGTGACCGAATGAAGGCTCGATACGACCGTAAGGGTAGTTCAGAAGGGTTCAAGGCAGGAGATCTGGTTTGGCTTTACAACCCACAGCGAAAGAAAGTGAAGTCACCGAAACTTCAACCGCCTTGGGATGGACCGTATACCGTTATTACCCGAATTAATGATGTCGCTTATCGGATTCAACGAAGCAAAAAGTCCAAGATGAAGATCGTACATTTGGATAGACTGGCAAAATACACTGATGATTCTAAATTGCCTGACCGGAACGATCCGGCTTAAGGAGGGGGCAGTGTCACCCTTGGGGGTAGGCAACACTAAATACACTGTTACATTGTTACGTTACTTACGCCATCTGTGAGACACCGGTAGAAATACGTTCTGGATCATTATATAAGGAGATCGAAACTTCTACACTGCTCTATATGACGCTCGCGTCATTTCTAGAAGTAACTGATAGGGTATATAAGGATGTATTCTCGGCGGGAAGTTTAAGTTTGAATTGACAAGTAAGGTTAAAACTACGAAGTGAATATAAAGTGTAAATATCAAACAACAAACATTGTTAAAGGATATTTTTAGTGAGTAAAAGTGTATTGTGAAGTATCTAGAATTAGAACAGTGTAAAATTGATTATAATAATTTGAGAACAAAAATAAAAAAAGATATCAAAATAGCTCACAAAATTATATTACAAACGTTGAGAATAGTGATGCCGCCGAGACGAGATAATTCTCGATCTCGTCTCGTCTCGTCTCGAAATTCGAGATCGAGATAGACATTTTCAGGTCTCGAATATTCGAGACGAGATCGAGAAGAAATAATCTAATTCTCGATTTCTCTCGAGATTCTCGATTTTAAAAATTTATGAAGAATTTTTAAACAAAGCAGAATGGTTACAGGTTATAGCATTTTATTTTCACAAAGAAATACATTATCCATAATGAACAAAAACATAGTCTCGTAAATTTTAGTTATTTTAAATGTTTTTTCAAAAATTCGCATGACTGCCAAGAGTTTAAACACAGCAGTGCCCTAGCAAAATCATTATCAAGCCTGTTGCGGTGTTTGCGAATAATCAATCCGGCTTTTGAAAACAACCTTTCAGCTGGTACACTGGTTGCCGATATAGCCAAAAAGTCTCTAGCCATTCTAGCAAGGTTCGGATACAAAACTTGGTGATTGCTCCACCAGACCAATATTTCTACATCTTCACTGGTTCGAGGTGTCGATGCGATGTGTAATCATTGATTTCTTTTCTCCAGTTATCAATTGTACTAGTACTAGTGGACTTTTTAAACAGAGCAGATATATTAAAGGAATCACTTTCATCCGAATCATCTTGCTCAGAGCCAGAGGAGGCTTGTTTTTGACTTGGTGATGGTGTGAATAAACTTTGTAATAAAATGTTTTATAAATTTCTTCGAATTTCTTGACTGATAATGTCTTTAGTTCGCGACCCCAGGAAGTTAGTGCAAATGTTTCAATTTTGTGACGTGGATCTAAAATTAATGCTACACAGTAATTCCAATTAGTTTTCCTATAGTGTTTCAAAAGTTTTTCTTTCCCAGCCTGGAATGCCAGCAATAAGTTTTCGTCAACTAAGTCTCGATCTTCCTTATTTTCAAGGGTTATTACTAGGGATTCGATTTTATCTAATAACATATTTTTATCTAATAACATATATAATTTTTTTGGAACTTTAACGTAGTTGCTTTTGCAAAAATCATATGTCTAATAATGAAACGTGAATAACTACCTTTTTGTGAATAATAGCCTTTTGGTTCTTCCTTTTGTTTCTTAATAGGTATAAGTATTAGTGCAAAGTAATAATCAATAAAAATTATTTTGAAAGTGATTTTTTATTTTTAAATAAATTTAATAAAATAGAAAAACAAATAGCATAGATATGAAATTGATATCAATGAATTCAGAAAAAAATCTATAATTTATTGAACATAAGGAGCCACCACCTTTCCATTTGAAAAAAAAGTTTTCGATAAAAAAGTGATATGTTCAATTTTGGAGGCTTCGTAAATAGTTATTAATGAAATTAAACGAAAAATTATATTTTTCCCTTGGACTTTAGCTGCCGTAGAACAAATTTTGGTATTCCAAAGCACTCTAGACGAATGTCTTAAAATGCTTGAACATCGACTCAAAAACTCGCAAAAATATCATGGTTTACTCAGAATGTTGTCTTGAATCCAAATATGTAAAAATATATAGGGTGTTCCATTTAAAAATCGAAAGTTGCGGTCATTTCCGGGTAAACCGGAAATGGTCTTATGCCGTTCTTTATGTCCAAAAATTCACTTTTATAGGTAGTTTATGCACCCCAAATTTAAATGGATAAGTTAAAAAATAAAAGAGATATAGGGGGGAGCCACTATTCTGTGGCACCCGGTATATTATCTTTATTTATATATATATATATATATATATATATATACATGCATTTAGTACTCATACACCTCCGAATGTTATATGGTTAGGTGGTGTTTGCCTCCGATTTTACGCGTTCGCCTCCGATTTCGGAGGCGGAGACGTTTTGTGTTGTTTTCATCGCGAATGTCTTGATAATTAGTAAATTCATGACTCATTATTATCAATAATGATCAGCTTTATTGGTGCGCATATAAGATTATGACAAAAAGGGAAGAAATAGAGAGATAGAAGCATTTAACGACACTTTTTTTGGAGGCGGAAAATACCTATAAACATATGTAAACATACACCATAGTCCACTACATTTTTTACCAGGTGGCGCTGCTGTTTTAAACACTTGATGTATATAGGTATTAAATGCTTCCTTACAATAAAGTAGCGATATCGCCTCCTAAACTTGGCAACATAGTAAAGAGGCATACTATTCCTAAATACATCTATAGATATGGTAACTAAAATTATCTTACTAAAAATATAAATAACTTTAATACACAGAAATAATACTTTCTAGAGACCAATGGGTTTTTAAATTTTTTTAATTTGGGAATAAAAAAACGTTTATTTTGTTCAGAAACAAATATTTTTGTACCCCTTTATAGCTTAGAGCAAATTAAAAAAGGTATTTGTTTAAGGTATCTATTTAACAGGACACGAACATTCCTTAACGTAACTAGTTGCCCTTAATCCACTATTTGTCACTGCTGCTGGCCTTATATAGTAAATGTAAAAAAAAAATTAGAAGACGATTTTTATTGGGGCTGGGGGGTGGGCTAAAAAGCAGAAAATAAAAGAATAATAATAACACAGGTCAACATTTAGTTTAAAAAAATACACAGGACTCTACCTAGGTACCCAGGGGTTTTTAGGGTCACTGATTCCGATGCCGAGGTCGGTTAAGCTCTATCACGTCAGGTTCAAGGACATCTGGAGGTCAAACTAAGAAAAGGTGGTTGAAAAAATCTGATAAAATTTACACATAGGTGAGTCCGAATTCGGTGTTCGCTTACCCTTAAAAGGCATCCGGAGGTCATTTCAAGGTTAATTTGAGAAAAACGGAGAGGAAGCTGTTAAAAATCTGAAAAAATTTACATATAGGGTTTTTGGGTCGCTGAGTCTGTATCCGATGCCGGTTGACCTCTATCACGTCAGTTTCAAGGTCACTTGAAGGTCAAACTAAGAAAATGTGATTGAAAAAATCTGAAAAAATTCACGCATAGGTTTTTGGGATCGATGAGTCCGAATCCGGTGTTCGTTTACCCTTAAAAGGCATCCGGAGATCATTTCAAGATTAATTTGAGAAAAACAGAGGAGAAGCTGTCAAGAAATATGAAAAAACTTATATATAGGTTTTTTGAGTCGCTGAGTCTGCATTCGATGTCGGTTGACCTCTATCACGTCCGTTTCAAGGTCATTTGAAGGTTAAAGTAAGAAAAGGTGGTTGAAAGAATCTGAAAAAATTCACACAGGTTTTTCGGGTCGCTGAGTCCGAATCCATTGTTCGCTTACCCTTAAAAAAAGAGGCATCCAGAGGTCATTTCAAGGTCATTCTGAGGTCATTTCAAGCCGGCATTCGTCCGCCAGCTTTAGCTGCACATGAAGATTCTTCGGCTATCTCAGTGCAAATATATTTAACTCAATGAATCACCTACCTATTTTCTTCTGTATTAGAAGAGAAAGCTTCAACGAAAAACATACCTAGAGCTTAGGGCCTCCGGTTACCTAAAACCGGCCCTGAGCTCAATCCTGTCAGGGTCAAAGTAATTTAATGGTTTCCTGAGTCAGACAAACTGACAAGGAGGCAGACAGACTGTCAGATAGAAACATTTAGTCATTCAGTGAGATAGAATTACTGACAGAAAGGCAGGATGTCAAATAGATGGACAGAGAGAAAATGCAGGCGGATGATAAATACAGACTAACAAGCAAACAAACAGGTGTGCAGGTATAAGGGCAGACAGATAAACAGACAATAAGTAGGCAGGTGGAGCATTCGTATAAATTTTTTCTAATTTTTTTCACCTCCTATTCTTACTTTAACCTTCAAATGACCTTGAACATGAGGTGATAAAGGTCAACCGATATCGGATTCGGACTCAGAGACCCCCCAAGAGCCTATGTGTGAATTTTTTTAGATTTTTTCAAAAACCTTTTCTTAGGTTGACCTTCAAATGACCTTGAACCTGACGTGATAGAGCTTAACCGACCTCGGCAACGGAATCAGCGACCCCAAAACCCCTGGGTACCTAGGTAGAGTCCGGTGTATTTTTTCAAACTGAATGTTGACCAGTGTAATCTTCCACCTTCCAAAGATATTTTAAAAAGCTAGATTATTCTGGAGTAAAAATGTAAATATTTCCCTCTAGCAAGAAATAAAAATGTTTTAAAAAGCATTCGAGACCAAAACTCTAGAATATATTTGTTGGTTAATCATAAATTTTGCTATACTAATTAATGATAGTGTGTTGGAGTCATCTCGAATGCTTTTCAAAAATTTTTAAACAATTCAAAAATTTTTCTCTTACTGGAGGGAAATATTTACATTTTTGCTCCAAAATGATTAAGTTTTGAACATTTTACTTCTTTAAGTATATCATCTCTTTGAAATATTTTATATTATTTTCTGCTTTTCTGCATTCCGTTGGTTCCAAGTTTTCTCCTCGTCAAACATGAATTTGGAGAAATACTCTGTAAGAATGTTGACGTAATGCCTCGGATGTTGCTGGCAGTCTTCGTAGAATCCCGGTAGTACTAGATTGGCGGACTAACTTATTGAAGATAACGAATCTTTGATGATTCAAAGATATAATTTCTTTTTTCGTTGAGCTACGATTGTTGAATATACGGACAACCTCTTCGAGATCTTTTCTTTTATTGACGCATTCCACCGTTTGCACTTTTCCTTTACCAAAGAAAGCTGAAGTGTTATCGCATCCATTGAACGTGTGGCCATACAGCTTTTTAAAACTTCCGAGGACTGCTAGTCACGAGAACTGTAATCTTTATTTTTTATTTATCTCTGAGCCTCTCTTAAGAAATGGATATCTTTATCTTCAGGTGCGAGAGTGATAATCAATGCGAGAAGATCAATATCTTGTCCGAGGTTGACCACTTTATCGTTTCCATGAGATTCGTTTAAGGCGGTTTGAACTATGAGTACGTCAACGTCGTCTACAGCAGTAATTGTTTTGATTCCCTCGTTTCTAAATCTCTCCACCAATTGCGAAATAAACCGTTCCTTTTTGTGAGATTGTTTATCATTTTATTTTGCGTTTCAGTCAGTGGCGTGTTCTCATGAAAAACAATTTCCGGTGAAATGCGTTTCAAAAGACGCTGCTGTCTTTCGATGCTCTTCATACTGCAGTCAGCATATCCGTCAAACACTACAGTCACTTTTTGGCCGTAATGTTTACGAATAAAGCAGCTTCGGCCATAATACACGATGAATCAAATTGCCGCCATCAACAATGAACTGGCAATTGGAGAAATCTATTGGCCTCTCTCGTACAGCATTGAAAATATCATACAGACGATTTCTTAATTTTCCTTTCTTATTGAAGAGAAGAAGTGGAATTGAAGCAAGCTCAGAGTTGAAATATGACTCCAAATCTTCTTTTGTGTGAACAGTACAGATCATCCTCTAATATAATTGCAAAGGGGAAAATACATAAACTACTTGCGACAAAACCCTCTATATATGCATCTAATAGAGAAAATTCTGCTCAATTAATTTATTCCTGAGCATTTTTCTCGTTAAAGTAACCGGTTTTAAGATATTCGGAGTTAAACTTGGAATAGGATGGATTTTTACCTCTGCGCCCCAAACTACGCCTCTGTTCGGACGCTGTTAGCGCGAAATAGGTGAGGATAAGCTACAAGGTTAACAGTACATTTTTAATGCAGAATTTAACATGACGATTTTTTATTTCCTATACTTTTTTCTCTTTCGACGAACGGTTTACAAGATAAAAGTGAAAAACCAGCGTTAAGTTCCCGTAATATGGCCGAAGCAGCTCTATTCATAATCATTACGGACGTTTCACCCCTAAATTGTGGGGAACTATTCGGGTATCTATTTCGAACCCTATCTAGATTACGCATCCCAAATATTATTACTTTATAAATTATTTCTTCTAAAATATCTAATTTACGTGGACTAATATGTAACAATTGTGTTACAAAATTGAACTGATTCAATGATGTCTTTTGAAAAGCATTTTAAATAGTAATAATAATTCCCTTAAGAACATATTTTGAATTACATACATTATTCTACAATAGATATTTAGCGTGAACGGTTCATTTTAAAACAGATAATCGCACATTATCGGGTAAAACACCAATGTAATCTGATAGAGTATAACTTACACAATATGAATCATCATAATAACAAACGCACACGATTGCATAGCGCAACTAATTGCGCAAGCGCTAGAGCATTTTACACTATAGAAGTCTGGCAACCTCGAAGGAGGCAAAGTCTACCGTTATATATAACAGTTTTAAATACATTGAGTCAGAGAGGTACTATTTATATAACGAGGTGTAAACATACCAATCGTATGAACAAAAAAGTGTATGTAAAAAAAGATAAAAATCCTTTCCCCTCTCCGCGTGCCCTTGGTAAGTGAAATTTGGCGGTTATGTATATGTAAACAAAACTAATCTATCTATATTATTTCTAGTGGAGGTGCGGGCGCCACAAATTTGTAAGGAGGCGGACACGATACAAATGCACATATATATATATATATATATATATATATTGTTGTGACATTTGCAAAAATATATATTTTAGGGCAAAAGCCAGAGAAAATAAGCCATCGTAGCAACAGACAGAGGTACATAACTCATTGCACGATATTGTTACCTTCGTGTATGAGGAACTGCACTTACAACCCTTCGATGAAGCTAGGGGAGGTCAATAACCTCAAGTAAGACTTAAAATGTGATATGGCAGCTTAAGTAAAACACCTCTATTTGAAAAAAGCTCACATGCATTATGTTTAGTATAATTTATGATAATTAGGTATAAAAGGATACACCCAGTAGGGTAAACCATATGTAAAAAGTAGACAAACCTTATAATATGTTAAAATAACTAATTAGAGAGACCACAGCAAGGGCTCAAATGTGTAGAATCAAGCTTTGTTCTTGTAGAAACCATAAACTCTCTGAACACTCTCGTAGTGGACTCGTCAAACTAAAAAATTAAAACATTTTATTAAAATAGTGCTACAAATTAGAGTAAAGGAAAATAATAGCGGACAATGATGACGTATTGAGTACTAGAATACGTATATGAACGCTAATAATGAGAAAAATTAACATAAAATCTAGTTATAAGAAAATTTAAAAAAATATCTCTCGGCAAACATACATATAAGAAGGTTTTACAAAAAGGACACATCGTAATGAGATAAAACTCACAGAAAATAAAGACTAGTACCTGTTAGTGAAGTGCAGCGTAAAATCTCTGAACTGTGACATGTTAGGAGGTATTTCTTAATAAATCTTTGTGTATTCTAGATACCTTCACATAAAATGAACTGCAACTTTTCTTAAAACTCCTTTAGATATAATATTTCTTATCCTGGTGTGAATTCAGGACACCAGTGTTGTTTTGTGTAACGTTTGATAGGACACTATGTATTAGTTTAGGCACTGCTCACCGATGAACTTGGAGGTGGGTACCTAAAATGTTTGTTCACATATAATTATGTTTTAAACCTATCTAGGTAATAAGTGTTTGTAGATAATTAATAATTAGTGTATTAAGTAAGATCTGGGCAAATTTTAAGTAGTTTTATGTAGTAATAAGGTCAGAAAATAGCAATATAGAATATTTATCAAAGTGTCTTAAAAATCATTATGGGGGTACAAATGGGGTACCAGAATGATTGGGAGTGCATAGTAAAGCTCATTCCAATGTTAAAATGTGCATATGATAAGTAAAAAGCATAAAAAAGTACATGTTCAAAAAAATCAAAATTCTTTATTAAAATCATACTATCTGATTTTTGTATTCCTGTCAATCTCAGCGAATAAAAACGCGAGAAGTGGCAAAAACAGTCTAGTAAACGCGGTCGTAGAGGCAACATGTTATAAATTTTACTCCTGAAAACTCCTAACCTAAAATTTATTTAATGAAAATTTACCCTATTGTTTGAAACCGTGTGTTTACGGAAGTAATCATATATGAAATTTTGAAAGGAGTTAGGAATGATAATTTTAATAAGTATTCTATGCTTAAAATATAAATGTTATGAAAATGTTGTAAACTAGACTCAAAGTTTCCAAAGCCGACTCGCATATTTATCCATTTTAAATATCTAAGGTACTTACCTTAATATAAAATTTAATTCTTTTAAAAACCCGTGTTTCGAAAGTGATTTCCTTAAAATAAAGTGTCCCGAAGGAAGAAAATAAGGGAAAATAAATAAATCAGCTTTATCCAATCATCTGAACTTCTAGTGATCTTCTAGCACCTGCGGTTGGTAACATCAGTAACCAGCTTTGAACGAGAATCCAGGGGCGTACTCACACCAGTTGTGCGCGATTGAGCTCAGCGGCGTTACGAGAGCGGTAAAGTATAAAGGTACCTTATCGGTTATATTTTCACTGATCAGTTGATAAAATTTTGAATATATTTGCAAAGGCCAATAAATAAAACGCATAATTATCCATTCATCTTAAACTTTATTTATGTAAACTGTGTATTTGTTAAATTCATAAATTTACCTCGTCCAGATCATTAAATTTTGTAATCTTTGTTTGAAATATTGGTGTATTATTTCAGTTGCTAGAGAGTACATTGCATTTCAGGAACCGGCTATCTGAGAGGGAGTTGTACTGCACAGTCGCGGTACCCTCATGCTCTGAGGTGTGGCAGCATCGAGTTCTCTCTCGACTGTCGCATCCGATGGTTTAGGCCATCTTCACAACAATATATATATATATATATATATATACATGCATTTAGTACTCATACACCTCCGAATGTTATATGGTTAGGTGGTGTTTGCCTCCGATTTTAGGCGTTCGCCTCCGATTTTAGGCGTTCGCCTCCGATTTCGGAGGCGGAGACGTTTTGTGTTGTTTTCATCGCGAATGTCTTGATAATTAGTAAATTCATGACTCATTATTATCAATAATGATCAGCTTTATTGGTGCGCATATAAGATTATGACAAAAAGGGAAGAAATAAAGAGATAGAAGCATTTAACGACACTTTTTTTGGAGGCGAAAAATACCTATAAACATATGTAAACATACACCATAGTCCACTACATTTTTTACCAGGTGGCGCTGCTGTTTTAAACACTTGATGTATATAGGTATTAAATGCTTCCTTACAATAAAGTAGCGATATCGCCTCCTAAACTTGGCAACATAGTAAAGAGGCATACTATTCCTAAATACATCTATAGATATGGTAACTAAAATTATCTTACTAAAAATATAAATAACTTTTATACACAGAAATAATACTCTCTAGAGATCAATGGGTTTTTAAATTTTTTCAATTTGGGAATAAAAAAACGTTTATTTTGTTCAGAAACAAATATTTTTGTACCCCTTTATAGAGTAAATTAAAAAAGGTATTTGTTTAAGGTATTTATTTAACAGGACACGAACATTCCTTAACGTAACTAGTTGCCCTTAATCCACTATTTGTCACTGCTGCTGGCCTTATATAGTAAAAGTAAAAAAAATTAGAAGACGATTTTTATTGGGGGGGGGGGGGGGCTAAAAAGCAGAAAATAAAAGAATAATAATAACACAGGTCAACATTTAGTTTAAAAAAATACACAGGACTCTACCTAGGTACCCAGGGGTTTTTGGGGTCGCTGATTCCGATGCCGAGGTCGGTTAAGCTCTATCACGTCCGGTTCAAGGACATATGAAGGTCAAACTAAGAAAAGGTGGTTGAAAAAATCTGAGAAAATTTACACATAGGTTTTTGGGGTCGCTGAGTCTGAATTCGGTGTTCGCTTACCCTTAAAAGGCATCCGGAGGTCATTTCAAGGTTAATTTGAGAGAAACGGAGAGGAAGCTGTTAAAAAATCTGAAAAAACTTACATATAGGGTTTTTGGGTCGCTGAGTCTGTATCCGATGCCGGTTGACCTCTATCACGTCAGTTTCAAGGTCACTTGAAGGTCAAACTAAGAAAAGGTGATTGAAAAAATTCACGCATAGGTTTTTGGGATCGGTGAGTCCGAATCCGGTGTTCGTTTACCCTTAAAAGGCATCCGGAGGTCATTTCAAGGTTAATTTGAGAAAAACAGAGGAGAAGCTGTCAAAAAATCTGAAAAAACTTATATATAGGTTTCTTGAGTCGCTGAGTCTGCATTCGATGTCGGTTGACCTCTATCACGTCAGTTTCAAGGTCATTTTAAGGTTAAAGTAAGAAAAGGTGGTTGTAAGAATCTGAAAAAATTCACACAGGTTTTTCTGGTCGCTGAGTCCGAATCCATTGTTCGCTTACCCTTAAAAAAAAGAGGCATCCAGAGGTCATTTCAAGCCGGCATTCGTCCGCCAGCTTTAGCTGCACATGAAGATTCTTCGGCTATCTCAGTGCAAATATATTTACCTCAATGAATCACTTACCTATTTTCTTCTGTGAAAGGATGGCCTTTAGGTATAGTTGCAGAAGCAGAGCGAACATGCAAGTAAAGAGTACCACGAGCGTTGGCTTCACTCACTTGGAGCTCAATCAGTGCTGGTTTTGCCTATAAGCTAAGTAAACGCCAGCTCAGGGCCTCGCATTTAGGGGGCCTCAGAACTCAGATTTCATACGCAGATATGCACGTTTATTTTATTAGAAGAGAAAGCTTCAACGAAAAACATACCTAGAGCTTAGGGCCTCCGGTTACCTAAAACCGGCCCTGAGCTGAATCCTGTCAGGGTCAAAGTAATTTAATGGTTTCCTGAGTCAGACAAACTGACAAGGAGGCAGACAGACTGTCAGATAGAAACATTTAGTCATTCAGTCAGACAGAATTACTGACAGAAAGGCAGGATGTCAAATAGATGGACAGAGAGAAAATGCAGGCGGATGATAAATACAGACTAACAAGCAAACAAACAGGTGTGCAGGCATAAGGGCAGACAGATAAACAGACAATAAGTAGGCAGGTGAGCATTCGTATAATTTTTTTCTAATTTTTTTCACCTCCTGTTCTTACTTTAACCTTCAAATGACCTTGAACATGAGGTGATAAAGGTCAACCGACGTCGGATTCGGACCCAGAGACCCCCCAAGAGCCTATGTGTGAATTTTTTTAGATTTTTTCAAAAAACTTTTCTTAGGTTGACTTTCAAATGACCTTGAACCTGACGTGATAGAGCTTAACCGACCTCGGCAACGGAATCAGCGACCCCAAAACCCCTGGATACCTAGGTAGAGTCCGGTGTATTTTTTCAAACTGAATGTTGACCAATGTAATCTTCCACCTTCCAAAGATATTTTAAAAACCTAGATTATTCTGGAGCAAAAATGTAAATATTTCCCTCTAGCAAGAAATAAAAATGTTTTAAAAAGCATTCGATACCAATTCTAGAATATATTTGTTGGTTAATCATAAATTTTGCTATACTTATTAATGATAGTTTGTTGGAGTCATCTCGAATGCTTTTCAAAAATTTTTAAACAATTCAAAAATTTTTCTCTTGCTGGAGGGAAATATTTACATTTTTGCTCCAAAATGATTAAGTTTTGAACATTTTACTTCTTTAAGTATATCATCTCTTTGAAATATTTTATATTATTTTCTGCTTCTCTGCATTCCGTTGGTTTCAAGTTTTCTCCTCGTCAAACATGAATTTGGAGAAATACTCTGTAAGAATGTTGACGTAATGCCTCGGATGTTGCTGGCAGTCTTCGTAGAATCCCGGTAGTACTAGATTGGCGGACTAACTTATTGAAGATAATGAATCTTTGCTGATTCAAAGATGTAATTTCTTTTTTCGTTGAGCTACGGTTGTTGAATATACGGACAACCTCTTCGAGATTTTTCTTTTATTGACGATTTCCACCGTTTGTACTTTTCCTTTACCAAAGAAAGCTGAAGTGTTATCGCATCCACTGAACGTGTGGCCATACAGCTTTTTAAAACTTCCGAGGACTGCAAGTCACGAGAACTGTAATCTTTATTTTTTATTTGTCTCTGAGCCTTATCTTCAGGTGCGAGAGCGATAATCAATGCGAGAAGATCAATATCTTGTCCGAGGATGACCACTGTATCGTTTCCATGAGATTCGTTTAAGGCGGTTTGAACTATGAGTACGTCAACGTCGTCTACAGCAGTAATTGTTTTGATTCCCTCGTTTTTAAATCTCTCCACCAATTGCGAAATAAACCATTCCTTTTTGTGAGATTGTTTATCATTTTATTTTGCGTTTCAGTCAGTGGCGTGTTCTCATGAAAAACAATTTCCGGTGAAACGCGTTTCAAAAGACGCTGCTGTCTTTCGATGCTCTTCATACTGCAGTCAGCATATCCGTCAAACACTACAGTCACTTTTTGGCCGTAATGTTTACGAATAAAGCTGCTTCGGCCATACTACACGATGAATCAAATTGCCGCCATCAACAATGAACTGGCAATCGGAAAAATCTATTGGCCTCTCTCGTACAGCATTGAAAATATCATACAGACGATTTCTTAATTTTCCTCATTAACCCTTTCTTATTGAAGAGAAGAAGTGGAATTGAAGCAAGCTCAGAGTTGAAACATGACTCCAAATCTTCTTTTGTGTGAACAGTACAGATTATCCTCTAATATAATTGCAAAGAAGGGGAAAATACATAAACTACTTGCGACAAAACCCTCTATATATGCATCTAATAGAGAAAATTCTGCTCAATAAATTCATTCCTGAGCATTTTTCTCGTTAAAGTAACCGGTTTTAAGATATTCGGAGTCAAACTTGGAATAGGATGCATTTTTACCTCTGCGCCCCAAACTACGCCTCTGTTCGGACACTGTTAGCGCGAAATAGGTGAGGATAAGCTACAAGGTTAATAGTACATTTTTTATGCAGAATTTAACATGATGATTTTTTTATTTCCTATACTTTTTTCTCTTTCGACGAACGGTTTACAAGATAAAAGTGAAAAACCAGCGTTAAGTCCCCGTAATATGGCCGAAGCAGTTCTATTCATAATCATTACGGACGTTTCACCCCTAAATTGTGGGGAACTATTCGGGTATCTATTTCGAACCCTATCTAGATTACGCATCCCAAATATTATTACTTTATAAATTATTTCTTCTAAAATATCTAATTTACGTGGACTAATATGTAACAATTGTGTTACAAAATTGAACTGATTCAGTGATGTCTTTTGAAAAGCATTTTAAATAGTAATAATAATTCCCTTAAGAACATATTTTGAATTACATACATTATTCTACAATAGATATTTAGCGTGAACGGTTCATTTTAAAACAGATAATCGCACATTATCGGGTAAAACACCAATGTAATCTGATAGAATATAACTTACACAATATGAATCATCATAATAACAAACGCACACGATTTCATAGCGCAACTAATTGCGCAAGCGCTAGAGCATTTTACACTATAGAAGTCTGGCAACCTCGAAGGAGGCAAAGTCTACCGTTATATATAACAGTTTTAAATACATTGAGTCAGAGAGGTACTATTTATATAACGAGGTGTAAACATACCAATCGTATGAAAAAAAAAGTGTATGTAAAAAAAGATAAAAATCCTTTCCCCTCTCCGCATGCCCTTGGTAAGTGAAATTTGGCGGTTATGTATATGTAAACAGAACTAATCTATCTATATTATTTCTAGTGGAGGTGCGGGCACCACAAATTTGTAAGGAGGCGGACACGATACAAATGCACATATATATATATATATATATATATATATATATATATATATATACATCCCGCTATCAATGCTGCGTCCTTTCACAAGCCAACCTTACTGCGTCTCCCAGAAATACGCTAGTTAGCTCAAATCTAATGAAGTATATTGGATCTACTAACCAAATTCAGTTAATATCTGGTTTTAGAATTGTAATAACTCAAGAAACAAAAAAGTTTAATATACAGGACAATACTGCGTCCTTTCAAAAACAGCACGTTATTGCGTCGGAGAATAATTTCATTCTTCTTCAATACAATGCTGCGTCCGAGATGACTACTTTTTGTGAAACTTAGCATATTACTGCGTCCGGCGCGGTTGTCATATTTACCCTAATAATTTTATTGCACTTGTAGTAGAACAAATCGATAGCCGTCAGTTATTTCTAAATGTCAGTAAAATTCGAAATATGATTTTTCTGTCGATTATTATTTTAGGATCAGTTTTTCAATTGTGCACTAAAAGTAGCCTCAAATTTGCAATATAAAATGCTGAATTTAGGAGATCAATGGAATTTTGGATAGATGTTCATTTTTATTTACTCCTTCACTAAGCGATGGGTTCACCTTAGAATAGAAGGGAGAGCATATGCTTCTTGCTTTTGCTTTTTGCACATATGATAAGTGTTTTAGTCTTGAAAGTTGAAAAACATATTTCTTGAAGTACGAATATCTTTGATAATAAATGCCTTCGGATTTACTATTTTGTAAAGAACAATGTTAAAAAGGGGGTTTTTCAGGGATGAAAAATATTCATCCGAATTGATTAAATCACCTTAGTATGATAAAAAAGACAAAATCCACCACCTTAATTGGTGGGGATGGGTGTAGGAGTATTCAGAAGTCATCACATTATAATAGCCTTTTAATAAGGAATTTTGTTTTTTTTTAATAAATAAATAATCGTATATTATGTATTGTAACTTACACCGTTCTTATGGCTGGTGAAAGGTGAGGGGAACGCGAGGGAGAGCCTTTTTTGGCCCATTCACGGTAAAGTGTAGAAACCATCTTTTTACTAGTATGAATACGAATCTGTCATTCGATTTGGCTAAAAACATCGGGAAGACAGTAACAAATAACTCTTATTTGGGGGGTGGCATTGAAATTGATATTATAGCTTGCAACAAAAAGTTATTCTTTAGTGCAGGAAATTCTTTCAAGATACTCAGTTTCATTAGGTAAGTAATGAAAGAAGCAAAAATTTTAAATTTACCATCCCTCCCCCTCGTTTCCCTCACCCTTCACCACCCTAAGAACGGTGTATATTTACAATATTACTCCTTGTTAAATGGCTATTATCAGGTTATTATTACTTCTGAATACTCTTACACCCATCCCCCCCAATCAAGGTGGTGGATTTTATCTTTTAACAGTTTTTATTGGTTTTAATTGCAAAAGAAATCCGTAATCACCCAATTTGATGTTTTTCTATCATAAAGAGGTGATTTAGTCAATTCAGATGAATATTTCTCACCTCTGAATATTTCTCATATTTTTGGGGTTGGGGTGTAAGGTGTGCGTATCACTATTCAGAAAATATGACTTGTTTTTAAATTAAAAAATTCTTTAATTATTTAAATAACTTTGGGTTGGGAACATGAGAACCTTCACTTTATGGCGCCCAAATAAGGGTCTTCTTTTAATGTGCTCCCTAGACTGGCAAAACTGGCAACGGATTCGTTTTCAACACCCCAAAATTAGTAAAAAAAGATGGCTTCAACACTTTACCGCGTTAGAACTTTTAAAAACTGTTTTTATGAAGATAAAAATTTTTGTACTCATATTTAATATCAATTTAATTAATTAATTTAATTTAATTCTTTTCTAAACCAGAAACCAAATATTATTGGAAAAAGAGGAGATTTATTTTCTATATATCTACAGTTTCAACTAAGGATGTTGAACTTCTTGTAAATAAATTAAAGTCTTCAAACTCTAATGGTCATGATATTTCTAATAATTTGGATAAAAAATGCAAATATGCGATAAGCGGTCCATTTCTATAGAGAAAGGCATATTTTCCAGTAAATTTAAAAGAGCCATAGTATCCTCATTATACCAGAAGGGAGATCCAAATGACTATAATAATAATTATGAAGCCATTAGTCTACTATGTAGAATTTCTAAAATTTTAGAACTTCATCTCAAGGAGCAATTATCAGATTTTTTACATCGGAATATGTTACGTCTCCTGCTGAACATGGTTTCACTACGAACAAAAGCAACAAGTCTGCGTTGTGTGATTTTCATCATAAAATCATTAAAGCTTTAGACAACAAGAAATCAGTTGTGGGTCTTTTCGAAGATTTCTCACAAGCTTTTGATTTGGTAGAGTATCAGCTGCTTAAGACCAAACTAGCACTATACGGTATTCGACTAACTGATTTACAAATATTTTCCTCCTATTTAGACAACAGGACACAAATTGTAAAAATGGTCGGTGGAGTTGAAAGTAATATTTGTGATATTACACAAGGAGTTCCACAGGGGTCAATTTTGGGATCACTTTTATATATAATATTTACTAACTATGTGGTCAGCCATCAACAAAAGATACCAAATGTTCATGTGATCTGTTATGCTGATGATACAAACGTTCTAGTTACCGGCAACAACGTAATTGAAGAAAAAAACACTGAAAGATTTTATCAAGAAATCATACATTGGTCTCAAAATAATAACCTAATTCTAAATAAAACAAAGACAGTTTCAATACAATTTTCACTGAATAATAATTCCAAGAGCTTAACACTTTTTAGTGGTACTGACTGGGAAATAAAAACTTGTTGAAAATTTTTAGCTCAAATAGCAATTTAATTCGCTAATTTCTAATCATGTGTGCTGAAACAACCAATCAGAACAAAATTACACTGATAAGATCCCTTAGGGATGTTTTCACTTATATTATCCAGTTTGACAGTTCAATAACACAGGTCATGAATGTTGTTGTGCAGCTAAGGTCATTTCAGAAGTAATTTTTTGCGCTGAATCCGAATCTGGCCTCATCACGTCAGGATTTTGAAATATTTGAAGTTAAGTACTTAAAAAATGACTTTTTTAGCAAGTTTTCAAGTTGTGTCTAGAACCCAAAAAATTTTTCAGCTTATTTCTAATAAATATATCATTTAGTAACATCCTTCCTCTTTAAAATAAGCTTTCGAATGGTCATCTATGATGTTTCCTCGCAAAGTTATAGCCATTTTAAGGTGACATGAATTTGAAACCATGTTCCCTACAACCCAACAATCTTAACCAAACGACTCTAAACGAATCAAATTTAACACAACAATAGGAATAACCCAACATTCTTAAATCAAAGTTTGGTTAAAATTGAGGATCATGGTGCGCATGGTACTCGGGGAAACCTACTACGCATCCATTGTACTCGAGGAAACCCACTGCACATCTATAATACTCGTGGAAACCCACTGTGCATTCATGGTACCCGGAGAAACCTACTGCGCATTAATTGCGCACTCAAGGAAACCTTCTACTCATCCATAGTACTCGGGGAAACCCACTGCGCATACATTACACTCGAGGAAATCTACTGCGCATCCATTGTACTCGAGGAAACCCACTGCGCATCTACAGTACTGGGAGAAACCCATTGCACATCGCAATTTGATAACAATCCATTATTCTTACTCGTGTCTGATAGATTCTAATAAAAAGTATTTATGCCAAATTTCATGATTCTGGGTTTAACCGTTTCCGGAAGGCTTAAAAAACCTCCCCCTCCCCGTTCACCCCGTTCGGAGGTCTCTTTATCTCTCTATCACCCCTGTTTTGACCTCTTCAAAAAGTGAAAATCGAAATTTCGTCTTAACACGATCTAATAGATTTCAACAAAAATTCATGCATCATGCATCTAACCGTTTCTGGAAAAACCTAAAATTTCAACCTCCCTTTTTATCAAACAAAAAGGTATAATAATGGTTCTATTTATAGTTATTAGACTTATAATAAACCACACTATTTGATGAACTTGTAGTATATTATTCAACGAGCGGTAATGTAGGTAATAACTCACGCAAATGAAGTTTACAGCTTGAGCCGCAGGCAAGTGCTGTAATTCATCAAGTGGGTTATTACCATTACCGCAAGTTGAATACTATACTTTATCTACGATTATAACAATAAATATTAAATTAAGAAAATTTTGTTTTAATTAGGTACTCAGTTTGTTTATTAATAAAATTAACTGTAAAATTTAACTTAACTTAATTTAAGGATTTCTCTCGGACAGAGCCACACCTTCGTGAAGCGCGTTACGTCGATTTTGTTTATGGATACAATAAATTGTTCAAAAGCAGTTCATTAATTAGTATATAACCTTAAGAGTAAATAAAATAACCAAAAGTAGTTTATATTAGTCATAGATTTTTGTTGCTCCTAACTTAGCATACCTAGAATATTACCTACAATATCTTATTAATATTTCTATTTCTAATCCTATTTACATTCACAATATTGTCTGTAATTCTCCTATTTCCTTATTCAAAACAGTAACCATAAAATTAGCATAATGTCCTGTAGACAGACTGCCTTTGTATGTTCATTTACTTTAATCATCTGAAAATGTCACGTTGAGTGCCGAACTGCAGTAAGGTGCAAGTTACAATAATTTGGCGGTAAAAAATAAAGTAAATGTTAATGTTAATGTTGGTGTTTCATTATTATATCATCACAATTAATTACCACAAAGTAACGGCTTACCAGTTTAATTTTGGAGGAGGTATTGTTTTTATGATTATATATAACTAAATATTTGTAAATTATTTTCCGTTGAAATTAATTTCATTTCCTGAAAATAAATTTCTGTGATAAAAACATTCAGATTATAAGTAAGAAGATAACTGTTTAAATATGAAACATAATTACTTGTGAACTTATATAAATGTTCACAAGAATCTTACACTCGTCCGAACTCCGGCATTCCAAGTAAGCATGAAAGAATGACTGGATATTTAATAGTGCCGGTGTTGTCAAATCTCGGACGCAGCATTATACGATTTTTGAATAGAGAATATTTGAAGTATATTTATGTTCACAAATCTATGCGCCCCCAAACATATTTCGATGGAACTAAAAATATACTTTTAGTTTTACGGAACATATGATACTGCGTCCGAATCCAAAAAAAAACTCGGGTCGATATTTTGCTCAATTGAAACGAAACAGAACTCATTTCTATGTTTACATATAACCCAGGAGACGAAGAATATTTTGAGGTGCTGAAAATCGACCATTTCAGAGATTTGTTGAAGATAACACGGGAAAACAATACTGTGTCCGGTATGCAGACGCAGTATTGTACAGGATGCAGCAGTGTATGATATCGTGCACATGTACGGACGCAGCATTATTTGCAGGACAAATATATATATATATATATATATATATATATATATATATATATATATATTACTATATATATATATATATATATATATATATATATGAATAAAGATAATATACCGGGTGCCACAGAATAGTGGCTCCCCCTATATCTCTTTTATTTTTAAACTTATCCATTTAAAATTTGGGGTGCATAAACTACCTATAAAAGTGGATTTTTGGACATAAAGAACGGCATAAGACCATTTCCGATTTACCCGGAAATGACCGCAACTTTCGATTTTTAAATGGAACACCCTATATATTTTTACATATTTGGATTCAAGACAAGATTCTGAGTAAACCATGATGTTTTTGCGAGTTTTTGAGTCGATGTTCAAGCATTTTAAGACATTCGTCTAGAGTGCTTTGGAATACCAAAATTTGTTCTACGGCAGCTAAAGTCCAAGGGAAAAATATAGTTTTTCGTTTAATTTCATTAATAACTATTTACGAAGCCTCCAAAATTGAACATATCACTTTTTTATCGAAAACTTTTTTTTTTCAAATGGAAAGGTGGTGGCTCCTTATGTTCAATAAATTATAGATTTTTTTCTGAATTCATTGATATCAATTTCATATCTATGCTATTTGTTTTTCTATTTTATTAAATTTATTTAAAAATAAAAAATCACTTTCAAAATAATTTTTATTGATCCTTATACTTTGCACTAATACTTATACCTATTAAGAAACAAAAGGAAGAACCAAAAGGCTATTATTCACAAGAAGGTAGTTATTCACGTTTCATTATTAGACATATGATTTTTGCAAAAGTAACTACGTTAAAGTTCCAAAAAAATTATATATGTTATTAGATAAAAATATGTTATTAGATAAAATCGAATCCCTAGTAATAACCCTTGAAAATAAGGAAGATCGAGACTTAGTTGACGAAAACTTATTGCTGGCATTCCAGGCTGGGAAAGAAAAACTTTTGAAACACTATAGGAAAACTAATTGGAATTACTGTGTAGCATTAATTTTAGATCCACGTCACAAAATTGAAACATTTGCACTAACTTCCTGGGGTCGCGAACTAAAGACATTATCAGTCAAGAAATTCGAAGAAAGTTATAAAACATTTTATTACAAAGTTTATTCACACCATCACCAAGTCAAAAACAAGCCTCCTCTGGCTCTGAGCAAGATGATTCGGATGAAGGTGATTCCTTTAATATATCTGCTCTGTTTAAAAAGTCCACTAGTACTAGTACAATTGATAACTGGAGAAAAGAAATCAATGATTACACATCGCATCGACACCTCGAACCAGTGAAGATGTAGAAATATTGGTCTGGTGGAGCAATCACCAAGTTTTGTATCCGAACCTTGCTAGAATGGCTAGAGACTTTTTGGCTATACCGGCAACCAGTGTACCAGCTGAAAGGCTGTTTTCAAAAGCCGGATTGATTATTCGCAAACACCGCAACAGGCTTGATAATGATTTTGCTAGGACACTGCTGTGTTTAAACTCTTGGCAGTCATGCGAATTTTTGAAAAAACATTTAAAATAACTAAAATTTACGAGACTATGTTTTTGTTCATTATGGATAATGTATTTCTTTGTGAAAATAAAATGCTATAACCTGTAACCATTCTGCTTTGTTTAAAAATTCTTCATAAATTTTTAAAATCGAGAATCTCGAGAGAAATCGAGAATTAGATTATTTCTTCTCGATCTCGTCTCGAATATTCGAGACCTGAAAATGTCTATCTCGATCTCGAATTTCGAGACAAGACGAGACGAGATCGAGAATTATCTCGTCTCGGCGGCATCACTATTCTCAACGTTTGTAATATAATTTTGTGAGCTATTTTGATATCTTTTTTTATTTTTGTTCTCAAATTATTATAATCAATTTTACACTGTTCTAATTCTAGATACTTCACAATACACTTTTACTCACTAAAAATATCCTTTAACAATGTTTGTTGTTTGATATTTACACTTTATATTCACTTCGTAGTTTTAACCTTACTTGTCAATTCAAACTTAAACTTCCCGCCGAGAATACATCCTTATATACCCTATCAGTTACTTCTAGAAATGACGCGAGCGTCATATAGAGCAGTGTAGAAGTTTCGATCTCCTTATATAATGATCCAGAACGTATTTCTACCGGTGTCTCACAGATGGCGTAAGTAACGTAACAATGTAACAGTGTATTTAGTGTTGCCTACCCCCTTAAGCCGGATCGTTCCGGTCAGGCAATTTAGAATCATCAGTGTATTTTGCCAGTCATCCAAATGTACGATCTTCATCTTGGACTTTTTGCTTCGTTGAATCCGATAAGCGACATCATTAATTCGGGTAATAACGGTATACGGTCCATCCCAAGGCGGTTGAAGTTTCGGTGACTTCACTTTCTTTCGCTGTGGGTTGTAAAGCCAAACCAGATCTCCTGCCTTGAACCCTTCTGAACTACCCTTACGGTCGTATCGAGCCTTCATTCGGTCACTGGCTATGGTGATTTGGTCTCCAACCAGTTCATGAACATTTCTTAACCGTTCACTCGTTTCATCCACATAGCTGTTCACAGGAAGCTGTTCTCCGCCTGGTGTTCTGAAAATCAAATTACACGGCAGTCTGATCTGATCTGATTGAGGGTGAAGGACTGTTGTCCGTGTTTTGTGTATCCCCAATAACTTGCAGATTTGCTGCCTTGATCTGAATGCTGCTCCAGGAGTACACCAATTATCTACCAAGACTTTAGCGACAGTGACTGCTTCTTGGTTTGGAATCACATAGGCCTCTGGCCACTTACTAAAATAGCCCATAGCAACCAGTATGTACTTGTTACTGTCCTTGGTTACTGGGAATGGACCGGCTATATCGATCGCAATCCTCTCGAAAGGAGCTCCGACATTATATTGCTTCATTACATCCCTACTTCTAGTCTGTGGTCCCTTACTGGCTGCATAAATTTTGCAATTGCGACACCAAGCTTCAACATCCTGACGATTATTTACCCAATAAAATCGTTCTCGTACTTTATTCAGGGTCTTATTAACGCCGAAGTGTCCACCGGATGCTCCATTATACACTTCCTGAAGTACTTTCGGTACTCGACACCTGGGAATCACTAGACGAATAACTTCCCACATAACACAGATTGTACTTAGTATGTGTGATTTATAAATATATGTACTTTTTGAGTATGATTCTATTTCATATGATAATAGTACATACTATATTGCTCACATCAGACTAAGCTGAAATACGTAGCAGAATTGTACACACTTTTATGACTGTAAAAAGCATATAAACAAAAGTATATACAATTTACCAGCAAATTTCATATTAACAAATTTTCGTCATGCAATTACATACTAAGATATGAAATAAATTGACGAAAAAAGAATGAATCTAAAAGTATGTACTATGTACCCACTTTAATTTTTCTTTTAAGTACAAACAAAAAGAATACAATATTCACATACACATATTTATCTTCTTTCATAACTATGAAAAGTATATGAAAAATACCTAACTTCACCAACAAATTTGAATAATGACGTAATACCTAACCTATATTTTCTGTGCCAAGTTTTCAATTTGAAATTCACAGATTCCCTTTACTTTAAATAACTTTTCTGTGCTATCAACTATTGAGGAATGCAGTTTTAAATATAGTTTTCATTATACAAAGACAGTTTCGTGTGTTGTGTAGTACCTACCTAGTTTTTCCTCAAATTGTGGATTGTTTACTTATGTTTTTCGTTTTCTACTTGTTTAAAACAATTTATAGAATGGATAGAATGTATAGTATTATTAAAAGCTTATTTAAAATTTAAGTACCAATTGACTACAATTTGGCTGTCGAAGTTGAGCCAAATGAATATTCGACAAATGTGGAAGACTTCTCAAAGATATTATATCCTGACGTGGTGAAGTATTTAGTCTACAAGAATAGTGTTTATGGTCTGAAGAAACCAAGTGTTTATCAATGTTTGGAGGCTTACACCCAGGTGCGGCCTTGTGTATTGGTGCGAAAAATCTTCACGAAGAAATTTGTTTACATTTATGAAATATTGTAAATCTGATTTAGTATATAAAACTAATAAAATATGTTTATTTATATTTTAAATTTTAAAATTATTGAATATGTTAAGAAATTCCACTACGTCGAGGTTTAGTCGATTGTTATACACTTGTAATTAAATTAATAAACTCGTCTAGTGTTCATCAAACTTATAGTTTTATTATGATGATCTAAACACATATCTTAAAGCTAATATTACAACTTATTATAATTTCAATTTAGCACAATATGATCAGATAAACAATCATTTGTTATTAATCGATTGGTATTATTTATTTTCTAATACTGACAATGTTAATGCTATGGTTGATATTTTGTATAATACTCTGTGGAATTGTATCGAAAAGTTCGTTCCTCTACGAACTAAATGCGATCAGAAATATCCTATCTGGTTCAGTTCCGAGCTGAAACATTTAATATGTGAAAAAAAGAAAACTCATAAACAGTACAAGCAATCAGGCGATCCAGATGTGTATTCGGTTTTTAGCGATCTTCGTAGAAGATGTAATTTATTGACTAAACAATGTTATGCTGAATATGTGGGTACTATTGAAAGATCTATTCCGGATAACGTTAAATGTTTCTGGAATTTTATTAAATCGAAAATCTGACAGTTTGCCCCTCTCAATGTACTATAATAATTCCAAGGCTGAGGGTGGTGAGGGTATATCGAATTTGTTTGCAAGCTATTTTTCTTCAGTTTACAGTCCATTACATGACGTGGAATGTAATTTCACTCCTGACATTACTGTTGATATGCATAAGGTATACATCAGCCCTTTAGATGTGGAAACTGCCCTTGATTCAATTGATGTCAACAAAGGTGCGGGTCCTGACAAAATTCCACCAATCTTCTTAAAGTCCTCTTCCAAATCACTTTTCTTGCCACTCTTCCTCATATTTTCAATGTCCTTAAAAACAGGTATATTTCCATCATGTTGGAAAAGTTCATACGTAACTCCGATTTACAAAGCTGGTAACAAATCTCTTATCAATAACTATAGACCTGTGTGCATCCTATCTGCAATTCCGAAATTATTTGAGTCGTTAGTTGAAAAAAATGTATCCGCTTCCTTAAGTAGTATCATAATTCCAGAGCAGCATGGATTCCTCCAAGGTCGATCTGTGGACTCCAATTTATATATCTATACCAACTTCATCGTTAAATCTCTGGTAAAAGGCGCTGACGTGCATGCGGTATACATGGACTTTAGCAAAGCCTTCGATAAGGTAAACCACTCTCTTCTTATAAAGAAACTCCATAAAATCGGAGTCGGTCCTCCTTTATTATCTTGGATTCAGTCGTATCTCTGTGAGAGAACCCAGCAGGTTCTTGTTGACGGATATACTTCGGAGACATTCTCCGCAACATCTGGAGTGCCCCAGGGCTCCCACATTGGTCCCCTATTGTTTAATTTATTCATCAATGATATTGCTAAAAATATTGATTGTGAATTTTTACTGTTTGCGGACGACCTGAAAATATTTAGTGATATTTATTCTCTGAATGACTGTGCCCAGATTCAAAAAAATCTTGATTCAATTTATTCATGGTGCGAAGACAACAACATGCATCTTAATGTTGATAAATGATATTCCATGACATTCAGTCGCAGGTTGTTACCCATTCGTCCTGACTACAGTATTAATAGCGTGAGCTTGCATAACGTAACCACGGTGAAAGATTTAGGTGTTATATTTGACACTAAACTTTCTTTTTCTGAGCATTTCGAACACATGATTGGGAAGGCAAATAAAATGTTAGGATTTCTTAAGAGAATGGCTCAAGATTTTTCAGATCCTCGAGCATTAACTATTTTATATATATCTCTAGTTAGATCTATTATGGAATTTTGCAACATTGTTTGGTCACCGTACTACAACATATATATCAACAGACTTGAATCTGTACAAAACAAATTTGTCAGATTTATGTGCTATAAACTGAGCACGAGGGGTATATTCTTAACCTGTGAGGAAGTAAAATCATATTTGGGAATTAGTTCCTTACATAGCAGGCGTCAATATTACGATGTTTGTTTCGCCTTCAAAGTTATTAATAACTGCATCAGTTCTCCTGATTGCTTGGAGTCTATGCGTTTTAATGTACCATCTTTTAATACTAGACATATATCCATTCTGTCAGTACCTTATTGTCGAACAACTTACGCTATGTTCAGTCCGGTGAATAGAATAAGTTCAACAGTCAACAAATACTGCACTGAACTTGACTTATTTAGTAAATCTCTTGGTGGCTTTAAAAACCAGGCGAAACGCGCCATACTGCAGTAATTTTTGTTATTGTTGTTATTTACTTGTTATTTACTTTTAATCTTATCTTTGTATTTCGCTTTTTCTCTCTTTTACGATTAGTATCACAATACGTAAATGTATTTATACGTAAATAAATAAATAAAAAAAAAAATATATATATAGCGACAATATTTGTTCCGTATTCTACAAATACCCTAACATTTTTACTTTAAATTACAAAACTGTTTTTTTTTCCCAGTACCTATATAGGTACTTAACTTATACATGATCGTATTTCATGTTTTATTCAGTAAGATTCACTTTTCTCTTCGCTGTGTTGATTGCGATTACAAAATTTCTTTCTTTGGTGAAACCGAAGGCAATCTGAAATAACTTTATACTCATGCATGCAGTAGGTATTTAGCATTATGTATTTATTAAATATATTAATAACTACTATGTCTCACAAGTCTGTTATTTTACAATAACCACCCTATCCTAAGATACATTAAATGAAAAATAACGCCCTAGGGCATTATAAATTTATACCACGTTACCAAGGAAATAAATCAATTCTAAAATAGAAATTACAAATAACCTTTATTAACGTCAATAAAAATGTCAATCAAATGTTATATTTCATACCAACTATTTTGTAATATAAAAAGTGCAATTGTCAAAGTGGCCCGAGAACGTAGAATTTTTGTACGATCTAGTACTAGCAATGTCGAAGTTACTTGAGACAATTTCAGTGGTAGATTCTCTCAATGTAGTATGCGTGGAAGTCTCCACACCGGCTACCAGCGAAGCATTCGTCAATCTGGAACATTCATTATTATCTACATATCCCCGTGCCACCGATGAACTCTTCCAGCCTCCTAGTCTCCTTAAACTTTCTGAATTACCTCCTCCATCAGAGTGAAGTGTTGCAGCTGTACGCAATGACAATGACCTGTATATTAGGGTGGAGTGAAAAAGTGAGAGTTGGAAATTTTAAATCTAATAACGCGCAAAAGTTGCCTGTGTTATTTGTTAGTATTTCCATTTTTTTCCTTTTTAATTTCTAAAGTTTTTTTCTGCCTCCCCAGCGGTCTTCATTTTTTTTAAATGTCCGATTTTTAGTTACACATAATATATTTTTTTTGATAAACAAAAGTTACAGTAACTTGATCTAATACCACCCAAAAGTAACCTGGTACATTACTTATTAACTGGGTAAAATATCTTTGAACCCTGATAACTTCTTTGGCCTCCCCAACGTCTTTAAATTTATCAAAAAAATATGTATTTCACATATTTAAAAGGTTAATATATATTACACTAAATTCAAATTATCTAGCTAGGTGACCAACTGACCAAGCGCGTTTGCACACGCGTTAATTTATTTAGACTTGTCTGTGCGAGTCTGCGACGTGCTTCCACCGCTTTGCTTCAGTCTACGTCAGATATTAGTGCCGTCCAGTGGTTTCGTGTTGTTAATGCGTGCTGTGTTTGTATTTTTAATTATTTACGTGTTTAAGAATGGCGAAAGCAGTTAATATCCTATCATCAGGACCATCAGGAGTGAAAACAAGATGTGCCGTGAGCTGCCCCGTGTTCGGACAACCGTCGGAACTACCTGAAAATGTGTTGCCAACTTATGAACAAGTCATGAAATTTTGTGCGTGGATTAGGTTTAATAAGAAAGTTACCAAAAAAGAGCCCACATTTTCTGAAATATCCGAGGAAGTGGCAGTTAAGTTAGAACAAATTTGGCATAAAGCATCTATTCCTATAGTTTCCCATACCAGAGTTTTACAGCTTTTGGAAGCATACCATGCCAAATACATGAAACTTATGAAGCCATTTAAGAGCAGACAAAACAGTGAAACTTACAAGTCCAAGATTCAGTGTTTCAAAGAGGAAAGTAAAATCACTCTTTTTGATATCGCAGCGTGCAAATGTGATTTATCTTCTACTTGCATTTGTGAAAAATCCCGCAAAGTGCCTCTTGACGAACAAAAGTTCCTATTAGATCAAAGAGGACCGAGAAAAATGACAGTAAGCAGCGTCGATGTGAAAAAAACAAAACAACTCAAGCAGAAAGAACAAAGACAAGAGAAAGAAGTATCTCGAAATGTTAACTACCTAATGCATTCCGCAAAAGAAACCGTCGATTCAAAAGCTTTATTTGACTGTGACTCGTCTTCCACTTCAGAGTCAAATAATTGTTCTGACAGCGAAATTAAATTCCTGGACCTTCAACTTCCACCGACGTCGAAAAAAACCAGCAAATGCGAATTCAACTCACGGCTTTTGCAAAAACATGCGACAGACACGGCATATCGGATAGATCTGCAGCTGCTCTTGCATCCGCCGTTTTACATGACATTGGAATAGTAACACCAGAAGACCCTTCTAAAGTTATTGATAGAAGTAAAGTCAGAAGAGAAAGGAAAAAAAGCCGTTCTACTCTCCAGCTGCAAGAACTTTCTGAAATAAGCTTACATGGTCTGTATTTCGACGGGCGTAGAGATAAAACCCTAGTCCAAGTAAAAAAGGGAAACAAATTTCATCGACAAACGGTTGTGGAAGAACACATAACTTTGGTACAAGAGCCAGAATGTAAGTACATCGGACATGTTTCACCGTCCTCTGGTACATCCCAAAGTATCAAAACAAGTATCGTACGGTTGTTAGAAGAAAATGCGATTTCGACTAAAGATCTGGAAGCTGTTGGCTGTGATGGAACCGTTGTGAATACTGGCATTAAAGGCGGTATAATAAGACTACTGGAAGAACACTTTCGAAAACCTCTTCACTGGTTTGTGTGTATGCTACACACAAATGAACTTCCTCTTCGGCATCTCTTTATCCATTTAGATGGCGACACTTCCGGGCCTCGTGGATTTGCAGGCCCTATTGGCAAGCAGTTGGAGAATTGTGAGAAGCTGCCGATAGTTGAGTTCAAACCCTCAATGCCCGAAGATATTATAAAGGAACTTAGTACGGATCAGAAATATCTGTTTGAAATGTGTTAAGCTATTGCTAGTGGCCAGTGTAATACCAGTCTTTCAAATCGGAATCCAGGAAAACTAGCGCACTCGAGGTGGGTCACAACGGCCAATCGCCTTTTTCGACTGTATATTTGCAGCAAAAATCCATCGCCAAGTTTGAACATGCTGACAGAATATATTATGAAAGTATACGCTCCCATGTGGTTTAATATAAAATCCTACCCCACATGTAAAAGTGGTGCAAAACACCTATTGCTTACCATACAGTTGTCCCGCTACCTGGACAAGGAATTGAGAGATATTGTTGACGCTGTAATTCAACGAAATGGATTCTTCGGTCACCACGAAAATATTCTTCTCAGTATGATATCGGACGACAGGATCCATATCCGAGAACTTGGGCTTCGCCGTATTCTAAAGGCAAGAAGTTTATCCGCACTTACATCCTCCAAGAACGTTAGGGTGTTCAAAATATCTCCTCTGAATTTTGAAGCAAGCGAGTACTTTCAACTTATCAACTGGCAAGAATGTGAGCTAACAGAACCACCTATTACATCCCGTATTTCCAATGAAGATCTACAAGAATTTATTAACAATCCTGACGTACTTACAATAAATTTTGGAAAGTATCACACACAGTGTGTTGAACGATGTGTAAAGCTTGTCACAGAAGCTTCTGCAGCAGTTTGCGGTGTCGACGCAAGGGATGGTTTCATAAGAGCGCGAGTTGATTCCAGGAAAAGCATGCCTTGCTTTAACACGAAATCAGAATACGTCCTGAGGAAGTAAAATATTTAAGGAAATACTCTATGTAGTACTCTAAAGTATAGATTTATTATAGTTTTCTGTGTTACTTGTACTAGTATTTTTCATTTTTGATACATATAATATACCGTCTTCAAACCATTTCTACCATTTTTTAAATAAGTTTTGATGAAACCAAATGAAGAGAAACTTATTTAGGACAAACTGAGTATGGTATGTATTGTCTAAAGTAGATATATAGTTATATTTTAGTGCTACAGAAGTATACTATGAAATTTGATTCTTGGTAATACCGTGAAAAAAAACGTAATATTTGGGAATATTCAATGTTGTTGGGGAGGCAGATAGTGTTGACGTAATTTAATCACCTTTTTCCACAATACTAAGTAGTACATAGGATAGCTTTCCTTCAATATTAGATTTATATTTCTCCAACAGAAATATTTTTTACGGTTTGTATAATATTATCAAAAATTTTAAATATTGCAAAAATTCAAGGTCGTTGGGGAGGCAGAAGATGTTCACCGATTTCAACCAATTTTCACCACAATACTAGGTGGTACAAAAGACAACTTTTTTGCGGTATTAAATTTTAAAATTAAAAAAAAAAATTAAATTGATTGTTTTCGCTCCACCCTACTGTATATGCCTTAGCATCAGGTAAATCTAAATACGTTGCAATCCTGGAAGGTATACTTCCGAAGGTGTTTTTACCCATAGGCTGAACTGTACATCGTTTATTATGATAAGCCAAAAAAAATCTATCATGAGACGCTTTGCCAGGACGCAATGATATATAATGTCTTTTCAAATTTAATGCACACATTTCACTTTCTTCGCTAATTAAAAAGCTCCTTGCCTGACCATTTTTGCTCCGGGGAATGTCAATAAGTATATGCGTACCCAGGTCTCGGACGTCAGTAAATCGCATCTTTACAAGTTCGTCCCTTCTACATGCTCCGAATGCACCAATGACTAACGTAACCTTATCCAGCAAATGCTTCTTTCAGAAATGTTAGAACGTGTTCACGGGTCAGAACCTTTGATTTTTTCGGTTGATAATTTCTTCTAATTTGTTTCAGATATAGTTGAAATTGATCAAACTTTTCATTACTTCTAATCTTTTTCTTAACTATCAGTTCTTTCCGCAACATTGAAAACTTGGTCCAAAGCGAATTAGGTGAAAATAACTCAGACAAATCTTGAAAATAAGCCATTATAACGGTTTCATTGATAGTACTCACAGAATTTCCTCTCAGCCATTCCTCAAAGCGGCAGTATTCTTTCTCATATACCTTTTAGGTTTTATGAGGCACAAGTGCCTCGGCTGCTTTTGCAGAATTTAACAACAGTTCTTCGGATAGATTATCTTCTTCTAACATTTTCACTACAACACAACCCAAAACAAGTAAATGATGATAGCGTTATTGACAAACAAAATGCGTTGGTATGCAACGGCGGCGTTTATAAATAATTTCGATTTTTACTCTCCTTTAAATCAAATCGTTCTGAACACAATAGATGTCAAATTAATAAATCGTAAATGTCAAAAAAAATTTCGAATTAAATAACAGACTTGTAAGACATTAAACGTTGAAGGCACCACGGGTGTTATAGGATAATGACGCCCTCGGTCGACGTGCATTCCCTCGGGCCAGAGGCCCTCGGAAAATACACTGCCGGCCTCGGTGCGTTATTATCCTTATAACACCCTTGATGCCTTAATAACTATAATATACATTATAATTTGCAGGCAACCCTTGTGAGAGTAAATTGGAGTGTGGTAAACAATATTAGATATGTTAATATAAATAAAATATATATGGACATCTACCATATATTCTTTATTTCCTTTCCATTCGAAAGGCAAAAATATTCATATAACGTATATAATTAGTACTACTTCTTATGCATAGTTTGTACTTTTTACATTCGCTATGCATATAAAAAGATCGTGCAAAGTACCAAAGAAGTGGAGATATTCGCATCTGAACTGCATGTGAAAAGTAGGTCGTTCCTCGAAGGAACTATAAACTAAAGTATATACTTTGCACGAGTACGTACTTTGAGATTTGTACTATGATCATACTTTGTATATAACTGTGTTATATGGGTTCCTTCCCGTTCGGGCTTTCCCATGCTCTCTTTAGCAGCCCGTTCATGACTTTAAGTGAATCCCATTGTGCCCACAAAGCCTTCAAACGAACCGCTTGGTCCGAAACATCCTTCCACGCTGGTCGAATTCCTTTCTCCTTTGCTCTCAATATAGCCTCAATCTTTGTATCGTTCAGTTGTTCTCGTCTCAGGGCTTCGGTTGTCCAGTCTTCCGGAACCTCTATTTTAATAGTGTTGACTGCCCCGTACCTTGCAATTTCTCAACGTGGCAGCAGTGCTTCGTCCTTGCACGGTCTCCTAGATAAAGCATCTATGAGATCTTCCAGGTCCGCGTTCGATTTTGAAATCATACTGTTGCAGCCATTCCATCCAACGAGCCAGTTGACCTTCAGGGGTTTTCAACTGTACCAGCAATTTGTATGCAGCATGGTCGGTCCGAATCTTGAAATGTCGTCCATAAAGATATTTATGAAAATGGTACACTGATTTAACGATGGCCAGTAACTCTTTCCGGGTTACACAATAATTCCCTTCTGGTTTGGACCTTGCTCAGCACCTTGCTGAAGTACTTGATCATTCTTTCCTGCCCATTCTTGATTTTGGACAGCAGAGAACCGACCGAAGAATTGCTGGCATCCGTATCTAAAATAAAAAGTCCTTTCTGTTGTGGGTACGCTAGCAAAGGACCAGTACATAGAGCTACCTTCAAACTTCTCCATGCCGTTTCACACCACGGTGTCCACTGGTATTGCACTTTCTCTTCTGTCAGCCGGTGTAATGGCTTCGCAATTTCTGCAAACCTTTTCACAAAGCGTCTATAATAAGGGCAGAGACCAAGGAAGCTTCGTATTTCATGAACGTTAGATGGTCTTGGTCAACCTCGCACGACAGAAATTTTGACGGGGTCTGTTTTTTTTTCCTTCCGAAGACACAACGTGATCAAGGAATTTGACTTCTTTCTGGAATAGCAGGCACTTTTCCGTGTTCAACTTCAGATGGGCATTCCTAACTCGCCCAAATACTTCTTGAAGATTTTTCAAATGTTCTGTAAAGTCCTGTCCCATGACAAGCACGTCGTCAAGGTAAATCAGGCACGTCCTCCAGATTAGCCTTCGTAGTACAAATTCCATTAATCTTTCAAAAGTAGCTGGCGCATTGCAAAGTCCAAAAGTCATCACGGTATATTGATAAAGACCACTGCCTGCTGAAAATGCTGTCTTTTAAACCATCGTGAGCCTGCCAACGTGCTTCACGTATCGCCAATTCGTGGTAATGGGTAACTGCCTTTCTTCGTGACATCGTTTAATTTTCGATAATCGACACAAAATCTTAATGTTCCGTCTTTCTTGAAAACCAGAACTACCGGCGATGACAAGGGATTCGTTGACTCCTCAATGACTCTATCTTGTAGCATCTTATCTATCATTGCCGAGGCATCTTCTTGTTTCGCTAGTGGAAGCCTCCTAGGTAGTTGTCGAATAGCAGCTGAGTTACCAGTATTTATCCGATGCTGGACTATGTCTGTTTTTGTAAGGGCCTCTGTATTCTTGGCAAATACTGAACTTTCCTTTTCCAGGAACTTGATTGCCTCCCTTCGTTCATTCTCAGATAAATGCTCCAACTGGGAACTCAGCAAGTTCAAAACTTCCTGGTCTATTTTCGTAGATGAACTTCCCTCTGTTTGTTCCTCGGCACCTTGCTACCCATGTGACCGGTTCATAGGAGCCAATCGGTTTGCCTTCCTTAATTGTCACTGAGTGGGAACTTAAATTAACCGACTCTAATTGGGATTTTGTCTTTAGTCCGGGTTAAAGTTATAGCCAGAATAATATTGGGTAGGGACTTAATCGATGCGTCATCTTCAACCAGGCCAATACGGTACCCTTCAGGATTTCCTTCTAAGGCAGCGATCATTTGTTCTGAATGATCAGGAATCTTGATCGTCTGTGCTGTTAACAACCTCGCTTTATGGAATTGGTCGTCTGCAGTTGCCAGAATAAATTCCTCATTTCCAATTTTCAAGACTCGCTCCCCTACGTCAACAATAAATCCCTGCTCTCCCATGATGTCCAATCCCAAAATCAAATCATCCGTAATGTCCGCAGCCTTGTCCCCCGTGGCTGTCCGAATAATTACTCCATTTTGCCTCTTGTTAATCTGCAAGCCTGATATAAATTCTGGCCGCACTATTGATGACGTAGCACCGGTGCCAATAGTAAACACGCATTTTCTTCCATTCACATATCCTTGCAACAACAGACTACTTGGAATTCTTCGAAGCTGGGAAATCTTTATTTCTCTGGGGGCATCGCATTCCCTATGCAGCACAGACTCCTTGGTGTAGTTTTCCTGCTTCTCTTCAACATTCACAACATTTACTCGACTCTCCGAGTTCTGCTGTCGACAGTCTCGTTTTATATGTCCTACCTTGCCGCAGTTGTAACATTTAATACCTCCGCTCGGCTTTCCTTTATTTTGTTATTTTTCCTGCTTTCCATCCAATTTATCGAATAATTTGGTAAACATTTTCTGCATCTCAGTCAACACAGGGTTCTGGTTCGTTTCTGGTTGCGATTCTTCGAGAGTCACAGCTCCCACTCTCCACCTTGGAGTATCCCTATAAGCGGCTTCTACTTTAAGTGAACGCGCCAAAGCTTCGCTACTACTTTAATGTCTCGTTAACTTAAAAACACGCCTGACCTCTTCGTCCCTTATGCCATCTAAAAAGGCCCCCACGGCTAATTGTTCTTGAAATTCTCTTGGGGCACTCGGGTATGCCAGGTGTGCCAGTCTCTCTACTGCAGCTTCGAATTCTTTTAGGCATTCCCCAGCCTTTTGCGGCCGGGATTTCAGCTGAGCCTGGTATACTTGGACAAGGTGTTGGTCGCCATATCTCAAGTCCAAGGCAGCTTCCAAAACTTTAGTCTTTTTGTTTCTCTACTGGGATATTCTAAAGTAACTCCGATGCTTGGCCCCTTAGTGCCAAAACTAATCCCATGACCTTTTCCTCATTATCCCAGTTATTCGCAGACCTAGCTGCCTTGAATTGTCTCTTGTACGTCGTCCATGAGCTTTGGCCGTCAAATGAGGGAGGTTTTAACCGAGGACCTGATGATGCTACCAGCACCTCCTTTCTCCCTCAGCTGTCGTTTGAGGCTCATTACTTCTCCTTCGAACTCACTCATCTTTCCTTTGATTTGATTGACTTCTGTCTCAACTACACCTACTTTGTCTTCTACCTTGTTTATCTCTTCTTTGACTTCACTTTTTAGTTCTTCCTTGACTTAAATGATTGCGTCCTGTTGTATTTTTATTTGATCGCTAAAAATTTTCCTTATTTCTTCCTGGCGTCTTTCTTGTTCTTCTTTTTCTTCTTGGCGTCTTATTTCCAGATTTTCCATTTTCTTTAATTCGTCTCTTTCTTCTTGACGCCGCTTTTCTTCCTCTTGTCGTCTTCTTTCTCTTTTTGACGTCGCTTTTCTTGTTCTGTTCGTCTCTTTCTTCTTGACGCCGTTTTTCCTCCTCTTGACGTCTTCTTTCTTGCTCTTCTTTTTCTTCTTGACGTCGCTTTTCCTGCTCTTCTTTTTCCTCTTGACGTCTTTTCTCCTGCTCTTCTTTGTCTTCGCGTTGCTGCGCCATCATCCTCGTAAACTTCGCAAGCAGGTCCTCTATTTGTTTCTCTGCTGCCATACTTCTTGTTGTTATGGACATAAGATTATGTTAAAATGAAATAAATTTAATTGTCACGTCAATCTCGGCAATGGAACTTTTCAGAAAAATCTCAAAATAGCACGAAAAAGTTTTATCTAGAGTCTTTTGTTACTATATCCAGTTGAGAGGATTTAATAATCTCCACTAATGTCCAAATTGAAAAGTTCTAGAAATTTTCGCGCACTAACACAAATGAGTCTTTTTCAGTGTCTCTATCACTTCTCAATTTAAAGGATTTAATTATCACACTAATGCCCTAATAAATGTTCTACAATGTCTCAAAAATGCACTTAACACTATTTTCGCATTTAATAGACACTACTACTATGGATGAAGACCGGCTAAATTCATTGGCGATTTTGGCAATAGAAAGTGACCTGACAACAAATATTGACTTTGAGTCTACCATTAATGACTTTACATCAAGAAAATCACGGCGAAACTGTTTTAATATAGATTATTTTTACAATTACCTAATTATTTCTTATTTATTTGCTTTTATCATGTTTAGAAAATATTATTTAGGTATTAAGCATATCACTACGTACACTTTTTTTTTATTTAATATGAAAAAGCGGAGGCGAAAATTTTAGGTTTGCGTAAAGCGGCAAATACTTTAATCCGTCACTGCTTGCCAAAAATGAACGAAATCTAATTCATAGGTATCACATTAAGTTAAAAGCTGTAGTTACTGTACTATATAGAATGTGTAACAATTATTTAAAAAGTTCAATAAAACGGCGGAGAATACATACTGTTTACTTTAGTTTTATATTAATGTAAGTATATGTACCTACCTTTATTAAATGTTTTATTTAAGAATAGGTATATAAATGAGCCGAAATTGATTTGAAAGGATTTTCTTTTTTCTAAATGTATGGTATTTTTCGAATTTTTACAGTTCTTTTCTCTTCATGTTCTGACGATATAAAAAGTTTATTGTTTTGATTTAGTAGATATTTAAATATGTCATGTATAAAAATATTTCATTATTTCCATTTATTTACAAATGGAACTAAAAGTCTATTACTTTTATAAAATTAAATAGTTGTACTATAGTTTGGCACCCTGACATCGACATTAATCATACTTTTAAATTATAAGCAGCTGGTTTTTACACTCCGGTAAATTTCAAAGTTCGTTGAATTCCAATAATAAAATACACGTCAGTGCTGTATTATCTTTCATTATTATAACAATAAAACCGAGCGTTGTGTGTAACTTGTATATTCTGATGATAATCATGTACATACCGAAAGGTATTTCGTAATGTTTCTGGACTATAAAAAGGACCGTGTGTATTTTGAGTATAAGTCATGTCCTCCTCAGATATATCTAAAACGATGTGAAACATTGGACACTTGGACGTACAAACTAAAATGTTTTTTGAAAAAAACTGGATTTTGTAGGCACACTTTTAATGTTAAAGTAAGTATAGCCATCTATTTGTATTTTTATTTTTACAATTCATCAGTGTAATGTAATTTGTATATATTCTTCTAAAAATTCAACGTCCGACAAAGAAATCTTGCCTATTTGAACTTTAGAAAATATTTCAGCATGATTTAAAAAACATTGCATAATCTATGATTCCCCCCTACTTGTTCTCGGAAACGGCTCAGGTAGTGTTAATCCAATTTAATGTACATATTTCTAGTAAAACAAGGAGAACAATTCAACAGTGTTTTGATATGAAATAAAAAAAAATGATCAGCCGATGTTTGAACTTGCTGGTATATTAATGTACAACGCAAGTTTGTAGAAACTGGTGATCGACGAATCGATAACCCCCTTAATTTCTTTAAATAAAGAAATAATATTTTTGCAATAAGCTGTGTAAGTGATGTGACGTTGGAATCTGCGGACATGTTACTTCATTATTTCAAACCTCGACGTAGGTACCGATTCCAGTGACGGCTTTCATGCAAACATAAACGCAGTGCCAAAATTATTTGTTCACAGTTTATTTTTTTTTTATTTTATTTTAACTATTTTGATTATTTATCTAATGTGATGATCCGATCTCGACTCCGACTCCGATTTGCAAAATGTCTCCGATGCCTTTTTTAAAGCATAAAATAATACAGTAGGCGCCGAGTGACGAGTTTGTGCCGTCCAGTGCACTCAATTGTGTCCACGTCTAAGCACAAAAACTAAAAATTAGAAATTGTCCACGTTTATTGTCTTTGAGCACTACAGTTTGCCGATTAGACGTTTATGTAGCGTTACAAAAATTTTGAAATGTTTAAAAACACAATGACCTTTAAATCTTGAATTACTTACTGTTAGTTTTTTTCTCTTCGCGAGTCTCTTCGTTTAAAGCAGAATTTTTCTTTAGTTTACTTTACATTTTCCTATTTGCAAATTATTTAACATATGCGATAAATTCGACCAAAATAAATTGTATGCCTGTACTTATATTACCTCTGGTAAATCACCAAAGATGAAAATTGTTTAAAGAATTAAAAAACCCATTTCACGACATTTCTTTTATAGCTCGAAATCTGAACTTTTTATTTTAGACCGTTTGACATTGAAAAATTTAAAAATTTCCGCCTGTGGTGCATTTTCAATTACTTCCACATCCAGTGGAAGTATAGTAACGGCAAAAAAAAAATTTAAATTTTTATTGTTCAAATAGGTTTATAATGTCATGAAACATTGAGATTTTAAGTTTGAGTGAAAAAAATTCTGTCTGTCTGTCGGTCTGTCTGTCTGTAACTTTTTTGTGCGCACGATTACTCTGGAACCGTTTAAGATATTGTCTTGAAATTTGGTACACATAAGTACTTTAACAGGATCTGGAACTAGATTATATTTTCATCTTATTCCGTCGAAGGGTTGGGGGGTAAAATGGGGTAAATAGGAGGTAAATAGGTAAATCAAGCAGGTAAGAGTCCATAAAATTGGTATTTAGTATATACAAGAGAAGCTGAGGTCTCAAAAAAATTTTTGGCATTAGCCACCCCCCAGTACCACCCCCACCCCATTATTAAAGGGGATGAAAAAACATGTGATTTAGTGTATGTACAAGAACTAAAAAAACTTTAAAATAATTTTTTACTTCATCCATTCCCACTACCACCCCCATATCACCACCCCCACCCCACTACCGATGTGGTATATCGTTTTATCAGTTTTATCAGACGATTTCAAATATTATATTATTAAAGTTCCATAAACAATTATTTCCACATACAAAATTTTTTCGTTGTGAGAGACTTGGATAGAAAATCTTGATGTGGAAGTAGTGATTCCTTGGGCAGAGGTTTTTTACTTTCAGTATTGTTATTATACTCTTCACAAAACGCAGAGAATATTGCATTTGATCGGCACATTTCTAAAATAGGAAATATCGGTCGTAGACGCCCGCTCGTCTGTCTGTCCGTCCGTCAAGTTTCTTTTAAGCACGATAACTTAAGAAAGAAAAGTCAGATTGTATTGAATATTGGACAGTAAATTAGTGTTAGCTAGAGAAAGAACCCTATTGTTTTATAAAAAAAAGTTATTAATTACACAGGTACACAAAATAAAAAAGTGGTCTTTTTCTGGTACTCCATTGGGTAACCCATATGTATTTCGATGTGCTGAACACGAAATCAGGCAGTTCTGCTTTAAGTGGGAGGCAAACAACTTTTCAGAGGGGGCCCGTAGATACCAAAAAAAAAATAATATCTAAATCTCTGATGAAAAATACTTTTTTTAATGTAAATTTAGTTTCTAGTAAACTTTAACCGTCTCTCTTTTATCATATTGTTTTTTTTAATAGTGTCTATGTCTATGCTTTCTGTGCATCTCCTTTCAAGAAACCTATATTTGCCATTCTTTGGTGGGTCATGGAGACCTATAGAGGTGGGTAGTACTCGTATGATTCGTATCATTGGTACGAATCCTTGCAGTGATACGAATGGTACGAATCCCACAAAAAAAAAAAAAGATTCGTACATTTCGTATCATCGTTGTAACCATATCCGTTTGTATAATCGATTGATACGAATATGGAATTTCGGTACCGGTATTGCAATGCGATTATTATTATTATTATTAGAAAACGCGAGCAGATGTCGAAATCCGTAGTACTCAGGCCTGTCGGCCCATTGTACGTTCGCGACGTGAAGGATCCCTTAGAAAAGACCAGTGCTCTCCACAAAGGAGAGCAGCCTGTTCCAAGAGATATCCTGTAGTTCCTCTGGATGCAAGAATTGCCTCTCGAGGAGCCTATGCCTTGACGCTCCTAATGAGGCGCAACTGCATAGGATATGAGTGATGGTTTCATCCTCCACTCCACACATCCGACAAGTTGGATCATCTCTCAACCTCATTGTATGTAGGTGATTGTTCAGAGGACAGTGTCCTGTTATTAGGCCCACCATCCGTCTCATTTTTTCTCTATCGAGCCCAAGCAACCACTTTACGGTAGAGGCAGCCGAGGGCCCCTTTATGTGGAGCCTCGACTGCCTCATACCGGAGGCTCGAGTCCAATAGTTGTTAAACTGTGCCGCAGCCCAGTCTTGCAGTTCTGAGTGAATCAGACTCCTTGGCAGACCGAAGGCTGGCTCAGGGCCAGGGAAGGGAGTTTTTGCTCCTTCTTCCGCCAGACGATCTGCTTCTTCGTTGCCCTCCACGCCACTGTGTCCGGGCACCCATATGAGTTTAACCGAGTTGCGTTCACAAAGTTCGGTCAAAATGTTTCGACAGTTAAGCACCACCCTTTTTTGACGCAAGGGACCTCAGAGCCGCCTTGTTGTCGCTGCATATGTAAATATGTTTGTCTACGAAACCTCTGCTGAAATTTTCGCTTGCGCACCGTAGTATGGCATACACTTCTGCTTGGAACACACTAGGGTACCTACCAAGTGGCACCGATATACGAGCCCTTGGTTTGCATCCGTGTATGCCTGCGCCCGTTCCCTCTTGAGTCTTGGATCCATCTGTGTACCATTCCAGACCACCGGGACTCAGGAGATGCGTTTTGTCACGTTCCCAGACGTCTCGACTGGGAAACACGACGGTATATGGAATTGTGAAAGAGTAGACGGGGAGACACCGGTCATCACCTGATTGAGCGATAACCTGGTCCCTTACCGGTAGAGCCAGAGCCTTTGTGTGCCCTAGCCCTTGGCCCGTCATGTTCCACATTCCATTTTTGAACAGTCTGTTTGCTGCTTTCCTAGCTTCAAGCTCCACTTCAACGTGCGAGGGAGTGAGTTCAAGAATGGCCTCCATCGCAATCGTTGGAGTGGTCCTGATTGCGCCTGTTATACCTAGACACGCTAGTCTTTGAACTTGGCATAGGCGAGCCCTGATTGTGGAGCGCTCTAGGGAGCGCCACTACACCAGTGCCGCGTATGTAATGAGGGGTTTTACCATAACAGTGTAAGCCCAGAGAGTAGTCTTTGGACTTATACCCCACTTAAGACCGAAGATGCGCTTGCACATCCATAGAGATGCGCACGCTTTCCTCGTTTGAACTTCCACGTGGTCCTTCCATGATAGTTTGGAATCCAAGGTTACCCCTAGATACCTCACTGTGCGGGAAAGACACAAACGTATGCCCATGAGAGAAGGAAGCGGGAAATCGCTTACTTTTCTCCTTTTAGTGAACAACATTAGCTCTGTTTTGCCAGGGTTGGCAGAGAGCCCGTGTCTGTTGCACCATTCCTGAACTATGTTGAGAGCCCTTTGCATGAGCCCTGCAATAGTCTTTTCAAATCGGCCTCTTATCATGATAGCCAGATCATCTGCATATGCTTGTGCATAGAAACCTGCTTCGTTTAATTCGGCCAGTAGCCCGTCGAGCAGAAGGTTCCACAGTAGCGGAGACAGTACCCCTTCCTGCGGACACCCCCGCCCTACCTTGGCCCTAACCGTTTCATTTCGAAGCGTAATTTCAATGTCGCGGGTTCTCAGCATGGACGATATCCATCTAACTATGGTACGGTCCACGCCGCGGTCCGCAACTGCTTGACAGAGAGAATCGAAGGTAGGATTATTAAATGCTCCTTCGATATCCATAAACACCACCAAGGCTAGTTCTTTCTGCTCCAGCGCCTTCTCAGCTCTTACGACGATCTGATGAAGGGCCGTCTCTGCAGATTTCCCAGCTTGGTATGCATGTTGGGGTGAATTGGTGATCGCACCAATACTTCATCCTTTATATACCTTTCTATTAGCCTTTCTAATATTTTTAAAAGAAAGGATGTCAGGCTTATTGGTCTAAATGCCTTGGTCTGGTCGTATATAGTAAGACCTGTCTTTGGTATGAAGACCACTTTAACCTTTCTCCAGGGTGTTGGGATATATCCTAAAGCTAGGCAGGATCTAAGTAGATGATACAAGTGTCCTAATAGTACCTCAGCGCCCTTTTGTATAAGGGCTGGGTAGATACCATCAGGTCCTGGCGATTTAAATGGGTCGAATGTTGATACAGCCCATCTTAGTCTTTCATATGTAATCACCTCTGACGCCTTTTTCCAGTCGGTGGCAGTTGCTTCTGATCTGAATTCTGTCGTCGAGGGGTTTGTTTCCAGAACATTTGACCCAGGGAAGTGAGCATCAAGAAGACACTCAACTGTCTCCCGGTCATTGTTTGTATAAGACCCATCTGGCAGCCTGATGCAATCAAGCCGCGATGATGGGCTTTTTGAGAGAGCTTTGCGTAGTCTAGCTACTGCCGGTAGGTCTTCAATGGTACCACAGAAGGTCTTCCAGCTCTCTCTTTTCTGCTTGTTAATCAAGCTTTTATACCTTCGCTGGGTTAACTTATAAGTTTCCCAGTTGGCTGGTTCTTTTGAACGCATTGCCTTACTGAGCAACTTGCGCGTTTCTTTACGCAACCCATTTAGTTCTTTGTTCCCCTTTGCTTACTTGCAAAAAACAATTGTTTTCAAACGCGGAGTTAATGGCAGTCTGCAGCAGTAGAGCTGCTGTCTCCACTTCTCGCGGGTTTCTTGGTCTACAGGACACCTCCTTCAGGTTCTCCTGCAGGTCTCTCGTATAAGAGGTCCAGTCAGTGAACCTGGGGTTCTTGTACATAACGGGTTCCGGTGGATCCCCTTCCAGGACGAATCTGATGTATCGATGGTCCGATAGAGAGGACTCCGACAGGACCCTCCAATTCTTAATTCTGTTTTCCAACGCCGTGCAATGCGATACTCTTAAGGCCAGTTGTATAAGGTTAAACTTCAAACGGTGGATGGGGACCGTTTAAACTGGAGATTTCAGATTTTAAAATATTCCTAACCTCATAACTCCATAATTGAAAAATTCCCTGTTTTTATATGTAATATAATGGATATATTCGAAATATTTCATTATTTACTGTCTAATGACGACGAAGAAATTATTAATATAATAGAAGGTGCTCGAAGTCATAAGTTTGAGCTGTACGGTTACATCCTGGTAGAGACGTATTTGAGCTCTTCAATGTACAATACAGTTTATATGCATTGGCTCATTGGCTCCACTAAGTATATCTGTTCTGAATTTGAGAATAGAGTACCGTTAAGCCCAAATCCAACTAGAGCCGAACTTATGCTATAAGGGGAATAGACATAGATATTTTTACCATTTGGACTCGAGTAAGTGTAATCTGCATTATATCATTGAAACATGTTAATATTCATCATCATTTTAGGTATAGAATGCACCATTTTATATGTGCACATCCTAGTAGAGACGTATTGGAGCTCTTCAATGTACAATACAGTTTATATGCATTGGCTCATTGGTTCCACCAAGTATATTCCCACTTAACCATATAACATCGCAAACTCGTGAAAATGCCATCACATTAGTGACTGTGACATCGTACTTTATGTTGGCAGCAACGTCACAACCACGTCATAAAGATGCTTAATGTCCGCAGGCAGCCACATCCGCAAAGTCACCCACTTATTTGCCACTTCATAGCCACTGTTAAAACACAGTTTTGTGACAGGCAAAAGATAAGTAATCCACTGATATTTTAATGAATATAAAAAATATTTGTAACCAGTTTTTACTGTACTTTACCACACAATTATGATGGAATATTCGTGATAAAAGAAACAAAAAAAAACAGTATTTTGCCTCTTCAACCACTTAAAAATGATTGTACGTTGATTTAACGTTTTGGAGTCCAGGCCTGCTTGATTAGAAAGTAATTTCTGACCTGTTTTAATTTTCGTAAAATCAATAGACTTCGACGGGAGCGATAAAATTATTTTCTATGTAGCTAGTGTCTTTTTCAGACTTGCACCAATGGTATATGAAAGAAACGAATGTTTTCTTTGAAAGTTATCTGCTGAATACCCAAAATAATATTTTTTAACAATGATGTAAGCAGAAATAATAGGCATTTATTTATAAAATATATGTATCGAAAAACTGTATCGTTCAGAATTAAAAATGATGCCTGTGAACTAAAGTAAATTTGAAATAAATCGACATATTTTTCTTTATATTTTGCTGTAATTACGTTTTTTCAGTGTAGGCAAACTACATACACAGAAAAACAAAAAGGTACGCTAATTTATTCAAATTTTTGTAAACAGAAATAATTTTTAAATCTGAACTTTCTGTAATAAAATGTTACAATATAGAAATAATTTTGCCTACACAGGAAATAAATAAATGTCTCCTATCAAGTGGTATACCTGACTTTTTAAAAATTAAAATTTGTCAGAAATCATTCAAATCAAGCAGGTCTGGACCACAGAACATCAAATTTTAACTTGAAATTTTTTTGCAATTTAGTTACCTATAGGTACTCTCGTGCGCAAAAAAACGTATTTTTGCTAAAATCTAGTTGTGTACATCTAATTAATTAATTTTTGTGACATTGTCAGTTATTTGTCAAAATTCATTGCAAGTGTGCAAATAGAGACAGATTTACATTAGAAAAAAATAGTTGTCCTATTTTTTTTACTGACGACAGTACCTACCTCTTGTCACTTATTTTGGGACACACTGTATATCTACACAATAATAACAATTTTTTATATAATTATATTATTATTCAAGCATAACCTCTTTTTTTAAATTTTACCAAACTCTTTCAAATAATATTATAGTTCTATAAGAATCACTTCATCAATTTCTCCATCTGAAAATTTTATTGTGAATAAAGATAATAGATAAATATTTGCCAAACATTTAATACATAGTTTTCCTAGAAAATATATGCCAAGTTTTGAAAAAATGGGCTAAATTTTAATTATTTACTAATAAATATGAAATTTGTGTTGAACATTTAATTGAACGTGCATGCTACACGCCATGGTGTGCGCTTAAAACGCTGAGAGGAGGCAGCATCCTAGAAAAAAAACTCCAACGACGAAATATGGCATTATCCAGGACACTCTATAAGATATTAGGGTAATAAAAATAAATTAAGCAAACAAAAACATTAAAAAAATAAAAATTACTCTTTAATAATAATAATCTTTATTGTCCGTTAAAGCATACAAGAAAATGACATAGGACAGGTCAAATACAAATAAAATTAAGTGAGGTAAAGTCAATATAAAGTTACAATATAAATTACAAACAATACAATTAAATTATAAATTGAAAATATAATAAGTAACGAACAAATTTTTATAGAAACAAACTATTATCAGTATATTGCAGAATGACAAATGGAATTAAATTCTTAATCATTTAGGTGGTATTTGTTAAAATAAGTTGTCATTCACTATATAGATCAAGCTAACCTCGTCAGTCCAAGAGCTGATGACATTTTCTGCCCCATTTGTATGTCCCAGTTGCCCACGTATTTTCTTTTTCTCATCTCAACAAGCGCTAACCTCCTCCGTGATCGCTTTGTAATTTTGGCTAAGTTCTTCTTTCACCTTGTTGATTTTCCATTTACCTATATAATAAACATATAAGTTGACAACAATCGATTGTTTTTTTTACAAAATATTCAGCAAACATTGATTGTTTTGACAAAAGAAAAACTCTTTTATTTCCGATTTTACGACGAAAAGTTATTCTTGATAAAAATGTCGGCTTAGTAGAAAAACATTATTGGAATTGTCAAATCCCAATAAACATTTATATATGCAATGCATGTTCTTTTCATGTTTCCTGTGCACTTGAATGATATACATTGCCTGTGTTAAGCATATGCTTTTAACATGGAATTTAAATGCAAAATGTCCGGTCCACACATGTTCATGTCATATACATTGCACTATCCGTTTATATATGCAATGCATGGTCTTTTCATGTTCCCATATCCGTTAAGCACATTCTATGCACATGTAATCTACACTATAAAAAATTATGTAAATTTACCATCGTTGCGTGTAAAATTCCCATGTATTTTTACCCGCAAAGAAACAGGAAAATTTCCATTTAACATGGAGAATTACCCCAAAATATAAGGGAAATAAAAATTTTCCACTCCCTTTGCGGGTAAAATTCCATTACTATTGGGGGAAATTTACTATGGAAAAAAAATCCTGTCTGGATAAGGGGCAATTTTATTATGTCATGATATATATATATATATATATATATATATATGATGATAAAAGGCAATCAACAAAATCTTATTAAATTGCCACGACAATTGGTTTCAATGTTTCGAAACGAAGAGTTGTTTGTTGTGGCTAGTTACAATTGCACTTGGCCGAGATCAATTGGTCCCATTTCGTTGTATCGTTGTTATTTGTATATTCGTAGTATCGTTGCTATAGATGAAGTGACAACCAACAAAATCTTGTGTTTGCCTTTCCAAAATCTTCGAAAATAACATTGATAACTAAGAGCTGTGTTCAAATCTTATCACATGTAAATGATAAAATTGATGAGGTATTAACTGCAAAATCTGCAATAACCCATTCGCGGATGTACTAAATATTATTTACATAGCTGATCGGAGTAATCATATTAAACAACAATCGTTGTATTAACATTTAAAAAAACCCAAAGAAAACCTTCCATCAATTAAATTACTATAATAGTTGAAAATCACAATCGTGAGTTATAATTAATTTGAATATTGAAAATGAGTTTAAGTCAGTAAGCTATAATCAAAGTACCACAGTTTAGCATAAAGTCGGGGTAAATAGGGTTGACGAAGATATAAAGTCGCAATTTTAAGGAGTTGAACTTCATTTAACGTTGTCATTTTATTGAGTGAATTTAGAAAAATAATCTGAATGTGTAATTTAATTAGTATTTAACAGTTAAGCCAAAAACAAATGACAATGGATAATTAATAATTAGGTAATTTTAATACTTAGGCTTTGACACACGGCGACGTCCTGAAGTGTGACCCTCACCGGCCCGGACCTCGACTCGAGTAGGTTGTCCATTTTTTACTCTTTTATAAAGGACAAGCCCTGTCGGACTGTTGGACTACAACGGCGAATATCCAATCGCTTAGCCTGTGAACGAAGCCTTCTCCAGAAGATTGCAGACAGACAGCGACTAAATATCCCCCCAGAGTAATTCAACTGACCCTCGGCGTTTACACAGCTACGATGTTTAAACTGTGCTTCTATGAACAAAACCGTAAGGTCGCATACAAAAACACAAAATAAATACCAAAGAGTGTTAAATAATTTCTGGGCACACAGCCAAATATTCAACCTGTATTTCAATGAACGTTATCATAAAGGTCGCAGATGAAAAACACAGGTGAAGATAGAGATGGGTGCACCAAGAAGGTTGATCAAATAATGATAATCTTGTGCTGTGTTTCATAGTATTTATACGCGATGTAATATAGAAACAAAATTACGTTATACGCGAGAGTGACTGGAATAGTTAAAAAAGGAGTGAATTTTGAATGGGTCGTAATTTAGGCTATTTTACAAGAAAGTCTCGGGCTTAACTGTATTAGAAATACGGCCTGTAATCGCTTGCGTTTCTGACTTGTTTGTTTACATAACACATTTCTTAAGCGATACGTTGCCTACGAAGTTCGACTTTCAACGTCGTTTTCAACCCTAGTAAAATGCTTTAAGACACTGAACTCTACTATATAAATGGAAGGTCAATATCCATACCAATTTTTACGTGAAATTGAACCTCGCGCAAGTATGGCGAACGTAAAGCGGAGCGCAATCGCACTACAAAATACGCCAGAGCCGGTCTTATTGTTACTGCAACTGTTTAAAACCCGGGACTGCAACGATTCTTGCAACACAGTACCGTACAAGATTGCACCATATTGTCTCTATTAACTGTTTATAACAGTCACAAAATATATTTCACAAAATAATCAATTTATAACAACTTTACATAAATGACAGAAATAAACAAAGAATAAAATGAGTGACACCGACTCTGGAAATTTCATCTAATCCAAGACTTACGCTACGGAATCTATGGGAAACGAATAAAACACAGACTCGCGTCAGCGCATAACTTGCGTAGACAGCCGTTTGGTCCAATCGCAGACATCAATTTCTCTACTGCGTCGACGCGTGGCTTTATATTTTGAGTTTTAATCTGTGGCGTAATTGCCGTATTTTGTTCACGCGCATGTACCTATATTGGCCTTCCATTTATAATAGATGAGTTCAGTGCTTTAAGAAGTATTATAATAAAATAATATTTCTGTATTTAAGGAAATTATGTATGAAATATTTTTAATGGTTATTTTGAAATATTTAATTTTGATTAGAATTGTTTTAAAATTTGGAAATAAGTAAATTCTATTTAAAATTTAGGAAATTAATTTGCAAATACACGACCTAGATACAGGGCGTTTCAGAAATGATTGGAAGAGGTAGAAAACACCCCTTTTATCACGGGTTCCGTAATGACTTGTAAAATTAGGTCAAATTTTAAAAAAAATTATTAATTTACCGAGTAAGTGTAATCTGCATTATATCATTGAAACATGTTAATATTCATCTTCATTTTAGGTATAGAATGCACCATTTTAGTGCACATCTTAGTAGAGACGTATTGGAGCTCTTCAATGTACAATAGAGTTTATATGCATGTTAGATCACGATTTACATTAAAGACTTTTTAAAAACTTTTATTAAAATTAAGAAGAGTCAACGTTGATTCTTGAAATGAAATTATAATATTATAGTGAAGTGTTTATTACGACATGAGTATATGAACTGAATACAAAAGATTATCTAACTAATTTATATCCTCGGTTGGCTGTACTTAGTCAGCATTAGTATTGTTTCCCAAGCTAAGCCAAAGGAAATATGATATTACATATCAGCCATAAATAATATGAGGGAATTCGTTATCAACACGTAGCTGAAATATGATATGCTGAGATAGTTTAAAAGGAATAAAAGTCACGTACAAGTTTTTATACAGTGTACCAAATATTATATAACATGCATTGGCTCATTGGCTCCACTCACTATATCTATTCTGAATTTGAGAATAGAGGACCGCTAAGCCCAAATCCAACTAGAGACAAACTTATGCTCATAAGGGGAATAGACAGACATTTTTACGGACTCGAGTATGTTTAATCTGCATTATATCATTGAAACATGTTAATATTCATCTTCATTTTAGGCATAGAATGCACCATTTTATATGTGCACATCCTGGTAGAGATGTATTGGAGCTCTTCAATGTACAATACAGTTTATATGCATTGGCTCATTGATTCCACTAAATATATCTCTTCTGAAGTTGAGAATAGAGTACCGTTTGACCCAAATCCTAAGAGACGAGTTTATGTTCTCAAGAGGAATAGACGTAGGTACTTTTACCATTAGAATTCCAGTAAGTGTAATCGGCATTATCTCATTGAAAAGTGTTAATATTCTTCTTCGTCTTAGGTATAAAAGCATAATGTGCAATTGTACCAAAGAAACAGTGGATTGTTTAATATGGAAAATCATTCCTGTTCATGAGGAAACGCCCTTTCAAAAACCGATATCAATTTCATAGAGCCTCATATATTTTACTTCCACATCCAGTGGAAGTATAGTAACGACAAAAAAATTTTTAAAAATTTTTCTTGTTCAAACAGGCTTAGAATGTCACGAAACGTGTTACGACGCAAAAATGAGAATTCTGTAACTCAACACATTTCAATAATTCTAGTATTTTCACCAGGCCGTCGAGTTATGCTATTCACCAATAGATGGCGAAGACTACAACCAATTCTAATTATTTAATTTTTGCTTAATTTCATTTTACAATATGACAAGTATAATTATTTTGGGCAACAATATTTATGCGTAATGATTGTTAATAATTATTATATATATATATATATATATATATATATATATATATATATATATATGTTTTTATATCAAGTCGAGATCCGAATAAATTTATGACAACCCGAGATCCATCACAACAGAAAGACTTTGTTGAGTATATTTTTCACAGAAACTTGCTCCATTATCCTCTTAATCCATAAGCCAGCACAGGGGAAACAAATTCAACTTTTGAATTTTTCGTGATAAAATTTTAACAAAACGAGATCCTTAATAAAAACCAAACAAGTCGAGATCCACTAATATATATGTTGATGTATATAGTGTAAGATGAGATCCTGCGATGTTGTCATACTTCTTGGATAAAAGCGCGCCATATCTCCAAGAGCTCAAAGGGCACTTTGCGCGCTTTTTAACATTCGACAAGTGTTTGTGACTGTGAAATGCTGAAAAACTGTCTAATCGTGGAAAGAAACTAGTATGTTTAGCTTTGGATGTAAAATCAACCCCAACTGGTGGTACACAAGAGGGGAGTTATGAAAAACTTTTAAAATGTACATTTTACTTTAGAAATACTAATAACTTTTTCAAATTTTTCAATTAAATATTTCAATTTTTATTTTCCTCAATTTTTTTACATAATATAATGTCCCCTCATTGGTTTTTTCATTTTTCATATTAATGAAATTTTAAAAATATGAGAAAGTAGAGTTTTTAGCAGTCATGTGTTACTTTTCATATAATTTGCAAAAAGTTTACAACTGAAAATGTTATAAATGCAAGTGTTATGTGTGCAAATTTGCTATTGATTTAAAAATAACTTGAACGAAAATCAGGGCAGAGTGGAGAGGTGAGGCAGCGAGGCGACCGCCTCAGGGCGCCAAAATTATATCACAATGTTCTTAATTTCGTAAAATAAAATAGTAAGTGTATCTATAAGTTGGGACTGAATTCTAAAAATGGTCATAAACTGACATTATTGGAAGAAGGTACCTACATAGTAAATATAGTTCCAAGAAAGAGTAATAAAAAAGGGTGTCTCCCATGTGTTTAGGTGTTAACTACTAAAAGTCGATTGCGTAAATCAGATTCACTTTTGGTGAATTCTTCGCTGTATCTAAACACGGTGCAAAGAAAAATAGCAATATCACTAAAATATTAAATCTCTCCTAAAATGTTGGTATGTAAATAAAAAAAATACTTTAGAAAAGCTTGCAAAACAGGGGCAGGTATGGGCCTTCAGTTTTTTATTAAGGATAATTTCCACATTAAATTGTCCAAAATCAACCATTCTGTACACCTACTGCCATTTAGTTTTATGTTCTATTTTAAAATTAAGGTTTTAATGTGTCGCTCAAGCCGCCGCGCTGTCTTGAAAAAAATGGTGCTCCAATTCAATTTTTTGCTTGTCTCGTTAACTCGATATCGAAATTATGCTTCATATAAAAAAATAAAGTTTATAAAATTCTCTACAAAAAGTGTTATATACATTTTTTTTGCATCTAGTATTTTACTCTTTGCAAGTACGAAAACGTAGAGTATTTCATTTTGTAGGCACATTTCTAAAACAGTAAATATCTCATAGAGAAAAAAAGGCCATATAATTGTGTAAGTCATAAAATTCTGAATAGCTTTCAAAAGTCTGTCTGTCTGTCTGTCTGTCTGTCTGTCTGTCTGTCTGTCTGTCTGTCTGTCTGTCTGTCTGTCTGTCTGTCTGTCTGTCTGTCTGTCTGTCTGTCTGTCTGTCTGTCTGTCTGTCTGTCTGTCTGTCTGTCTGTCTGTCTGTCTGTCTGTCTGTCTGTCTGTCTGTCTGTCTGTCTGTCTGTCTGTCTGTCTGTCTGTCTGTCTGTCTGTCTGTCTGTCTGTCTGTCTGTCTGTCTGTCTGTCTGTCTGTCTGTCTGTCTGTCTGTCTGTCTGTCTGTCTGTCTGTCTGTCTGTCTGTCTGTCTGTCTGTCTGTCTGTCTGTCTGTCTGTCTGTCTGTCTGTCTGTCTGTCTGTCTGTCTGTCTGTCTGTCTGTCTGTCTGTCTGTCTGTCTGTCTGTCTGTCTGTCTGTCTGTCTGTCTGTCTGTCTGTCTGTCTGTCTGTCTGTCTGTCTGTCTGTCTGTCTGTCTGTCTGTCTGTCTGTCTGTCTGTCTGTCTGTCTGTCTGTCTGTCTGTCTGTCTGTCTGTCTGTCTGTCTGTCTGTCTGTCTGTCTGTCTGTCTGTCTGTCTGTCTGTCTGTCTGTCTGTCTGTCTGTCTGTCTGTCTGTCTGTCTGTCTGTCTGTCTGTCTGTCTGTCTGTCTGTCTGTCTGTCTGTCTGTCTGTCTGTCTGTCTGTCTGTCTGTCTGTCTGTCTGTCTGTCTGTCTGTCTGTCTGTCTGTCTGTCTGTCTGTCTGTCTGTCTGTCTGTCTGTCTGTCTGTCTGTCTGTCTGTCTGTCTGTCTGTCTGTCTGTCTGTCTGTCTGTCTGTCTGTCTGTCTGTCTGTCTGTCTGTCTGTCTGTCTGTCTGTCTGTCTGTCTGTCTGTCTGTCTGTCTGTCTGTCTGTCTGTCTGTCTGTCTGTCTGTCTGTCTGTCTGTCTGTCAGTCAGTCAGTCTGTCTGATTCTCCATCCGATACGTTTCTTGTAAGCACAATAACCTAAGAAAAGTCCGATTTTATTGAAATTTGGACAATAAGTCAGTAAGTGAAGCTTTTAAATACCAGCCCGAAAACGATGTAATGAATTTCCAATTTTTTTTCTTTAACATGCTTCATAAAGTAGGTATATACATTAGAATCTATATTGTCATTTTTACTGCTTTTTGATTAGGGGTGGGAACCACCCTTCTTAGAGGTTGTCGCAAAAAAGCAAGAAATACAGATAATCTGATGGAGAATCAAATTATAAGAAAGAAAAGTCATAAACTTTTTTGCTAAAAATGCATATTTTTCGAGATATTCCGAACTGAAAATTGCAATTTTCTCCCCCTAAAATCAGTATTCCTAGACGTTTTTTTTAAATTACTCCAAAAATGTGGACTTTAATAAAGAAATGCAAGGGTACAAAATCGAAGCTTTTACGAAAACAAATGGAATTATTTTTTCTTTTTTTTTCAATGTTTAGTTTTGGAAATATGGCGTTTTCAAAATGGCGCCGAAATGTTCAGAAAAAATATACATTAAAATATAAAATTACTCAAAATCGGCAACTATGAGAAAATTTTTATTGTGGAAATTAAAGGTACTTATTAAAATTTTCTTTGGATTGAGACGTATTACGACCTTTTAGAATGAAAACTAAAATAGTTTCAAACAAAAAAGTAGCGCATTTAAAAATTTAGGCGCCATTTTTTTTAACTTTTTTTGCTCTCATTTTCTTATTCAATTTTTTTAAATCCTTCTAGATGTTGTTAATGCATATTAATACTAACATGTTCAAATTTTATAGAATTTTTAAAATAATTATTTTTCATTCTGTACCCATTTTCAATAATGAAAATTTTCATAATTTTTTGGAAAAAATCGGGATTTCGAAAATTGCTCTGAAAATATTTTTTTATAAAATATTGAATACAAAATTGAAGCTTATAAAAAAACGAATAGTTTGTTTTTTTTTCATACAACAAACTATGCAAGAGATATAAAAGTTTAAAAGATGGCTCTTGAGCGCATACGCAAGAAAATTATGTATTTAAAATTGAAATATATCAAAAACTGTAAGATTGATAAAGACATGATATAAGAACGAAATGAAGCTTGTATAAAAATGAAGAGTTTGAGTTTTTATTTTTTTCCTACGACAAACTGTTCCAAAGATATGATAGAAATAATGTTGAAACTTGTCAGTTTCTACGCGCATTTTAAATGTCTATAGTAGGTAGAGAAACGAGCGAAACATCTATTTTTCGAAGAATACGCAGAAAAAGAGGGTTGCATTGCACTTTAGCATGTTTTACAGTGCAGATTAAAAATTTTATTTAATTAATTTACTTAATTGTATTAATCTGATTTATTTATAACAAACTGTATTTTTAATAAAATTAGACATATTACTATACTCTTTTGTAACCATTTTTAATCCACCATTTTTTTTTTTATAAATTTAGACCTCATAATCATCTTCAACGATCTAAGAAACATAAGTATATGGATTTTCATGAATTTATTTTTAACATTAGAAGAGTTATTAATTTTTCAGCATTTAAAGGTGGTTTTAACCCGTAATATTTTCGTCTTTCCTATATTTTGACAACATAATCATCGACCTCAAAAACATAAGTATGTGGATATTCGTGATTTTATTCGTAAAATTAGAAGACATTAATTTTTCAGTATTTAAGGTTGATTTCAACCCTTAATATTTTCGTCTCATAAGTTTTGACCCCACAGTCATATTCAGCGACCTCAAAAACATAAGTTCGTTAATTTTTTCCTACAATTAGAAGAGTTATCAATTTTTCAGTTTTTTTATTATGACGGGTTTCCACCCGTAATAATAAAAAGCAGGTAATGCGACAATATAGATTTTGATGTACGTATTTTATAAAGCATATTACAAAAAAAATTAAGGAAACTCCTTTCATCGTTTTCGGGTCGGGAATTTTACCATTTTTACTACTTCGCTTACTGGATTAAGTGTTACCTGAAAGAACCCTATTGATTTTGAAAGCAATCGATCAGTAAATATAAAGGTTATGAAACATTTTATGAAAAAAATACAGGTGAAGAGTGTTATAATCTTTCATAATATGAAGGTTTAATTGCCATACTTGCAATTTTTATCATCTCCCGATGATTCCATCTTGATTATTGAAACCTTGGTTAGTATACTATGCGGTATCTTTGTGTTTATAGTATATTTTGTCAAAGGCGTTGCAACATTCTTCACGCGAATTTTCTTCGTAAAATGTTTTATATTTACCGATAGATTTTTTTTCAAAATCAATAGAGTTCTTCCTCTAGCCAAAACTAATATACTCTCCAAATTTCAATAAAGCTGTACTTTTTTCTCTCAAGTTATCGTGCTTACAAGAACGTGACAAACAGAGAGACAGACGGACAAGCGGACAGACTGACATACGACGGACATTTTAAAGTTATTCAGAATTCTATGACTAACACAATAATATGAATTTTATTTTTTCTACCAGTGATATTTATTAATATACTATTCTGCGAAGAGTATAGTAATAGTTACGAAAAAAATGTATATGGCATTTTTCGTAGAGCATTTTATAGGATTTATTTTTTATGGGAAATTATGCCAATTTCGATATCGCTAATGATTAGTAAGACATAAGCATAAAACTGAATCGGAGCACTATTTTTTCAAGATGATGGCGCGAGCGCAAGGAATAAAGTTGGTTATTTTTAGTGTATTTATAAGTAGGCTTTAATTAACATATTCACAAAGTTTCAAACCTTTGTCTATTTTTTCCCTCTAATTTTTCCTATTTGACTGGAGTGTATAATAAAAGAGTAAAATTAAGTAAAATATTTAAATATTTTCACTAACACATCTCAGAATTCAAAAAAAATTACTAAAATTTCCTAGCAAAATTGCGTACATTTTATTGATTATAAAATATCATGGTTCTTTCCAGAAGCCCTAGGATTTTTGCGAAAAAGAGAGTTTTACAATATCCCTGCGACATATCCATCTACGTCATGCACTTTCACTTACTCTGCTGCACGTACTAGGTATACATTTATAGTACAGTACGTAGAGGTAAAAAATACGCAATATGTAGCAATAATCTCATATGTAATGATAATTTTCATGGGTTATTATTGTAGTAAATGGTATCATCTTCAGTTTCTATATGGTGCGGATACTTGCTCTTATCCTCACGAGGTGAATATCACACCCAATTTTAGATATTTAATATTTGAAAATGTATTACTGATTAATTTTTGGTATTGTTGATAACGAATCTGAAGTAGAAATTAAAAAAATGAAAATGATGGCTCTAATATGGCAGACGGAATTTTTTCCTAAAACAAACGTTTTAAACAAACAAACAATTTTAAACATCTAGGTGATACTGTATATCAACAAAAACAGTATTTTTGAAAAAAAGAATAATTACTGGACAATTACTATAACAAAATGGCGAAATTTTGTTTAAAAAAATGTGAAAGCGCACGTTGTTTAAGCCATAACTTCTTTATAAACAAACAAAAAATCATTTTAAAGATTGATTCATTTTGTTTAATTCTGTCCATTAGAACTTTTGATGGAAATGTCATAGTTTCTAAGATATTCAACATTTAAACCCTATAAACGTTCGGATACCGTCTAGAAACTTAAATATCTCCAAAATTATTAATCCTATATAAACATAAAATAAAAACTAATTCATTCTCAGTTTATAAGCTTTATTTATGGTATCCATCTTTTCTTTCGTTAAAACTAATATTTATTGAGATATTTGTCAAGAAACAAAAACTTTACGATTTTTAGAAAATAACTTTGTAGTTTAAAATACAGCTGTTTTCCAAAGTAAGAGCTATAAACCTACGAAAAAATTTGAGAACCTAAGTCATGGTATGTATCATCGAAAAACGGTATATGATAACATATATATATATTTTTTAATTACTGACTACTTACATTAACAAAATATCGACGTTTTTTTAAAAAACTGTGAAGTACATTGTTTCTGTCATAACTTCTTTGTTTTTGAAATAATCAAAAAATCATTCGAACCCTAATTAAGGTCTTTCATTTTGGTTATTACAAATTTTATCGCAAGTACCATAGTTTCTGATATATTTAACATTTAAACTAAATACTACTATGTCTTTATACTTTCGGATATCCGAAACCATTAATTCTAGAGATTAGAAAAAAAAACGAAATTCATCTTCAGTTTAGTAGCTTTCTTATCTCCAGCATTTTCTCGCTCAATGGAATAATTTTCGAGTTATTTGACGAAAAGTTCGTTTTGAAGCTAAAATCCCAATTTTCAAGTGGTTATAATTTAAAGACTATCAATTTATATGAAAAACTTTCCTCTTAAAATGTGTTACTCTTTCAGCTCCAATGTTTTTCATTTTTTTTTATTTGCCACCCCCTGAAAAGGAGTGGCATCCACCCCCTATAAATTAGTATGCCGCCGCACAATATAGAAACTCTGCTTTGATGCATTTACTATTAAGCTACCAAAAATGCACGAAGTCTAATTCATATGACATTATTCCGAAATTAAAAACCTCTAGTTACTGCACTAATAGTGAACTTATTAACTTATATTTAATTAATTACCTAATAAGCAGAGACCCAAACTAATGAAAATCTAGTCCAGTGTGGGTCAACCTTATTAACTGGATCTGATTTTGTTGCAAATAAACGACGCGGCATTGCCAGATATACAGGATCTCGCTTTGTTCATAAAATATTATATACAAGTTCAGCACAGCAGCGCCCTCATAAGTGCGTTTGGTTTAACTACTCGTGTATAAAAATGGATAAAAACTGGAAAAAGGAGATCCGAGGTAAAATTCACGTGTACACTTCTACCACCTATATTAATTGAATAAACATGATATACACATAGAAACAAGTCGAGATCCGAAACGGATCTCGACTTGTAAAAACGGATCTCCACTTGTATACTTTATATCGCGAAGGGATCTCGACTTGTTCACAAAATATATATATATATATATATATATATATATATGCTATATATATATATATATATATATATATATATATATATATATATATATATATATATATATATATATATATATTGTTGTGACATTTGCAAAAATATATATTTTAGGGCAAAAGCCAGAGAAAATAAGCCATCGTAGCAACAGACAGAGGTACATAACTCATTGCACGATATTGTTACCTTCGTGTATGAGGAACTGCACTTACAACCCTTCGACGAAGCTAGGGGAGGTCAATGACCTCAAGTAAGACTTAAAATGTGATATGGCAACTTAAGTAAAACACCTCTATTTGAAAAAAGCTCACATGCATTATGTTTAGTATAATTTATGATAATTAGGTATAAAAGGATACACCCAGTAGGGTAAACCATATGTAAAAAGTAGACAAACCTTATAATATGTTAAAATAACTAATTAGAGAGACCACAGCAAGGGCTCAAACGTGTAGAATCAAGCTTTGTTCTTGTAGAAACCATAAACTCTCTGAACACTCTCGTAGTGGACTCGTCAAACTAAAAAATTAAGACATTTTATTAAAATAGTGCTACAAATTAGAGTAAAGGAAAATAATAGTGGACAATGATGACGTATTAAGTACTAGAATACGTATATGAACGCTAATAATGAGCAAAATTAACATAAAATCTAGTTATAAGAAAATTTAAAAAAATATCTCTCGGCAAACATACATATAAGAAGGTTTTACAAAAAGGACACATCGTAATGAGATGAAACTCACAGAAAACAAAGACTAGTACCTGTTAGTGAAGTGCAGCGTAAAATCTCTGAACTGTGACACGTTAGGAGGTATTTCTTAATAAATCTTTGTGTATTCTAGATACCTTCACATAAAATGAACTGCAACTTTTGTTAAAACTCCTTTAGATATAATATTTCTTATCCTGGTGTAAATTCAGGACACCAGTGTTGTTTTGTGTAACTTTTGAAAGGACACTATGTATTAGTTTAGGCACTGCTCACCGATGAACTTGGAGGTGGGTACCTAAAATATTTGTTCACATATAATTATGTTTTAAACCTATCTAGGTAATAAATGTTAGTAGATAATTAATAATTAGTGTATTAAGTAAGATCTGGGTGAATTTTAAGTAGTTTTATGTAGTAATAAGGTCAGAAAATAGCAATATAGAATATTTATCAAAGTGTCTTAAAAATCATTATGGGGGTACAAATGGGGTACCAAAAGGATTGGGAGTGCATAGTAAAGCTCATTCCAATGTTAAAATGTGCATATGATAAGTAAAAGGCATAAAAAAGTACATGTTTATAAAAATCAAAATTCTTTATTAAAATCATACTATCTGATTTTTGTGTTCCTGTCAATCTCAGCGAATAAAAACGCGAGAAGTGGCAAAAACAGTCTAGTAAACGCGGTCGTAGAGGCAACATGTTATAAAATTTGCTCTGAAAAGTCCTAACCTAGAATTTGTTGAATGAAAATTTACCCTATTGTTTGAAACCGTGTGTTTACGGAAGTAATCATATATGAAATTTTGAAAGGAGTTAGGAATGATAATTTTAATAAGTATTCTATGCTTAAAATATAAATGTTATGAAAATGTTGTAAACTAGACTCAAAGTTTCCAAAGCCGACTCGCATATTTATCCATTTTAAATATCTAAGGTACTTACCTTAAAGTAAAATTTAATTCTCTTATAAAAACCCGTGCTTCGAAAGTGATTTCCTTAAAATAAAGTGTCCCGAAGGAAGAAAATAAGGGAAAATAAATAAATCAGCTTTATCCAATCATCTGAACTTCTAGTGATCTTCAAGCACCTGCGGTTGGTAACATCAGTAACCAGCTTTGAACGAGAATCCAGGGGCGTACTCACAGCAGTTGTGCGCTATTGAGCTCAGCGGCGTCACGATAGCGGTAAAGTATAAAGGTACCTTATCGGTTATTATTTTCACTGATCAGTTGATAAAATTCTTGAATATGTTCGCAAAGGCCAATAAATAAAACGCATAATTATCCATTCATCTTAAATTTTATTTATGTAAACTGTGTATTTGTTAAATTCATAAATTTACCTCGTCCAGATCATTAAATTTTGTTAATCTTTGTTTGAAATATTGGTGTATTATTTCAGTTGCTAGAGAGTACATTGCATTACAGGAACCGGCTATCTGAGAGGGAGTTGTACTGCACAGTCGCGGTACCCTCATGCTCTGAGGTGTGGCAGTATCGAGTTATCTCTCGACTGTCGCATCCGATGGTTTAGGCCATCTGGCGCTCAACAACAACAATTATATTCTTCTATCTTATCACAACAAAGATTGGTTAAGGCCGTCTTTTTCAATAAGTTCACAACAAAAAATTGGCGACCAACGTGGTAGGCGACGTTGTTAAACGGCATTTTGACGCTTAACAACGCAGAATATTGACAACAGTGTACTCTAGCAAAGTGAAAAGATTAAGTTTGATATTTTATAAAATAACCAGCAAAAATACTGATCATTTGTTTTAAAACTGTAAGAATTATATTCAATTTCATAAGTATATGGATCTAAGATCTGGAAAAACAATAGTCATGGCTGACCAAACAAACACTACACCAGAACAAATCGAACAAAATAACACTACACAAGAGCAAACACCATCCACATCACAACAATCTGGTGATACAGCACTTACACAAACACACACAGACACAAACATGTTGCATCAACTAATGCAAATGGTGGCAAGTATCAGCTCGAATATGGAGCAAACAAATGCAGAAATGAAACAAACAAATATAAACGTCATTGCAACACAAGCAGAAATGAAACAAACAAATATGAATGTCATTGCAACACAAGCAGAAATGAAACAAACAAATTTAAACGTCATTGCAACACAAACAGAAATGAAACAAACAAATATAAACGTCATGGAGATACAAGCAACGGTACGACAAATTGCCGAAGACAATAAAAAATTTGAAGAACGAATAGAAGGAATACAAGGGAGAGTAGAAAGGGTAGAGAACAGGCTCGACTCTATGACAGACGATGTCATTGAGGACATCAACACCAAAGTCAAGTCCGCCACGAAGAAAATGGAGGAGTCCATCGCACGTAACGTAGAAGGATTAATAGTCGACGTGGTAAGTGAAGTAGACAGCAAACTGAAGAAGCAAGATGACACACTAAACAAGAAGTTAAAAGAGCAGGAATGTATGTATAACCATTTGAACACGCAGTTGTTAAAAGAAGGACACACAACCATCACCAACACACCATATACACACACATGTACCAAGAACCAATTCTATTTTTATGGGGACAACCGTACGCATCCCAAGACATTCATCACACGTTTAAAACAGTATATGAACACGATACACCCAAACGCCAACTTAAAACAAAATATACAAAATATGGTAAGAGGTTTTGCTGAGGAGTGGTATAATGTTATATGTGATAATTTTGAAACGCTACCTGAATTTGAGGAACTTTTGTTGAAACAGTACTGGGGAAAATACGCTCAGCAAAAAGTACGTTTCAACCTGTTTAATGGGAAATACAATGAGAACTCCGGTATAAGTAGGGAGAATTATGTATTACGAAAAATAGGCAACATTAAACATCTAGAACCAGCTTTTACTGAGGGAGAAATAATAACTTACCTAGCGAGACATTTCTCTGACGATATACATAATGTCATTATTACTCAGAGAATAACGACAATAGACAGTTTAATCGAATATTTACGTGGCATTGATGATCACCGTATAGGGTGGAAACATGGAAATAAAGACAGGGTAGATAGGCAAAATGATAGGTATAAAAATTTTGAAAATAACAGGGATAAATATAGGGAAAATAATAGAAATTCTAACTATAATAACAGAGGAAATTATGACAAAAATAATCGGCAAAATAGGGACCAATATGGCTACAATAATTACAGAAATCAAACTAATAATAACTATTGGGAAAAAAATAAATATAGAGGAAATTACAATCAAAGGGACAATAATATGTATAATGAAAATCGGCCATACAATAATAATCAAAGAGATGATAGGAGACATGTTAGTTGGGGTGACAAAAAGGCTCAAGACTCAGAAAGGGAAACAGACAGACGAACATACGCACAAATCAGTAATGTAAACGTTCAGAGGGAAAAAAGAGACAGGGCAAACACACAAGCTGATTTCGATAGGATTGAAACCGTGGCACAGGTAAATGATCCGCCTCGAAACCAGGATTTTCGGCAAGCGATGTTTTAATTTTGAATAATGTTTCATACCAACATATGAAAGAGTTTATCGGTAATGACATGGATGACGGATCAATTAACATAAAAACCAGCAATCTACCAATGGTAGACGTTAAATTAAAAACAAATACATATAAGGCGCTCCTTGATACAGGTGCTGAATTGAGTTTAATCAAAGAAAGAATTATTAATGATTGTTATAATGGTAATAAAAGTAAAGATTGCATTAAAATAAGTAAAATAAATTTAGTAGACCCAAGGGGTAAAAAAATTGCTCAATGTAATCAGGTTTTAAACACGAAGTTTACGGTAGAGAATTATGAATTTGAGGGAAGTTTTATAATAATAGATGACATGAAGTTTGATATCATTTTGGGAGAAGACATTCTAACACAACTCAGGGCAAAAATTGACCTTGAAAAGAGGGTAGTAAATTTACAAGGTAGTACCATACCGATGTATTCCACCGGGGAGGTAGGAAATTGTATTGATAATAAAAATGAATATGTTAATAATAATATTGCGGTCGACATACAGGTCGAAAAGTTTAAATGGTGTAATGGCAAACAGGCCAATGATATGAAAATAATTGCGGACGACGGGGAAGTCGTGTATAAAAATAAGGTGGAAGTCGACAAGGAGGTCGAGAAAAAAAATATGTATTGGTACTATGTAGAGTTGTGGATGGAAAACTTTGACAAAAAAGATGCAATCGTACATGATTGGTTGATTGAATATAAAACTGAAAAAGAATCTACTAAAGTTAAAAATGGTTACATTGGCAAATTTAATAGGGTAAATAAAGTAAGGATGAAAAGAAAAGTACATAAAATAATAAAGCGTCGAATAGGACATGTATCAAAGCCTAAAACTTTTAAAATATATAAAGATAAACTAGCGGTAGATGAGCAAGCAAATATAATTAATAAAATGTTAAATGTTGGTATGCATAAATTAAAAAGGAACGAGAGTAAGATACAGTATGTTCAAAAGATACAAAAGGTACTTAAAATTAAAACATCAAAAATAAACAATCTAAATTATGAACCTGAAACAAAAGTGATTAAAAATTATACAGAGCAAAATAGATATAAAACTGAAAAGTTAAACACACAAGAAATTAAAGATAAACAAAAGATAAAGGTCAAAATGAAACAAGTAAATAATATAAATGCATTTGGAGATGTAACATTAAACTGTCCGGAAAATTTTGTTAAAACAATAAGTGAAATTGTACAGAAATATAGAGCGCTAATTAATTTTGAAGCACGTGTAGCGGTAGGCTACGTACATATACCAATTCAAGGTGGTTCCTTTCGGTCTTCAAAGTGCTTCATCAGCTCTGGTTCGGGCGATGCAGAGTATATCCTCGACAAGTACGATTCTTTCTATCTGCACTATGTCGATGATATTTTGATATTTTCTGCAACAGAAAGAGAACATCGTGAACATTTGAAAATCATAGATAGAGACATATTAAATTTAGAAGAGATTCATAAACTTATAAAGATGAGACAAGAGCGTAACACAAAAAAATATTTAGCAAGGGCCAACAGAAGAATCAAAAACAAGATTAAGTTTGAAGTAGGGGATTATGTAGTAGTAAAGCGATTACGTGTCTCTGACTTGAGAAGAAATATATGCGGAAAACTCCTTTTGCCATATGAAGGACCTTACGTTGTACACAGGGTATTAAACGATAATACCTATGAGTTAAAATTTCTTAATAGTGATCATGTCAGGGGAAGATTTCATATAGAAATGATATACCCTTATGATACAGATTAAAACAAATGATTTACAGTGTTTATTATTTTGCAAACGCCACTAATTGTTTTAAAAAATATCAAAATTTTCTTTTAGCAATAAAACTTTGACATTTTGGGGAGGTAAAATGTTGTGACATTTGCAAAAATATATATTTTAGGGCAAAAGCCAGAGAAAATAAGCCATCGTAGCAACAGACAGAGGTACATAACTCATTGCACGATATTGTTACCTTCCTGTATGAGGAACTGCACTTACAACCCTTCGACGAAGCTAGGGGAGGTCAATGACCTCAAGTAAGACTTAAAATGTGATATGGCAACTTAAGTAAAACACCTCTATTTGAAAAAAGCTCACATGCATTATGTTTAGTATAATTTATGATAATTAGGTATAAAAGGATACACCCAGTAGGGTAAACCATATGTAAAAAGTAGACAAACCTTATAATATGTTAAAATAACTAATTAGAGAGACCACAGCAAGGGCTCAAACGTGTAGAATCAAGCTTTGTTCTTGTAGAAACCATAAACTCTCTGAACACTCTCGTAGTGGACTCGTCAAACTAAAAAATTAAGACATTTTATTAAAATAGTGCTACAAATTAGAGTAAAGGAAAATAATAGTGGACAATGATGACGTATTAAGTACTAGAATACGTATATGAACGCTAATAATGAGCAAAATTAACATAAAATCTAGTTATAAGAAAATTTAAAAAAATATCTCTCGGCAAACATACATATAAGAAGGTTTTACAAAAAGGACACATCGTAATGAGATGAAACTCACAGAAAACAAAGACTAGTACCTGTTAGTGAAGTGCAGCGTAAAATCTCTGAACTGTGACACGTTAGGAGGTATTTCTTAATAAATCTTTGTGTATTCTAGATACCTTCACATAAAATGAACTGCAACTTTTGTTAAAACTCCTTTAGATATAATATTTCTTATCCTGGTGTAAATTCAGGACACCAGTGTTGTTTTGTGTAACTTTTGAAAGGACACTATGTATTAGTTTAGGCACTGCTCACCGATGAACTTGGAGGTGGGTACCTAAAATATTTGTTCACATATAATTATGTTTTAAACCTATCTAGGTAATAAATGTTAGTAGATAATTAATAATTAGTGTATTAAGTAAGATCTGGGTGAATTTTAAGTAGTTTTATGTAGTAATAAGGTCAGAAAATAGCAATATAGAATATTTATCAAAGTGTCTTAAAAATCATTATGGGGGTACAAATGGGGTACCAAAAGGATTGGGAGTGCATAGTAAAGCTCATTCCAATGTTAAAATGTGCATATGATAAGTAAAAGGCATAAAAAAGTACATGTTTATAAAAATCAAAATTCTTTATTAAAATCATACTATCTGATTTTTGTGTTCCTGTCAATCTCAGCGAATAAAAACGCGAGAAGTGGCAAAAACAGTCTAGTAAACGCGGTCGTAGAGGCAACATGTTATAAAATTTGCTCTGAAAAGTCCTAACCTAGAATTTGTTGAATGAAAATTTACCCTATTGTTTGAAACCGTGTGTTTACGGAAGTAATCATATATGAAATTTTGAAAGGAGTTAGGAATGATAATTTTAATAAGTATTCTATGCTTAAAATATAAATGTTATGAAAATGTTGTAAACTAGACTCAAAGTTTCCAAAGCCGACTCGCATATTTATCCATTTTAAATATCTAAGGTACTTACCTTAAAGTAAAATTTAATTCTCTTATAAAAACCCGTGCTTCGAAAGTGATTTCCTTAAAATAAAGTGTCCCGAAGGAAGAAAATAAGGGAAAATAAATAAATCAGCTTTATCCAATCATCTGAACTTCTAGTGATCTTCAAGCACCTGCGGTTGGTAACATCAGTAACCAGCTTTGAACGAGAATCCAGGGGCGTACTCACAGCAGTTGTGCGCGATTGAGCTCAGCGGCGTCACGATAGCGGTAAAGTATAAAGGTACCTTATCGGTTATTATTTTCACTGATCAGTTGATAAAATTCTTGAATATGTTCGCAAAGGCCAATAAATAAAACGCATAATTATCCATTCATCTTAAATTTTATTTATGTAAACTGTGTATTTGTTAAATTCATAAATTTACCTCGTCCAGATCATTAAATTTTGTTAATCTTTGTTTGAAATATTGGTGTATTATTTCAGTTGCTAGAGAGTACATTGCATTACAGGAACCGGCTATCTGAGAGGGAGTTGTACTGCACAGTCGCGGTACCCTCATGCTCTGAGGTGTGGCAGTATCGAGTTATCTCTCGACTGTCGCATCCGATGGTTTAGGCCATCTGGCGCTCAACAACAACAATTATATTCTTCTTCTATCTTATCACAACAAAGATTGGTTAAGGCCGTCTTTTTCAATAAGTTCACAACAATATATATATATATATATATATATATATAGTGAAATATGATCAAAAGTCCATAATATAGATTTAGTTTTTATAATCCAGAGGTTGGCAACGGTGAAGTTTCACAGTGAACTGTCAAGAAAAGGGAAATGATGGTCGTTCTTCCGTAATTATTTTTTTGTGAAAGGCAAATTCTATAAATGCCAGGCAAGTAGTAATACTCGCCCTTTTCGATCAAGAATTGAGATTAAAACCTTGCTAAGTGTTAATTAGTCAAACGGCACACGTGGCTACTCGTTATAGATTAACGGATCTAGGCTAATTTTCAACACATTGTTCAATTAAATTTTGGTGTATTTAATTTGGTTTCGATATTTAAATCGGATTTTGTTTGGCAAGTTACGTCCAGAATTTTCTGGGTAAGTTTTAAATTTCCTTGATCTACGAGCAAAACACGTGCTCGAAATTAGGTTAGAATTTGAGAATAATTTTTGGTAATTTATTGTAGACGTTTTATGGGATACGGAGTAGAACAACCATCAGCCTATCATATACCTTTTTGGGTCATTTTGTGTAATTTTGGATGATATTTTTGGACTTGGATCATATGAAGGACTATTAGTTACGAGTTAAATTTATGAAATAATACCTTGCGATACAACATAACTGTAACGGAGAGTTACCTACGACCAGGAACTGTAATTTTGGTGATTTTGGTGATTTTGGAAATTTTGGTATTCTGTAAATTTGGAGAGTTGGAGATTATTTGGAAGTTTTTATATTGCATTCAACGCAGGAGATTCCAGGCAATGGTCTTAACCTACCAGTAATCGGAGCCCTCTTGTGGTCAACTGCTGCTGGATTTCGGGTGTTTTTTTAAAGATAAGTTGTACTATATTTTATATGTAATCATAAACATTTTGTTCTCTGAGATAATTAAAAGTTAAACTATTTTTCCCCTAGCTTCAGTATCACGATTATTAGGTACTATTGTAAGACTGTGTTATATCTATATCTTCTAAATTTTATGAAAATTTTCTTGATTGTTACTCAAAATTGTACAAGGAATAAACTGAAATTCTTATATTTTGTTCTTTTATTGCTCTCTCTATCTCTCACTAAAAGGATTGGTCATACCTGGGACCATTTTATTTTTTTGGGGTTTTGAGATCGTAATAATTTTTGGGGGCTCAACCGGGATCTTTGTGAGAAGTAGAGAGGCAATAAATTGAAAACCACTACCTAATAAGGAATATACTAATATTTGTTTGAATTTTCCCTAGGTACAATAATCTTTTGGATAACCGGATTCAGCGGCGAGGGACCACGGGAAAGTGCTCTCAGAACTGGTCAAGGCAGTTGCCGGAAACTCTGCACTGAAATACAGGAATCTCCGGGAAGACAAAATTACAGGACCTTGGTATATTTAACATTCTTTTTTTCTAATAGTTTTTTTGCAAATTCCTAAGTAAATTTTTTGTAATAAAATTTTTATCTTGAAACAAAAAAAAAATGGTTGAGATTAAGACATCTTATTTGGAAAGGGAATTTCTGGTTTATGAATTAAATATACGCGGTTTAGATGTAAAGTCTGGTGACAAGACAAGAGATCTGGCTCAAAATTTAACAGCTCTTTTAAGACAAGAATCTCAGGGTAAAGTGTTTGTTCCGATTCGAGATTTGGATACTATTTCAGAATTACAAAACTGTACAGTTATTTTAAATATAGTAACGAGAACTGCAAAAAGTATTTTAAATCAGATTGTAATAGAAAGGTTAGACGCTTTATTTTGGCATTTAAAAGGTCGAATTGGTCGAATACCTTCCGAAGACGATGACCAGGCCGAGCAAATTGCTGTGCTACTTGAAAATTTTAATAAAGTTTTTGAGGAATTCCTCGATAGAAAAAAATACTTATTTGATACGCCACTTGCTGGTGTCTCAGTCGACCAATCAACAGCTTTAGCAAATTTGCAAACGCTAGTGTTGACAGACCCAGATTATGTACCTGTTTCACAGTGGGATCTGAGATTTAAAGGAAGATTTAGAGATAGTTTAGATGTTTTGGAATTTATTAGAAAAGTCAATCAGTTTTGTAAGACTAGGAAAGTATCCGAATCAAAATTACTTAATGGTATAGGTTGTTTATTTGAGGATAGGGCTGACGTATGGTTCCGCTCTATCGGAAATTGACTCGTGGGCTGATCTGTGTTCACGTCTCAAGAGGGAATTTTTGCCTTATAATTTTGAAAAACATATTAAAGAATTATTAAGAAAACGATATCAGCATGAGGATGAGAGTATAGGAACTTTCATCGCTCACATCTCAGAATTAGGAAGTTATTTATCTGTTCCACTCTCTAAAGAGAAACGTTTAAAAGTCATTAGAGATAATATGTTACCTGAATTACAGGAACGTTTGATTTTAGAGGATATCGACTCTGAGGAGAAATTAGTGGAGCTCGTTACTAAGATCGAAGAACGCAAACAAAATATCCGCGGTGAGAGATCAATTAATCGTAATCGGGGAGCTAATAATCGGGTTTCATTTTGTGATAGAGAAATTTTTGGGGGTGATTTTGTTAGAAATTTTAATAGTGAATATGGTAGTAGAAATAGTAGATCAGAACATAGAGGCAATAATTCTCTACCCTCGAATAACAATCTAGACCAGAATCGTAGTAGAGGTGATAGGAGTGTTGACCGTTCGAGCAGTAGAGGGCGTAATTTTAGACACAACGACAGCATAGATAGAAATTTCAACCGTTCTAGAAATCGATCCACCAGTCGTGAATGTAATGTTATGGGAGACCCTCCAAATACGACTAGCAGATATTCTCACCATAACCGTGATAATTCTGGTAGCCGAGAGAGGTCACGTAATCGATCGTCTAGTCGGGATAGAGCTAACTTGAGGCAAATAAATAGTTTGCGTTGTTTTAAATGTAATAGTAATCAGCATTTAGCTCGTGATTGTACATCAAAAGTTGTGAAGTGCTATCGTTGTGGCTTAACAGGTTATACGATACGAACGTGTCCTACCTGCAACCAGGGAAACGGACCCAGGACTTAGTTAATAGTCGGGAACTAAGCCAAAATTTTAGAAAACCGGCTAATACTGTTAATGCTCCTACTGTATCTTCACGTCTGGCTGAGAGCGAGCGTGTCAAACATGTTCCGGATTATATTTTGTCACAAGTGAATGGTAATGAATGTCCATATGTTCGAGTCAATATTTACGATGTACAAATTTTGGCATTATTAATTAGTGGCGCAAATGGTATTTTCATGAACTCAAGGGGATGGGAAATTTTGCAAGGTTTTGGGTTTAAAATTGAAAAATGTTCTGTAACCTCTTGCAAGGTTGCAAATAATGACAACATTTATTGTTTGGGGCAAGTCATTGTTCCCATTAGACTTAGAAAGAAAACACATCTCTTTGAGGTTATGATTGTGCCAGAATTGCGTCATACTCTAGTTTTGGGTACAACTTTTTGGGTGACAATGGGAATTGTGCCTGATTTAAGGAAGGGTGAATGGTACTTCTCTAGTGAACCGGTCATAAACGAAATAGTACGGGAGAAGAATGCTTCCCTAGAAGGCACTAATGATTTGACCGGAGAACAGAGAGTACGATTACATGAGGTTGTGAATGACTACTTTGACAGCATTCAAGATGTCCAATTAGGTTGCACCAATGTGGTGGAACACAAAATAGAAATTAATGAAGGGATTTTGCCCATTAAACAAAGATATTATCGTGTAAGTCCACCTATGCAACAAAAGATAAATGAAGAACTTGACGAAATGTTGAAATTGGGTGTTGTCGAACGTAGTCAGAGCGAATGGAGTTCACCTATCTTAATGGTAAACAAGGATGATGGATCCTATCTTTTGTCGTAGATTTCAGAAAGGTTAATAATGTATCTAAAAGACCAGCTTACCCTTTACCATTTATACATGAAATATTAGATCAACTAGGAACAGCTCGTTACCTCTCGAGTTTGGATATTAGATCGGCCTATTGGCAAGTCAAATTAGAGGAAAATAGTAAACAATATACAGCTTTTACCATACCAGGCAGAGGTCATTTTCAGTTTAAACGTTTGCCGTTTGGTCTGCACGGGGCACCAGGTACTTTCCAGGCCCTGGTAGATCGCTTATTTGGGGCAGAGTTAAAGCCCTATGTATTCGCTTACCTAGATGATCTAATAATAGTAACGAGTGATTTTGACACTCATATTCAGGTTTTAAAAGACGTTTTTGATCGACTGAAATCTGCTGGCTTAACTTTAAAGCGGGAGAAGTGTAGGTTTTGTAGAGAAGAGCTGGAATATCTAGGTTATAAGGTAAATCGTGACGGGTTGGGTGTTAACCCCAAGAAAGTTAGCGCGATTGTAGATATGCCTAAACCCAAAAATCCGCAGGAGGTACGGCGAATTGTTGGGATGTTATCGTGGTACCGCAGATTTATTCCAGACTTCTCTACCATAGTTGCACCTCTGACTAATCTCACTCGTAAGAAGGTCAGATGGGAATGGGCAAAAGAATGTGACGAAGCTTTTCTAAAAATTAAAAGTGTTTTGATTAGTGCTCCTATTTTGTCACGTCCAAATTGGGACTATCCGTTCATTTTACAGACTGACGCGTCACAAGTAGGCGTTAGTTGTGTCTTGACTCAATACTATGATAACCGGGAACATGTGATATGTTATTTGTCAAGAGCACTAACCAAGACGGAGGCAAGATACGGAGCGACTCAGTTAGAAATTCTTTCGGTCATATATGCCATTGAAAAGCTACGCGGGTACATCGAAATGACTAGGTTCATTGTAGTGACGGATTGTTATGCCTTAAAATGGTTAAACAATTTGAAGGATCCGAAAGGTAGACTTGGCAGATGGTGTTTACGTCTCCAAAGCTTTGATTTTGAGGTTATACACCGGAAGGGTAGATATAATGTAGTCCCAGATTGCTTATCGAGAGCTGTACCACCTGCCATAGATTCCGTAAACACTGACAATGAACCAATAGTACTTTCGGGGGACCCTTGGTATGACAAGATGTTATTTCGAGTGAGAAATAGTCCATTGCAGTATGATAGGTGGCGTGAAAAGGACGGAAAGTTATACAAACGGGTCGAATGCGGTTTTAAGGATCTTCTCTCAGATATCGATACATGGAAGGAAGTAGTACCTAAGCCAGAACGACGTAAACTTTTGGAAAAATATCACAGTGACATATTAAATGGTGCACATATGGGTGTGTATAAAAGTTATAATCGCCTGATTCAAAAGTATTTCTGGCCACGTATGAAACCTGATGTGTATCGATATGTAAAAAAATGCCAAATTTGCTGTAGTCAAAAACCAATTCAAAAGATACCTGCAGGTGAAATGGGCAGGAGACCAGAGATAACTCGTTGTTGGCAGCTAATTAGTACTGATCTTTTCGGCCCATTGCCTAGCAGTAGTGCTGGCTACAAATGCGTTCTCGTTGTTACAGATTATTTTAGTAAGTTTGTAATTTTTGTACCTCTTCGTACGGCTACGGCCAAGAATGTTATTAAAGCAATTGAGCAAAATGTTTTCTTGCTGTTCGGTGTCCCAGAGTTCATTATCATGGATAACGGGTCGCAGTATGGTAGGAGTAAGGAATTTTCCACTTTATTGGAGAAATATGGAGTCAAATCGTTATGCAATGCATTATATCACCCTCAAAATAACCCCACAGAGAGGGTAAACTGGGTCTTAAAAACGTTACTCGCCTCTTATGTTGATGACCAACAAAGAAATTGGAGTGATAACCTTCCGCACCTTGCGTGTGCGATAAGAACCGCGAAACATGAGACCACCCGTTTTACTCCATATTTCATCAATTTTGGTCGTGAAATAATTGTAAACGGCGAAGAGTACAAAATTAGACGAGATAAAAGTAAATTCAGTACCGATGATCTGAGCGAGAATGTGGAATGGAAAAGTAAAGGGATCGCTAAGCTGCATAAAACTATTAAACTAAACTTACAAAAAGCTTATGAGAAATCCAAGGTGAGATATGATCTTAGAAGACGTCCGGTTAGTTTTAAGGTGAATGATCATGTGTGGAAAAAAGATTTTCCCTTATCCGACGCTTCTAAACATTTCTCAGCTAAATTGGCTCCTAAGTTTAGTGGTCCCTATAAAGTAAAAAGGAAAATTGGTTTAAATGTGTATGAGTTAGAGAATGACGCCCATGAAATCATTGGTCAATATCATGTAAAAGATTTAAAACTGGATTATACATTAGAACCTGGATTAGTTGTATAACTTTAACTTTTCGTAGTATCAGTGGAAAACCCTATTTTAGTCACTACTTTCACACTCCCATATCTGGACATTAAATTAACTTATGTTTCGGCGATTTGCCAAATTAGTTAATACTATTTGGTATTTCGGGAGAAGAGAAAATTTTGCGTTTGGTAATTTTCTTGGGTGGGATCTTAGATAACAGGACGAACAGCGATATCCTAAATGCCAGTCAACGATTGAGTGACCGAACAACTTGAACTCTCGTTACTGAAGGAAAATTTTTTCAAAACTAATTTTGTTTTTTTTTTTTTTTGACGTTATGGTCTAGCTTAAGTTAGTGTTTTGTCTTAAATGTTGGTAGATGTATGAGAAGGAGTGCATGAGGGGATAGCGGAATGAGATGGAACCGGTCGGTTGAAATATATGAGGTGTAAGTCTCCGTGTATTTCATGCGAGTGGTTGCTGACCACAGGAAACTATCTCAATGTGAATTGATGCACAGTATAACCTAAGAATGTCTGTTGTAAAAAAAAAGAATATTGCTTTCACCCATCTGGTGTTTAAAATGTTTTTCTTGTCGCCTCACGGCAAGTTTAACCGATTTAGTTTATAGAAAAATTTCAGTTTGGTAGTTACTATAAGCTACTGAGATACGTTGTTGTGTATCTTTCAGCTTCACTGTAAAGTTTGTACAACATTTTAATTGCCTATCGTTAAAAACTTTAACGTAACCTGTCATACCTTGTTAAGGTATATTTCGAAATTTCTTTTTTTAATTTTAACCGAACCCCGGGGGAATTTTAAATTTTGGGCCTATTTCTTTATAGTTAAGATCTAATTTACTTGTCACCAGTTACGACCACTAATTTATAACGGAATTTTACGCATAAACTTTGTTTAACCTTGTGATTCTTTCAATATTAGACAATTCCTCTTAGTATGAGCTAATTGATATACCTGTCATATTGAATGAAAAGAAAAAAAAATTTCTTTCAATTTTTTTTTTCGTTTTGGTAGGATGGAGTTGTTACGACGCAAAAATGAGAATTCTGTAACTCAACACATTTCAATAATTCTAGTATTTTCACCAGGCCATCGAGTTATGCTATTCACCAATAGATGGCGAAGACTACAACCAATTCTAATTATTTAATTTTTGCTTAATTTCATTTTACAATATGACAAGTATAATTATTTTGGGCAACAATATTTATGCGTAATGATTGTTAATAATTATTATATATATATAGTGAAATATGATCAAAAGTCCATAATATAGATTTAGTTTTTATAATCCAGAGGTTGGCAACGGTGAAGTTTCACAGTGAACTGTCAAGAAAAGGGAAATGATGGTCGTTCTTCCGTAATTATTTTTTTGTGAAAGGCAAATTCTATAAATGCCAGGCAAGTAGTAATACTCGCCCTTTTCGATCAAGAATTGAGATTAAAACCTTGCTAAGTGTTAATTAGTCAAACGGCACACGTGGCTACTCGTTATAGATTAACGGATCTAGGCTAATTTTCAACACACTGTTCAATTAAATTTTGGTGTATTTAATTGGGTTTCGATATTTAAATCGGATTTTGTTTGGCAAGTTACGTCCAGAATTTTCTGGGTAAGTTTTAAATTTCCTTGATCTACGAGCAAAGCACGTGCTCGAAATTAGGTTAGAATTTGAGAATAATTTTTGGTAATTTATTGTAGACGTTTTATGGGATACGGAGTAGAACAACCATCAGCCTTATCATATACCTTTTTGGGTCATTTTGTGTAATTTTGGATGATATTTTTGGACTTGGATCATATGAAGGACTATTAGTTACGAGTTAAATTTATGAAATAATACCTTGCGATACAACATAACTGTAACGGAGAGTTACCTACGACCAGGAACTGTAATTTTGGTGATTTTGGTGATTTTGGAAATTTTGGTATTCTGTAAATTTGGAGAGTTGGAGATTATTTGGAAGTTTTTATATTGCATTCAACGCAGGAGATTCCAGGCAATGGTCTTAACCTACCAGTAATCGGAGCCCTCTTGTGGTCAACTGCTGCTGGGTTTCGGGTGTTTTTTTAAAGATAAGTTGTACTATATTTTATATGTAATCATAAACATTTTGTTCTCTGATATAATTAAAAGTTAAACTGTTTTTCCCCTAGCTTCAGTATCACGATTATTAGGTACTATTGTAAGACTGTGTTATATCTATATCTTCTAAATTGTATGAAAATTTTCTTGATTGTTACTCAAAATTGTACAAGGAATAAACTGAAATTCTTATATTTTGTTCTTTTATTGCTCTCTCTATCTCTCACTAAAAGGATTTGTCATACCTGGGACCATTTTATTTATTTGGGGTTTTGAGATCGTAATAAACGTCGAGATTTTAAGTTTGAGCGATAAAAAAATTTCTGTCTGTCGGTCTGTCGGTCTGTCGGTCTGTCGGCCTGTCTGTCTGTAACTTTTTTGTGCGCACGTTTACTCTGGAACCGTTTGAGATATTGACTTGAAATTTGGTACACATATGTACTTTAACGAGATCTAGAACTAGATTATATTTTCATCCTGTTCCGTCGAAGGGTTGGGGGGTAAATTGGGGTAAATTTGGGGAAAATAGGTAAATCAAGCAGGTTAGAGTCCATAAAATTGGTATTTAGTATATGCAAGAGAAGCTAAGGTCTCAAAAAAAATTTTGGCATTAGCCACCCCCCTTACCACCCCCACCCCATTATTAAAGGGGATGAAAAAAAATTGTGATTTAGTGTGTGTACAAGAACCAGAAACCTCAAAATGTTTTTTTACTTCATCCACCCCCACTATCACCCCTTATCACCACCCCTACCCCGCTGCCGATGTGGGGTATCGTTTTATGGGTTTTTGGGGTAGAGGATTTCAAATATTATATTATTAAAGTTCCATAAACAATTATTTCCACATACAAAAATTTTTTCGTTGTGAGTGACTTGGAAAAGAATCTGGATGTGGAAGTAGTGATTCCTTGGGCAGCGGTTTTTAATACTACTATGCAATAAAGAACTACTTGACATGTGTCGTATTTTTCTCATATAGTGTCATTCTAAATTAGTCTGTTTTATTTCATAAATATTCATAAAATCCTAATGATACCGTTACATTAAAATACAATTGATTTGTAAGTGTCAATAATACCAAAGAAACAGTTAATTGTTAATATGTAAAATCACTCATTGAACATCTGGATCCGCCCTTTCAAAAACCGACATCAATTTCATAGAGCCTCATATATTTTTAATACTAGAATACAATAAAGAACTGCTTAACAAGTATAGTGTTTTAGTTCATCAACGTTCATTAAACCCTAATGATACGGATACATTAAAATGCAATTGGTTTGTAAGTGTCAATAGTGGCAAAGAAACAGTTAATTGTTAATATGTAAAATCACTAGTTGAACATTTGGATCCGCCCTTTCAAAAACCGACATCAATTTCATAGAGCCTCATAGTGTTTTTTTATATGTTTCTATGAGCCATTTTTGGCAGGGAGTTCTTACGTTTTTGACTCGGAACACAAAGGTCCCGGGCTCGAAACCTACGTAGGTTTTGGATGTAGTTTGTTTTTACTTTATTTTATACTGAGTGTTTCACCAACGATAAAATTAAAAATGTCTAAAACTAACAATTACAAATAACTGCGAAGAGTATCTTATAGAATGTGTAACAATTATATAAAAAGTAAATCGGCGAAGAGTATAATGCTTCCTCTAGTTTATTAATATTATCATCATGCATGAGTCAGCAAAAACACATCCCGAAGGAAATCTTAAGTACAAGGTCTGAGTAATAGTATATTATTCAACGAGCGGTAATGTAGGTAATGCAGATGAATTTTCGTCTGCGGCTCGTGCTGTAATTCATCAAGTGAGTTATTACCATTACCGCAATTCGAATACCATACCTTGTCTACGATTATAACAATAAATATTAAATAGAGATAATTTTGTTTAAATTACTCACTTTGTTTATTAATAAAATTGTAAAATTTAATTTTTGTACACATTTTTATATTTGTTCTGCAATTTTTCGGGTAAGAAATTATGTATTCTGTCATTTGCTACTTGTCTTCATTCTGGTGGTGTACATATTGGCTCATCTTCACTAACTGAATCCATCATTTTTGGCACAATTATACTTATCTTGATTTAAAAACGTCGAAACTATTCAAACATGATAAATCACCATCCTCCCTCAATAATAATGGACCATTCTATTTCACCGTATCGGAAAAGAATTTCTCTGGGACAGAGCTACATTCTTATCGCGCGTTACGTCGATTAGCAGGCTAGGCATGAAGATAAAGGTGATTGGCTCTGTACCTAGTGATTTATAATAACTTACTCATTATAACTCACGTTATTTGTTTATGGATACTATTAATTGTTCAAAAGCAGTTCATTAATTAGTACATAACCTAAGAAAAGTAGATAAACATATTAATATTAAAATATGCTCTATGCCTTTGAATATTTTTTTTGTGTTGGACACAATCTATTGGTAGGCTCTTAGGGGAAATTTCAAGAGGCGCCATTATAGGTTCTTCGCCCCTTCGACAAATATGTCTAGAATCGGCACTATGTAAATGCCTACTAAAACATTCCCAAAAAACAGAAAAACAGAAATATTTACATGAAAAAGTGAATTTTATTTCAGTATACACGAAACTAGTTTTATCGGAAAAGTACTATATTAAATAAAACGTAAACTACTCTTTTACAATTGAACTACTCTGCGGCAATGGTAATTTTCAAATACAGCGTGATTTACCATGATATGCGGAAAATAAAATGGTGTTCTGGTCTTCAATGTAGGAAAGCCCCTGCAAAATTTTAGAATGCTCCGAGGTAATTTAGTATATTAAAAAGGGTTAAAACTTACGAAGGTACGCTACTGTTACTGTGGTCAGTAATAGGGCGATGAACTTGTGAAAGAACATATTGGAGATGTTTACATTTCCTTAATTGGCATAAAAAGTGAAGCTGGCGAGTGCGGTCAAAGTGCCGCGTTTTTGCTTTCGGTCGAACAATCAGGACACCGGCAGGTACAAAACACCGCCGAAGTTGATGTTTTTGTGTCATTGACGGGTTTAAGTAAATTTCTCTTATATCTACTTATTGTTGTAGAGTTCACTAGCAATGTCTTTTCAATTTATTTCGCTATTTTTGTAGTGTGATTTGATTAAAACCAAAAAGTTACTTCTACCATCTCCAGCCTTGCTGTCAATAGTGTCAATCCCAAGTCTGATAAAGTGATATGGCTGTACCGCGTTACATCAAATTGGTTAAAGTCATTGGCAGCGCAATTCTACAAAAAAATAAGGTAATTTTTTTTTGGTCGTCTTTTTTTAATTTTTCATTTTTTTAACTTCTTTCGGTGGGGACAACCTACTGATAAATTTTCCTCATGTCATGGTAAATCACCCTGTATAGGAATCTGCGATTAAGGTCAACTGAGAATAACAGGAAGGGTAGAGGGCACAATATGTATCAGTTCTCTGTAGAAGAAAATACATGTGGTAGAGCATCCCAATAAGAAACAGAAAAATTAAGAAAATGCCATAACCAACATTTAGACAATAGTTCTCTGTAGTAATGGGCGATATCGTGATTTTTCAGTTGCAACGTGAATCGTTATTGCGATTTTTTTATACGCGCCGAAGTTTAATTTCAAAACGTTTAGAACAGATATTCCTCTTCTTTTAGCGGGCGTTGAAAGGTCGCCGCACTCAGGCCTTGTGGCCCATTGTGCTACCGCTACGAAATTAGGAAATTCCCCCATTCAGGCCGGATTCTAACCCAAATGCCAAAATCCTTCCTATGGAGGCATTCCTTATTTCCTCCAGCACGGAGAAACCAATGCCGAAGTGTTTATGCCTCAAGTTCATAAGACTAGGGCAGGAAGTTAGAACGTGGGTGGAAGTTTCCTCCTCGTACCCGCAGAACCTGCAGTCGGGGTTGTCCTCCACCCCATAGTGTGCAGTTGTTTTCTGAAAGAGCCGTGTCCAATCAAAAGACCTGTTTCCTGCTTAGTTGTAGGATTTGTTCTGCTCGCTTCGGCAAGGGCCCTGAGATTGTTATAGAACATTCCAGAATTGACCTGAGTCGAAGAATAAATAAAACTTTCTACTTAGGAAAAATTTATTAAAAGACTATTAGAGCATAACTAAACAAAGATAAAAGAAAAGCACAAAACGTGGCGCCCAAAATTGAACTCATACGCGTTCACAGAAAAGTAAGGCACAACTGGTGATGCCCACAAATTTTTCACTTAGAAAAAATATACATATACGTTCAGGCCATGAGTGAAAGTATATTGTGGTCATGGAAAAGTTTACCGAAAATAAAAGTATATTTTTGGTTCAGGAAAAAAATATATGTACAGTGTGTACCATTTAATACCCCATTATTTTATAACGCGTTGGCCGATTTCATTTTTTTTTTGAGATATAGTGCTCGATGAGCTGTATTTGACTCTTTTGATAAATTTGTAATTCTCATATTTTCAAGGCTTACTAAGCTCCTCTAAATGGGTCGAAATTTCGAGATCAACTATTAGGCAATTTCTATCGGCAAATTGGATAGCGTATTCGATTCGCAGTTGTCTCAAATACCTTTATACCAAATTTTAGCTCGATACCTCATATAGGATGTTTGTTATTCAATAACCAAATTTAAAATTTCTCACCTTTCGACTGGCCCTGTATAACAGTCGGTTAGGTAAAGTAGTCATTCGACTTTAGGGACATCAGATACTAAATGAGGAAGAAGAAAGAAAAGTTGTTCCGTCCAATTCATTTGTTTGAAAAATTTCCATTACGGCACCTACGTACAGCAACTGAATAATGTATAGAAGCACTATTTATTTAAACAATACTCTTTCTTTATTCTTCCTCATTTAGTGTCTGATGTTTCTTAAGTCGAATGACTACTTTACCTTTTTAATAAACCTAATCGACTTTTAGGGCAACAGAGCCAATCGAAAAATGAGAAATTTTAAATTTGGCTATTGAATAACAAACACCGTATATGAGGTATCGAGCTAAAATTTTGTATAGAGGTGTTTGAGACAACTGCGAATCGAATACCAATTGTCCAATTTGTCGATAAAAAAATTGCCTAATAGTCGATCTCGAAATTTCGACCCATTTAGAAGAGAAATAAAGCTCATCGAGCACTATATTATCTCAAAAAAAAAAAAAAATTTTAAATCGTTCAACTCGTTCCAAAATAACGGAGTGTTGCGGTACTAAATAGCACACACTATATATTATCTTTTTCGAAAGTGCGTCAAATTTGGACTTGGAAATGGAGACAATATACCTTTTAAGAAGTACGCTAAAAATGTACTTTGAAAATATTTAAATTTTTTATCGCTTTACGAAAAATGAAGAAAATGGCGACACATTCATTGTGGATATCATTCAACAGAATGAATATGAAATTTTAACGAGGCGATGTACTGAAAAGGCGAAACCGGAAAATGTGGCAAAGGAGCGTAACGTCTATAGGCAACTATTAGGCTAAAATTAACAAGAATGAACAAGGCCGGTTTCTCGAATAAAACAAATTTAATTCATCTAGCAGCTCGCTAGTTGGACGAGTGCGTTGGAGAATCGCCAGAAAGCTGTGGTAGCAAAATCAAATGCAGGTCTTTAAAGATGGCAAAGTTAGAGAGAAAACCGCCTTGTTCATAAGTAAGATAGAAAGATCATTTGCCTACTATTGAACCTATATAAGGGCCGGTATGTCCCGAGGCAGGAAAGCTGTGATACCTAACTCATATGAACTCAAATCGAACTCCTTTCTTGTAAATGATATAATCACTAAAAGGAACCTTCAAACTAACCACCAAAATTTTGAAATAGTAAAATATTTTTGTATTATTTTCAATCAGTCCCAAAACCATACATAAACTTCCGAGGAAGTTTTGTGAATCTATTTACCTAATCGATTGCTATTCCATGCTCTCAATTAAATGGTAGTTGCGAAACCAAGTCCCCACTCGTCCTTACCCTACTTAGGGAGGTGTTTCATTGAAATATATAGATTCTCTTAGATAGGATATTGCATAATATCATTTGTACTTATTTTGTATCTAACCAGTAAATGGTATTATTCAAACTTTTGTATTACTAATTAAATGGTTGACTTTCAATCTTATCCCTCAAGGGCTTTTGGGTGTTAGGCTGGAATTGAGTATCAGGCGTCTCCAGACACAAGTTTGCAACTCAATAACCGGTGTCATCACGAAGGCTCGAGAGAGATTTTTTTTTATGAAGGAAAATCAGAGATCTCTAAGCATGAACAGTCCAGTTCGAGCAACGAGGAGCAGCAGTAGGCAGCTTTCAGCGAGAACCTGAAGATAGCAGATGGGATTCTGCCGAAACGTCGTTTAGACAACAATGGCACCGGCAGGAGCCTATCAACTACGTGGGAAAAGACCCGGAAGTACACCAACACTTCATTCCCGCGAAAACCTAAGAAACAACATATATATATATATATATATATATATATATATATATATATATATATATATATATATATATATATATATATATATTGTTGTGAAATGTCCTCCATGCAGGTATAATATTTGAAATTGCTAGTCATACCCAATAATATAAAATTTAACTTCACAATTATGTTTAGTAAAAGGTTACTGATGGTGCCTGTTTGAGGCACGAGTATCTGTTAGGTATAGTTTAGCTCCAGTTAAATGTAGAAGACAGACTGAGTTTCTTTAAAGTAATTTTTACGTTGTATTATTGGAAAATGGTTCAAACCATAGTTTCATAGTAGTTTTGTTAGGCACAGCCAGAAGTACTTGTCTGCAACATCAAAGTATTGGCCATTTGATAGGTTAAAATTTGATATAGTGTTAATAAGTAGAACGTTAAGGTAGGTTAGATAATTTGTTCATGGAAATGTGTAATAAAGCATAGTGTTTAATTTGGAATAAGATTTTACAGTGTAAAATAGTTATAAAGAGTAAAAATGTTTAAATATTCATATCATCAGAAATAGATTTAAATAACCCATTAACCTAGACAAAATGCACACTATAAGATTGAAAAATCACCAAGGAAAAGGAGAAAAATAAAAAAAAAGAAGTGGAGGTATGTTGAAAAATGTCAAGAAAGTAAGAAGTTTGTTGGAATTTAAAAGAAAAAAAAGGGGAGAATAACGAAGAGAATTGTTAAACAGAGGCCGGCGGGCAGCATCTTTAATTTATAGGTAAAAAGTTAACCTAACAAGATTTTAAGTGGAATTTGAACATTTTTGAGAGGTCAGTGGAGATAGAAATGTCATTATCCAATAAATTTAAATATCGCGACGAAAATAAATACGTAGGTACTTACCTACCCAATTAATAAAGTGGAACAAAGGTTGTTTCGGAAGATTCTTGAAGGAATCCAGTCTACAGGTTAATAAGAAAGTCCAGTAAGAAATCACAATAATAACCTGTCATAGTTGTGAGAAGTTAGACGTTTGTAAGCAGTTTTCAAGCGAGTCGACTGGTAGTGATAGTTATGGTCAGAAATTAACCGGATTCAGTGAGAAATATAAGGTAAAAGCTTTTATCGAACAAAATAAAGAATTTCTAAGGTGCAAAAGTTATAATTTATCTAATTCTCACAAAGATATCTAACATTTAAATAATAATTTTAAGTAATTTTAAGTCTTTTGTCATTGTCTTTTGAAAACAAACAAAAATCTTTTTCCAAGTTAAATAAAAATTAACATAAAATCATTAAACATTGTGTTGTATTTGATCGTTGCGGTATTCTGGTCTGAGCAAAATTGAACTCACTTCTTCCCTGAACGGAGTCTGATCTGCACTTCGCAGATTTCTCGTGCTAAAGATATTATTATATTGTTAATGCGTATAGTTTGGTAGACACTAAGTCTCCTGGCGTCCAACAATCAAATTTAATTCATTTAAACCACATTCTTTTTAAAAATTTCATTTAATTAAAATTTATATTTTACTATATTTTCACGCATATAAACAATATCATAACATTTTGCCTCTCCAACGTGGGGCTCCTATAGCACATTAAGTGGTTTACCGAAATTTTTTCAGTATTTTGTGACAAGTAGGACCGGACCGCGTTTGACAGTCATTTAAAACAAAAACAACGAAAATTTCATTTAATAGTTTTGCAAACTTGGCCGATCAGGAAACGATCAATTTTAAAAGGTTTTCTCATTATGGGTTTCAAATATTGTACTTGTAAGGTAATAAAAATAAATAAATAAAATTTAAACGAAAATTTATTAGCTACTTACTTAAAGGTTTGGGCATAAAATTTCATAGAAAAACGTATGAAACTAAGATCAGGTAAAAATACAATTATGGCAGGAGACAATACAGAAGCTGGTCCATCAACAGAAACACAGGACACACGACAAGTAGGGGATGTGCAACAAGTAGAAGAGGTACAACAAAGTGGAGATGTACAACAAGCAGGGGATACACAGCAAGATCCGAACATGCTACAGAAACTCATGGAAATGGTGGCAAACATGAATACACAAATGATTCAGCAAATGACACAAAATAACGAACAAATGGTAGAGAAAATGACTGGGCTAGAAGAAAACCTGGGAGAGAAAATAAGCAGGATGGAGGAGAAATTAAACAAGAACATGGACGAAAAATTGCAAAAATTTGAAGAAGACAACATGGACCTGAGAAATAGGATAGACAACGTTGAAAACAGATGGGACAACGTGGGAGAAATCATTAATATCGAGTTAAACACAAGGGTAAGTGAGGTAACAGCAGAATTACGCGATGAGGTGAGAAAGGAAGTAGAAGTAAGGGTAGATGATAGTATAAATGAACTTGAGAACAAGATTAAAAAACAAGGGGAAAACTTAACAGAAAAAATAAAAGAACAAGAGAAAACGTTAATTAAAAATACAGAATGGATAAGAGAAAGGACAGATACACTTACACCAACACACACTCCATCATACACAAACATATGCAACAAAACAAACTTTTATTTCTAAGACGACCGCATGCACCCGAAAGTATTTATTACCAGGTTAAGACAGCACATGAGTACACTACCTAGGGGAGCTAGCTTAAAATCAAACATACAGAATATGTTACGAGGAAATTCTGAATATTGGTTTCAAATGATCGAGGGGAAATTTGAAAGTATTAATGAATTTGAGGAACTATTGCTAAAACAGTATTGGAGTGATTTCACCCAACAGAAAATTAGACAGAATCTATTTAGCGGTAAATACAACGACAAATTTGGATTATCAAGGGAAAACTATGTTCTCAGAAAAATATACAACATTATTCACTTAGAACCTAAATTTAGTGAGGGGGAAATTGTGAAATACATTGCTAGGCATTTCTCGGCAAACGTACAAAATGTCATAATTACGCAGAGAATTTCAACATTAGACAATTTAATTGAATACCTGAGAGAAATTGATGACTACAACCAAAACAATAATCGAAATCAAAATGATGATAGATGTAATAGTCAGGGAAATCGAGACAATAGGATGAATGAAAATTATCAGAATAAAAATTTCAATTATCAAGGGGGAGACAAAAATAGGTACAACAAACCTAATGATTATTATCAGAATCAAAATTACAACAATCAAGGGGGAAACAGATACAGGTACTACAATAACGATAGAAATAACTATGAACAAAATAGTAATAATAATTATAGATATGAAAGAAACGAGAATATGCAAAACCAGCATAGACATAATGGTAGTCAACAATACAGGGGACAAGGAAATTCGAATGTAAACAGGGAAAACAATAACGGGCAAAATGAAGAAAGAAAACAGGTACATTGGGAGAATAAAAATCCAACATACAATAATACAAATAGGGAAAGGGAAAAATATGCACAGGTGGCGAATACAAGCATACAAAATGAGAACGCGATAACAAATTCACAAGAAAGCATGGATCGAATAGAAACCATAGCACAAATAAACAGTAGGTCTCCGGATCAGGATTTTTAGGTACAAAAGTTTTAAACATAGTTAGGTCTAATTATGAACATATGAGAGAATATATCGGACTTGAGAATGGTACAGAATTAAAAAATATAAAAGTTAGTAATTTACCTATTGTTAGTATTAAAATAAATGATATAAAACTAAAAACATTGATTGATTCTGGATCCGAAATAAGCTTAATTGATGAAAACATTTTTAATAAACATTTTAATAACAACAAAAACAATTGTATACATGTAGGAAAAATAAAATTAATAAACGTAAATAACAAAAAATTCGTCGAAAGCACCAAAGTTTTAAACACTACTTTCAAGTTTAAAGAACAAGAATTTAAAGGGGATTTCGTGGTGATAGCAAACATGAATTACGATATTGTTCTAGGAGAGGATATTCTATCAGGAATAAGGGCTAAAATAGACTTGGGGGATAAAATATTAGTTATAGAAGGTGAAAATATACCTATATTCAATATGAATCAAATGAATGGCCAAGAAGCCGAAGTAAATGTGATAAAAGGTAAAGGTCCCGAGTTAAATAAGGGGGGAAAAGGCAAAGAAGCCAAGAAAATAAATAATTGCGGTAGACATGTGTCGGAAAGTACCACATATATTGTGAATACAAGTTTTATAGAGCCTGAAGAAATAGTGATAAATTGTCCCTCTAAATACGATAAAGTAATACAGAATTTGCTACAAAAGTACATTGCATTAATAAATTATGAGCCAAGGGTAGCTCGGGGTTACATACATAAACTAGAAGTAGATGGAAATAAACCTTTCAAATGTAAATCATACCCAATACCATTCAAACATAGAAATCAAGTACAAAATGAAATCGCAAACATGTTAAATGATAATATAATTGAAAGTGCTAAAACTGATTACATAAATCCACTAGTTCTTGTTAAAAAGAAGGATGAATCTATTAGATTATGTTTAGATGCAAGAAATCTTAACCAAATTACAAAGTTACAGTTTGACGCGCCACAATCAATAGACACATTGCTAGCCAGAGTAGGTAAAAACATAGTATTTACAAAACTAGATCTAAAAAACTCCTTTTGGTTGATTCCGTTGCACCCAGAGTTCACAGGGTTTAGTGTAGATGGACATATATTCCAGTTCAAAGTCGTACCATTTGGACTGCAATCTGCGTCATCGGCTCTCGTTCGTGCTATGCAGAACATACTAGATAGGTATGACAGTTTTTGTCTGCATTACATAGACGACATTTTAGTCTTCTCTGAAACAGAAGAAAAACATATAGAACATCTGGACATAATCTTAAATGCTTTAAATGATGCAGGACTTAAATTAAATCTAGAAAAATGCGAATTTTATCGCACAAAAGTAAAATATTTGGGATATAAAATCAAACGAGAAGGGATAAGTGTTGGGGAAGAAAGAATAAGGGAAATCAAAGATTATCCAACACCGACAAATTTAAGAACATTGCGAGGATTTCTAGGTATCTTAAATTATTACAAGAAATTTATACCCAAGTTATCTGAACTAGAAATTCCTCTATTAGAGTTGCTTAGAAAGAATATCAAGTGGGAATGGGATTTAAGAAGGGATGAAGCTTTTGAAGGACTGAAGAGAAATTTTCACGATAATCTGTTACTGCACACCCCAGATTTTTCTTTGCCTTTCACTTTAAGGACAGACGCATCAGACAATTTTATAGCCGCAGAGTTAACTCAAAATCAAGGGGGAATAGAAACTCCTATTTGCTTCATATCACGTGTGTTAAAGTCCTATGAAACTAGATATTCCACAACTGAGAAAGAAATGCTAAGTTTACTTTATTCTTTGACCAAGCTCTCGTACTACTTAACTGGGAACCATTTTATAGTAGAAACGGATCATTCTGCCTTATGCTATTTGATGAAAAACAGATTTGCCAACAACAGAATCTACCGATGGTCCCTACTAATACAGGAGTATTCGTTCACCATTAAACATAAACCGGGAAAGGAGAATGTCACTGCAGATGCTTTGACACGAAACCGACAGATCCACACATCAGACACGAACACTTTCACTGTAGCTTTAAACGCGTTAACACACAAGAATGACTTATACACATACACACAAGTTTTAAACAGTCAGAGACAATTAACAGATTTGAAAAACAAAATACAAGAACATCCACACAGAGGCTTCACCTTAAAAAACAATTTCATTATAAAAACCATACTAAACGAGGAAAAATATGTGGTAGACGAATCCCTAGCATCAGAAATAATATTAGATTTGCACAACAGGTATGGACACATTGGTATCCGGAAGACATGGTTGATTTTTAGAGAGACATATTATTGTATAAAAGACCTATCGTTAGCAAAGGAACTCATCACCAAATGCCACCAATGTTGTCTGGGTAAAAATAAAAACCACATAAATAAAAACACGGTGTACAGTATCACAACAGACCAACCACTAAAGCTAGTAGCCATTGATTTTATTAGCAATCTGATCCCAGATGAAGATGGGTATAAGCACATCCTAGTAATGGTTGATATATTTTCAAAATTTGTAAAATTGTATCCGACGAAACGCTGTAATACAATTACAGTATTGAGATGTACAAATCATTTTATCAAAAACATAGGAAAACCAGCAAAAATACTAGCAGATAATGCGACATATTTTAATAATCAAAGAATGATTAACCATTTTAAGAAGTCACAAATAAACTTAGCATTTACTACCATTAGACGACCAAATGCCAACGCAGCTGAACGATACATACAGGAAATTATAAGGTTCTTAAGAATAGTTGTATATCATGACCACAAAGCATGGCCATCAGCCGTGGCAGATGTAGAAATTTATGTTAACAATGTACCAAGTACAGTTACCCAGGTATCACCGATTTTAATTATGTTAGGGCAATCACCAGGCCGACCCTGGACACACAGCGAGAATATAAATCTAGAAAATGTACACAAAATTGTGCAAGAAAGAATCCAACGAAATGCAAAAAGATATCAACAAAGGGAAAATAAAAGGATTCATAAGAAAATTAAATTTAAAAGGGGAGATCTAGTAATCATTAGAAGGTTAAAAAAATCAGATTATAAAAATAATATCTGCGCTAAATTGCAATATCCATTTGAGGGACCTTACGAGGTACATAAGGTGTTAAATGAAAACACATATGAATTAATAAACAAAAGGAACAATTCAATAAGAGGGAAATTTCATATAGGGCTACTATACCCATATGATCCAGGTTAAAATTATAAGGAAATTTAATTTGTGTGAATGTCTGTCTGTATGAATTTCGCACCATATTGACAGAAATAAGAAATTTTCGTTTAGGTCAAAAATTTATTATTTAAGGGGGATAATGTTGTGAAATGTCCTCCATGCAGGTATAATATTTGAAATTGCTAGTCATACCCAATAATATAAAATTTAACTTCACAATTATGTTTAGTAAAAGGTTACTGATGGTGCCTGTTTGAGGCACGAGTATCTGTTAGGTATAGTTTAGCTCCAGTTAAATGTAGAAGACAGACTGAGTTTCTTTAAAGTAATTTTTACGTTGTATTATTGGAAAATGGTTCAAACCATAGTTTCATAGTAGTTTTGTTAGGCACAGCCAGAAGTACTTGTCTGCAACATCAAAGTATTGGCCATTTGATAGGTTAAAATTTGATATAGTGTTAATAAGTAGAACGTTAAGGTAGGTTAGATAATTTGTTCATCGAAATGTGTAATAAAGCATAGTGTTTAATTTGGAATAAGATTTTACAGTGTAAAATAGTTATAAAGAGTAAAAATGTTTAAATATTCATATCATCAGAAATAGATTTAAATAACCCATTAACCTAGACAAAATGCACACTATAAGATTGAAAAATCACCAAGGAAAAGGAGAAAAATAAAAAAAAAGAAGTGGAGGTATGTTGAAAAATGTCAAGAAAGTAAGAAGTTTGTTGGAATTTAAAAGAAAAAAAAGGGGAGAATAACGAAGAGAATTGTTAAACAGAGGCCGGCGGGCAGCATCTTTAATTTATAGGTAAAAAGTTAACCTAACAAGATTTTAAGTGGAATTTGAACATTTTTGAGAGGTCAGTGGAGATAGAAATGTCATTATCCAATAAATTTAAATATCGCGACGAAAATAAATACGTAGGTACTTACCTACCCAATTAATAAAGTGGAACAAAGGTTGTTTCGGAAGATTCTTGAAGGAATCCAGTCTACAGGTTAATAAGAAAGTCCAGTAAGAAATCACAATAATAACCTGTCATAGTTGTGAGAAGTTAGACGTTTGTAAGCAGTTTTCAAGCGAGTCGACTGGTAGTGATTGTTATGGTCAGAAATTAACCGGATTCAGTGAGAAATATAAGGTAAAAGCTTTTATCGAACAAAATAAAGAATTTCTAAGGTGCAAAAGTTATAATTTATCTAATTCTCACAAAGATGTCTAACATTTAAATAATAATTTTAAGTAATTTTAAGTCTTTTGTCATTGTCTTTTGAAAACAAACAAAAATCTTTTTCCAAGTTAAATAAAAATTAACATAAAATCATTAAACATTGTGTTGTATTTGTTAGGCACAGCCAGAAGTACTTGTCTGCAACATCAAAGTATTGGCCATTTGATAGGTTAAAATTTGATATAGTGTTAATAAGTAGAACGTTAAGGTAGGTTAGATAATTTGTTCATGGAAATGTGTAATAAAGCATAGTGTTTAATTTGGAATAAGATTTTACAGTGTAAAATAGTTATAAAGAGTAAAAATGTTTAAATATTCATATCATCAGAAATAGATTTAAATAACCCATTAACCTAGACAAAATGCACACTATAAGATTGAAAAATCACCAAGGAAAAGGAGAAAAATAAAAAAAAAGAAGTGGAGGTATGTTGAAAAATGTCAAGAAAGTAAGAAGTTTGTTGGAATTTAAAAGAAAAAAAAGGGGAGAATAACGAAGAGAATTGTTAAACAGAGGCCGGCGGGCAGCATCTTTAATTTATAGGTAAAAAGTTAACCTAACAAGATTTTAAGTGGAATTTGAACATTTTTGAGAGGTCAGTGGAGATAGAAATGTCATTATCCAATAAATTTAAATATCGCGACGAAAATAAATACGTAGGTACTTACCTACCCAATTAATAAAGTGGAACAAAGGTTGTTTCGGAAGATTCTTGAAGGAATCCAGTCTACAGGTTAATAAGAAAGTCCAGTAAGAAATCACAATAATAACCTGTCATAGTTGTGAGAAGTTAGACGTTTGTAAGCAGTTTTCAAGCGAGTCGACTGGTAGTGATTGTTATGGTCAGAAATTAACCGGATTCAGTGAGAAATATAAGGTAAAAGCTTTTATCGAACAAAATAAAGAATTTCTAAGGTGCAAAAGTTATAATTTATCTAATTCTCACAAAGATGTCTAACATTTAAATAATAATTTTAAGTAATTTTAAGTCTTTTGTCATTGTCTTTTGAAAACAAACAAAAATCTTTTTCCAAGTTAAATAAAAATTAACATAAAATCATTAAACATTGTGTTGTATTTGATCGTTTCGGTATTCTGGTCTGAGCAAAATTGAACTCACTTCTTCCCTGAACGGAGTCTGATCTGCACTTCGCAGATTTCTCGTGCTAAAGATATTATTATATTGTTAATGCGTATAGTTTGGTAGACACTAAGTCTCCTGGCGTCCAACAATCAAATTTATTTCATTTAAACCACATTCTTTTTAAAAATTTCATTTAATTAAAATTTATATTTTACTATATTTTCACGCATATAAACAATATCATACCAATATATATATATATATATATATATATATATATATATATATATATATACATATATATATATATATATATATATATATATATATATATATACATATATATATATATATATATATATATATATATTTTTTTTTTTTTTTTTTTTTTTCACTAAACGTAATTTCTCCCTATACATCCTCATTCCAAAAATAAAGAAATTTAACCAGGTCACAACGAATTGCAAGTCTGGCGCGTTAAGTGTAATAATCACATATTGTTACAAAACGCTGTTAATTCGATTATAGCCAACACCGACCGAAAGACTTATTCCTAATTAAAGGAGCTCTCGTGTCAGCCACTCCACACCACTTGAGGACTGCAGTTTCGAGCTGTTAGCTCTCTTCAGTGCAATGTACAGTGCTGGCAACGAGATCTGCGATGACTTAGTACATGTTCTTAATCTTAACACTGCGACATGCAGAAAAAATCGCAGCCGCCACCTAACGGTCGCTGGAGAGTTCCTTGCAAATAATCTTCCTCTAAGCACCCCAATCAGCCGGCTACATGATTTGACTGGTACTCCAACTTTAGAAAACTTTATATTAAGAAGGCTCCTGCCAAACTTAGTCAACATAACCAATTAGATAACCCTACCTTGACCAATTCCCTAACCTCTAAATTCTATACCACACCCACCCATCCCTTGTTGAACTACATTTACACCTCATAATAATCTTAACCACAGTAATAAACACACAAGAAAAAAAAATAAAAAAATTCTATAAAAATAAAAAGAAACAAAACAAACCCAAATCACTAAAACTCAAAAAAAAACACTATGAATTACGCCCTAATGTCACGAGATGGATCACCTAAACAGCGTGCTAACAACTCAAAGCGAGACAAGCACTCAGCCACCCATACCTCACCTCCCAAACATAGCAAACAAACAATACGCCTGCACACCTTACCAATTATTTCTCTTACTCTTTTACTTTACAACCTATTACTAAATAACCAAACAAAACTAATTACTTATTACAACTTAACAAAGCCAGCCAAGAGCAAGTAGTCTACAATACCAATAAACTCGAAGCAAGCACTTCAAGCAGAAATACATACACTACACGGAGAACGTCAGTTCAGTTCGGGCAACGAGGAGCAGCAGTAGACAGCTTTCAGCGAGAACCCGAAGATGGCAGATGGAGTTCTGCCGAAACGTCGTTTAGACAACCGTGGCTCCAGTAGGAGCCTATCAACTACACGGGAAAACACCTGGAAGTACACCAACACTTCATTTAACACCCGCGAAAACCTACCTAGAAACAACATATATATATATATATATATATATATATATATATATATATATTCTCAGATAAGTTTCCGCGGTTGTCTGTATGAGAAATACTAGGTTCACTGGTTGAACCGCGTCTGAGATTATTGGAGTCTCGACGTTTCGGCTCCCACTTTGGAACCATTTTCAAGTGTTCCAGAATGTTTCTGCTGTTTCTACTGTCTCACAGATGGCATAACATGTATTTTGTACATGTATTTAGTGCTGCCCCAAGGGGTGGATATTTGTAACACTCCTTAAGCCTGAACGTCCCAGTCAGGCAATTCAGCCTCTTTCACATACTTCGCCAGCCTATCCAAGTGTACGATCTTCATCTTGGACTTTTTGCTTCGTTGAATCCGATAGACGACATAATTAATTCGGATAATAACAGTATACGGTCCATCCCAAGGAGGTTGAAGTTTCACTGGCAGCACAATTCTTACACTTGCGACACCAGGCCTCCACATCCTGGCGACTATTAACCCAATAGAACCGTTCCCGTGCTCTACTCAATGTCTTGTTTATGCCGAAGTGTCTGCTGGACGTTTCATTATGCGCTTCCTGGAGTACTTCTGGTACACGACACCTGGGAATCACTAGATGCATAGCAACCTGCTTCCCATCTGGGCTTTCCCATGCTCTCCTCAAAAGCCCGTCTATGACCGTAAGTGAATCCCATTGTGACCATAAAGCCTTCAGCCCCACTTCTTTGTTGGAAACATCCTTCCATACTGGACGCGTTCCCCCTTCTTTTGCTCTCAACATGCGTCCGATTTCTACATCGCGCAATTGCTCTTGCCTCAGAGTTTTCTTTGACCAACTGTCTGGAAGATCGACCTTAACAGTGTTGACTTCAACCATGTTCGGCAATTTTCTCACCTGAGGGTAGCGCTTGCAATCTTCCTTGTCTGGTTTTCTGGATAATGCAGGAGTCTTGACTGCCTACGTTGTCAATAGCCTTGTTTTCTGGCATTGGTCGTTTACTTTTGACAGAATAATTTGTTCGTTCTCAATCCTTAAGACTCGCTTTCCTACGTCAACAATAAATCCATACTGTTCCATAATGTCCAGTCCCAAAATGAAGTCATTCGTGATGTCAGCCACGATGACCCTATGGTCGAACCTTAAATGTCCAATCTGCAAACCCAGGTCTACTTCTCCATGAACCGTAGCCCTGTCTCCCGTAGCTGTCCGGACTATCACTTCATTTTGCCTCTTGGTAATCTTTATACCCGATATAAATCCTGGCAGTACTATTGATGACGTAGTACCTGTGTCGATGGTAAACAAACATTTTCTTCCATTTACATAGCCTTGTAACAGCAGACTATTCGAAATTTCTCGAAGCTGGGAAATCTTTATTTCTCTGGGGTCACTGCATTCCCTAGCCAGCACAACTCCCCTGATATAGTTATCCTGCTTCTCTTCAACATTCACAGCATTTACTCGACTCTCCGAGTTTTGCTGTCGACAGTCTCGTTTCATATGTCCTACCTTGCCGCAGTTGTAACATTTAATACCACCACTCGGCTTTCCTTTATTTTGCTGTTTTTCCTGCTTTCCTAGATCATCCAATTTGTCGAATAGTTTGGTGAACATTTTCTGCATCTCAGTCAACAGGTTCTGGTTCGTTTCTAGTTGTGATTCTTCGAGAGTCACAGCTCGCACTCTCGACCTTGGACTATCCCTATATGCGGCTTCTACTTCAAGTGCACGCACCAAAGCTTCGCTACTACTTTGGTGTCTCGTCAGCCTCAGAACTCGCCTGACCTCTTCGTCCCTTATGCCATCTAAAAAGGCCCCTACGACTAATTGTTCCTGAAATTCTCTAGGTGCACTCGGATACGCCAGGTGTGCCAGTCTCTCTATGGCAGCCTCGAATTCTTGTAACTTTCTCCAGCCTTTTGTGTCCGTGATTTTAGCTGAGCCTGGTATACTTGGGCAAGGTGTTGGTCGCCACATCTCAAGTCCAAGGCAGCTTCCAAAATCTTGAAGTCTCTCTGTTTCTCCACTGGGATAGTCTGAAGTAATTCTGAGGCTTGGCCCCTTAGCGATAGAACTAATGCCATAGCCCTTTCCTCACTATCTCAGTTATTTGCAGATGCAGCTGCTTCAAATTGTCTCATGAGCTTTGACCGTCAAAGGAGGGAGGTTTTAATCTAGGGCCTGACGATGCTACTAGCTGGCCTCCTTTCTCTCTCAACTGACGTTTAAGGCCTAACTCTCCTTCGACCTCACTCATTTTTTCTTTGATTTGACTAACTTCTGTCTCGACCACACCTATTTATCTTCGACCTTGTTTATCTCTTCATTGACTTCACTCTTCAATTCTTCATTGGCGGAAATTATAGTGTCCTGTTGTATTTTGATTTGTTCATTTAGAATTTTGCTTAATTCTTCCTGGCGTCTTTCTTGTTCTTCTTTCTCCTCTTGCTGTCGTATTTTCAGGTCCACCATCATTTTTCTCAGTTCGGCTTTTTCTTCTTCACGTCGTCTTTCTTGTTCCTCTTTCTCCTCTTGACGTCTTCTTTCTTGCTGTTCTTTCTCTTCTCGATGTCTTCTTTCTTATTCTTCTTTTTCTTCTTGGCGTCTTATTTCCAGGTCTTCCATAATTTTCTTCAATTCGTCTCATTCTTCTTTACGTCTTCTTTTTTGCTCTTCTTTTTCTTCTTGACGCCGTTTTTCCTCCTCTTGACGTCTTCTTTCTTGGTCTTCTTTTTCTTCTTGACGTCGCTTTTCCTGCTCTTCTTTTTCTTTGCTTTGCTGCGCCATCATCCTCATAAACTCCGCAAGCAGGTCCTGTATTTGTTTCTCTGCTGCCATGCTTCTTGTTTCTATGGGCATAAGATTATGTTAAAATAAAATAAATTTAACTGTCACGTCAATATCGGTAATGGAACTTTCCAGAAAAATCTCAAAACAGCACGAAAAAGTCTTATCCAGAGTCTCTCGTCACTATCCAGTTCAGAGAATTTAATAATCTCCACTAATATCCAAATAGAAAAGTTCTAGTAATTTTCACGCACTAACACAAATGAGTCTTTTTGAGTGTCTCTATCACTTCTCAGTTTAAAGGATTTAATTATCGCACTAATGTCCTAATAAAATGTTCTACAATGTCTAAAAAAAATGCACTTAACACTATTTTCATGTTCGAACACTGTCCAGTAAATTAGTCCTCTGTGTTAGCACTAACCCTCGAGAATACTCCTCGAACACTTCAGCACAACTTCAGAGCTCCTCTTGTCATAAAATCCCGCTTTCTGAGACCAATTGGTGACGTGTTTCCACCCCTAGGAAACCACCCTTGCAAATTCCGGGGGGTTCCAAAAATTATAACAAGTGATAACCACTAACACACTTTATTAAATAATTTACTGGATACTTTACAATACTATTATTAAACTTAAATGAACTTTCCTGACTAAAAATAACAATGTTTATCACTTTGTTTTCACTTTGGAATCTTAACCTCACTTGTCAAATCAAAACTTCATCTTCCGGCCTAGAATACGGCCTTATATACCCCTGGTGATTGCTTCCTGAATTATTCTAGAAACGACGCGGCGTTATCTAGAAGTCTCTTTTCTCTAGTGTTCCAGAATGTTTCTGCTATTTCTATTGTCTCACAGATGGCATAACATGTATTTTGTACATGTATTTAGTGCTGCCTATCCCCAAGGGGTGGATATTTGTAACAATATTATCGATTCTTCTTCCTTTTTTCTTGAAAATGGTTCCAAAGTGGGAGCCGAAACGTCGAGACTCCAATAATCTCAGACGCGGTTCAACCAGTGAACCTAGTATTTCTCATACAGATATATATATATATATATATATATATATATATATATATATATATATATATATATATATATATATATATATTCTCAGATAAGTTTCCGCGGTTGTCTGTATGAGAAATATTAGGTTCACTGGTTGAACCGCGTCTGAGATTATTGGTGTCTCGACGTTTCGGCTCCCACTTTGGAATTATTTTCAAGAGAAAAGGAAGAAGAATCGATAATATTGTTACAAATATCCACCCCTTGGGGATAGGCAGCACTAAATACATGTACAAAATACATGTTATGCCATCTGTGAGACAGTAGAAACAGCAGAAACATTCTGGAACACTAGAAAAAAGAGACTTCTAGATAACGCCGCGCCGTTTCTACAATAATTCAGGAAGCAATAGCCAGGGGTATATAAGGCCGTATTCTCGGCCGGAAGATGAAGTTTTGATTTGACAAGTGAGGTTAAGATTCTAAAGTGAAAACAAAGTGATAAACATTGTTATTTTTAGTCAGTAAAGTTCATTTAAGTTTAATAATAGCATTGTAATGTATCCAGTAAATTATTTAATAAAGTGTGTTAGTGGTTATCTCTTGTTATAATTTTTGGAACCCCCGGAATTTGCAAGGGTGGTTTCCTAGGGGTGGAAACACGTCACAATATAAAGGTATATAGGAAGTCTAGGAAGTGTAAGGAGTGGTTCGAGTCCGGGGCCTCAATCTGCCTACTCCCCAGGTCGAACCTTGGTTCGTCTCTAAGATCTCAATCTCAGTTCTTAGAGAGAACTGACGAGTTGTGGATTGAGGTGAGGTATTTATAGTAGGATTGGTGGGTGTGGTGAGTACTGGTGCGGTGTTAGTGAGGGTTGTATAGTTAGTGGAGATACTAGTGATTTCCAAGCAGTTGGAAGTCGAAGACTGTCGGCCCTTTTGTTTAAACAATTAGGACGCTTCTCGATTTCAATTGCTTCGCGGATCGTTCGTGTTTTTAGGGAATATATAGGTATATTGTTTTTGTGTTGTCAAAGTCTGTTATGTCCAGTCTGGATACGGTGTTGTGTTAGGGATGAGGTAGGGTCAGTTTTTCTGACTTCTAGGCGATGTTCGTATACCCTGTTGTTAATGCATCTGTTTGTTTGTCCAGTATAAGTTTGGGGACAGTCGGAGCAAGGTATTTCGTAAACGCCATGGGAGCCATTAGGGACTTGGTCTTTTGGGGACTCGATAAGGTTGGAAATAGTCTGTTGTGTTGAGAATATTGTTTTTATGTTGTTTGTTTTTAGGACTTTGGAGATTCGGTCTGTGACACCTTTGATGTAAGATAGGAAGCCTTTTGTGTTGTTCAGGTAGGGATGTGTCCGGATGTTGTGTTTGGGATGAGTTCTGTGCTTTATTTATGGTCTGTCTTATATGGTTTTTGTCATAACCGTTTTGTAGGAGTGCGTATTCTAATGTGTACAATTCAGTTTGTCTGTTATGGCTGTCAGTTAGTCTGAGGGATCTTGTTTTTAGAGTGTTGACGACCTAATTTATTTGTGAGAGATGGTGATGGGAATTTGCATTTAAGTAACGGTTTGTGTGGGTTGGTTTTCGGTAAACAGAGTAAGAGAATTGGTGAGTTATTTTTAGTGATAAGGACATCTAGGAAAGGTAGAGAAAGATGGTGAATAATTCGTCTCTACCTTTCCTAGATGTCCTTATCACTAAAAATAACACAGACGGACATTTTGAAAGTTGTTCAGAATTCGTTCACTAACACAATGATATGAACATTTTTTGTCTGCGAGCGATATTTACGGTTTTAGAAATGTGCCGATCAAATGCAATATACTCTTCGTTTTCGTATTTGCGAAGAGTATAATTATCATCGAAACATAACCTGAAATGTCAGCTGTTTGTCAAATTTGACTTACCGGATTTTACAAGTAAGCCATATGGTATTAATCCAATATTTTAGCATCGAAGTCGTCCAAGGTAAATAAATTGAACCAAATTTCACAAGGAAACACATAAAAACTATCACAAAGGCACGGAACGAGAAATCGAGGAAGGTAGCAGTTGCAAGCAAGTAAAGCAAGTAGAATTACGAAAGTGTTTATAGACTGGCGGTACATGACCAGTCAGGTACAACGTTTTTAAAATGCATGCCAATCATATATATGAATGAAATTACCGTGAATATGCCAGAAACGCAAATTTTAGGCAGTCGTCGCGTGCAGAAGGCTGTGCAAATTTTATTTTAAAATGGATGCCAATAGTGCCAAACGATAAGCCGTGAAAAAGAATCCAGCGGAAATTCATTGGCATGCAGTTTACGCTCGCAAAACAACTGTTGATGCGCACATTAAATCGTAAAATTTTTTGGTGTTCTTGATTTTGGATGATTTTGATTTCGGATTTTTTTTTAAGGCTTTTCGTTTGGCACTATTAGCATCCATTTTAAAATTAAAAAAAAAACACAAAAAAAAAACGATTTGCACAGCCTTCTGCACACGACGACTGACTAAAATTTGCGTTTCTGGCATATTCACGGTAATTTCATTCATATATATGATTGGCATGCTTTTGAAAAACGTTGCACCTGACTGGTCATGTACCGCCAGTCTATTAGTGCAACAAATCAGTGATTCGCATCGGGACCGCACGTCATACAAAGGTACCTGTTTTAACGATAATAAATAAAGCAAATAGTCTAGGAAATAGCGTGCAAATTCGACGACGAATGGTTACCGTCTGCCAGTCGGTAATCGAAGAGACCATATAAGTACAAATTTTTTTTCTCTCTGGAACTTTTTGGTATGGTGGGAGGATAGGGAGGGCATTTATTTTTAAATAATAATAATAATAATAATAATAATAATAATAATAATAATTGCTTAAACGCATGCTACAAGTTGTTTACACGCATCTTGTACATGCGGGTGCTCCAAGCAGTTGAACGGGTTTACGAACGGGTATATGAGCAACGAGGGTCAAAGAGAGGTGTCGCTGGCTGCAAGGAGAACCTGCTGATCGACAGATGTATCACGCAGGACTCCGTGCAGTATAAGCGTAATCTCTCTATGGCCTGGATCGACTACCGCAAGGCATTTGATATGACATCCCATGAGCTCATTGTCCACTTGCTCGGATGTCTTGCGGTGCCCGGTCCCGTAGTGAGATGTATCGAAGAACTCATGCCGCTCTGGAGGACTCGCTTTACCATAACATCGGGTAATAGCAGAGTCCAGACAGAGCCGGTATTGTTCAGAAGGGGAGTATTTCAGGGAGATTCCCTAAGCCCCCTTCTGTTTTGCATCTCGCTACTGCCATTATCCGTTTCGCTGCGAAATACCCGTGGCTACAACTGCGGTACCCCCGGCGATAGGAGGCATAAGGTCACCCATCTGTTCTACATGGATGACCTTAAACTTTATGCCTCCGGAGAGAGGGATTTACGCCAGTCCCTCAGGGTGGTACAGGAGTACACGCAGGCTGTCGGCATGGAATTTGGGTTGGACAAGTGTGCACTAGTCCACCTCAAGAGAGGACGATGCGGTGATTACGGAGAGGATGCGCAGCTTGTGGACGGAAGCATCTTACATCACCTAGATGCCGGAGAGTCGTACACTTACTTGGGTGTCGAGCAACGCTCCACCCAAGAAGTGAGTGTAGTAAAAAACGCTCTCCGCGGCAAGTATCAGCACCGACTCCGACAGATCTGGTCTTCAGAACTGTCGGGGAAGAACAAGGTGTCTGCTACCAATATGCTTGCCGTTCCAATCCTCCTCTACTCCTTTGGAAGTAATTAAATGGAATCAAGAGGAGCTGCGACAACTCGATGTAGGAACCCGAAAAAAGATGCATCTCTATAGGAGTTTGCACCCTAAATCGTCCGTTCCACGGTTATATCTCCCACGACATCGGGGAGGCCGTGGACTCTTGAGTTTGGAGAGTCTCTATAACAGGATGGTTCTGGATGGAGCCTGTAAGGTCATAAGGAGTTCGGATCCCCTCCTCTGCATGGTCCGAGACCATGAAAGTGCAGGAGTAGGAGCCTTTTTGTTTAAGGCAGCGCGCAGAGCCGCCGATGAACTCGGTTTGGTCTTCGACGCTGAGCGGGTTAATCACGACTCTGTCACCGAGTTAGAACCTGCTCGGCAAAAAGCCCAAGTCAAAGCTGCTGAAATTGATTTATTTCTGCAGCTACACTCGGATAAGCCATTGCACGGAGTCTTCTATAAAAATATAGAAGACCGCGGCTTATCCGAAAGGCTGACCTTTGCTTTCTTAAGGTCAGCCGGGTTAAAGTCTGAGACCGAGGGATTCATAATGGCGTGCCAGGATGGTGTATTCAACACACTCGTCTATCGAAGTCATGTCAGCTGCAGGACCTGCTACAGGGCGCCGGAGACATTAATGCATTTGCTGTCGGCTTGCCCAGTATATGCAGTCTCGGCCTATATCCAGAGGCACGACGCAGCATTACGAGTGCTTTATTATCACTTAAGGCACTCGTATGGGATAGACGAGACACCAGTGCTGCCTTACGCTCCGGGGGATATTGAGTCCGTTGTGGGGAATGAGAAGTGTCTAATTTATTGGAACTACTCGTTTCCCACCGTCAGGCAAATACAAGCTAATAAGCCTGACATGATCCTCCTCGACCACCAACTCAAGACAATGTTTGTCGTGGAGTTCTCGGCTCCCGCGGAGAATAACATTGTCTTGAAGGAGGAGGAAAAACGGACGAAATATCGAGATTTGCTCTTCGAGCTCCGCAGGCTTTACCCTGGCCATACTGTTAAGCTAGTGGTTCTGATCATAGGAGCCCTCGGTGGAACGAGACACACGCTGCTTTCAGAACTAAAGATCATACCGACATGCCGAAATTCGGCAGAGATCTTAGCCGGCAGGATGCAGAAGGCCATTATCCTCGGCTCATTACGTCTACTCAGGGCATACGATTCTCGGACCCAGTAGTCACTCACCCCACGGACGTGGGGAGTGGCTGCCGGTACTACCAGCTCCCCTCTGTGAGTGTCGGAGCCACAGAGTATAAAGGGTGACTGGCTTTTACGGAAAAAAAAAAATAATAATAATTATAATAATAATAATAATTTATTGGTCCGTTCGATCAATATACATAATATTGGACAGGTCAAAGAAATACATTACATTAATGCACAATTAAATAGGTATTAAATTAGTAATTTTTAAATACATCCATTATTTAAAATATTAATATGCGAATGACAACTTTACACACTAAACAAAATTGTATTCAGAACTATACTAACATGTAAATATATTAGTAAAACTGAATTATCTAAAAATCTGCTGATCACGCATCATCCAGGTAATCAGTCACAGTATAATATAATAAGATTTATTAATCAAAAATGATTTTAGTTTCTTTTTGAAGTTGTGCAGGGGGATTGTTAACTTTATATCTTCAGGCAAATTATTATAGAATTTTCTTTCAGCATATGAATAGAATTTTCTTCCAGCAAATAAACAAGAACAATGTGTGGGTAACTCGAGGAGAGAACCATGTCTCGTGCTATAATTATGATGGGCGGCATTAGCTTGAAACGTATCGATATTTTTTTTTACATATAAAATACAATTACAAATATAAAGGGACGAATCTGTTGGTTTTAATGAGAAAATAAGCCTGATAATTCTTTTTTGGGTAATAAATATTCTATTACAATTGCCAACAGCGATATTTCCCCACAGGATAACATTATATGAAAGCACCGAGTTAAGAAGTGCGTGGTAAATATTAATCTTTTTGTGTCGACAGAATTTTTTAGATGTAGTATAGCATAGTAACTACTATTAATTTTTTTACAGACATGATCAATGTGACATGTATAACTTAAGTCAGCACCAATATAAGTACCTAAAAACTTATTAGAATATGATATTTCTATCGTCACATTATTGACTTTTATATCGAAATGATCATCACTTTTTTTCCTATTGTAAAAATTCATGGCGTCTGTTTTATCTGCATTGACAATTAAACCGTTTTTCCAACAATATTTAGTAAATTGATTGGAAATAATATTAAATTTATCTTGGAGATCCGCTGGATTTTCTGCATCAATTCCTAAAGTGACATCGTCTGCATACATTATAACACAATTTGCAGAAATATATGTTGGTAAATCATTAATAAATAATAAAAATATAAAAGGACCCAGCACAGGTCCCTGCAGAACACCAAGATGGGTTTCATATTTATCAGAAAAAATGCTTCCGATTCTAACTGATATTTTCCTATACTTAAGACAAGAGATTATCCATGACAGGAATTTACCCCTAAAGCCTATAATTTTTTTTTTCAATAAAATCAAATTCAAGACAGTCAAAAGCTCGTGACATGTCGAAAAAAAGTGCTCCTACTGATTTATTATTTCCAATACATTTGTGTACATATTCAGAAAATTCATATACTGCGGTTTCTGTAGATCTACCAGGGTAAAAGCTATTTTGACTTTTTGTTATTATACGATATTTATTTAGGAAAGACATTATTTTATCATAAATTACTCTTTCAATAACTTTACATAACACAGTTAGAATAGTAATTGGACGATAATTTCCTACACAGGTGGAATCAAGTTTCTTGAAAATTGGCACAACTATACCAACCTTTAAGTCATAAGGAAATTCTCCAAGCTCAATAGAACGATTTACTATATATGCTAGGGGCTTTGCTATATAATATTTTATAGTTTTATATAGAATGAATGATTATCGATATCTGTCCGCATAGGTAGTTAGTATATGTACTTCACATACCTCAATTACGTTGGCAGACGAAACTTAAAAATAAATGCCCCCCCCTCCTTATCCCCCCACCATACCAGAAAGTTCCAGAGAGAAAAAAATTTTGTACTTATATGGTCTCTTCGATTACCGACTGGCAGACGGTAGAATAAGTTTTGTAAATAGAATAAGAAAAGCAGAATTCTGTCTTCTAAATATAAGAGACCAAAAGCCAAGGTTTAGCTAAAATAAAAAATATCAAAATTTTGTAATTATTAATCAGATTTACCTTTTCTTAAAGTTACGCTACGGTAAAGGATTAACCAAACATTTGGCTAGCATAGGACAGCGATAGCTTCCAACTTGCCCCGTCACCGCTTTGGAGGCCCCGAGAGGTGCTGGGTCTCTACCATCAAATATCCGAACTTCTTGCTTTCTAGTCGAGTAACAGAAAATTGGTGTATTTACGCAAGATTTGTAGACTATGAGGTTCCTTAATATACAGCTTTTAGGCCAAAAAGTTAGTGCGGAGGTGAAAAGTCAGACTATCTTTGTTCTTCGAACGCCCATTAGCGGCGTATTTATCTCACTCTAGAATAACCGTCCGTACTGGCCCGAAATATGGTCTGACGTTACTATGATCTGTAGTGTTACACTCTACAACTTATCCTCATTACCAGTATGCAGAACAGTGACTCAAAATGCGAGGATAATTACCACCGACCTCAAAAAATTTTGTTAAATAAATGTTACCGATTAATAATCACAACAGTAATATATTAATATAAAATAATAATAATTTTATATGCTATAAAGTATATACCTAATAAAATTTTAAATAGGTTAAATATAGATTATATTTAAAAAGTATTTATTGTCATTATTACAATGAAATAAAATCATAAGGTAGAAAGACCATAGTCCACAGACTTTTTAACTTTTTAATTAATATATTTACTATTATTAAAGTCATAAATAAATATTAAAAGAAAAACCAAGAAAACAAATAAATGAAACATGTCAAAGTAAAAAGAAAAATAACATCACTTTAAGTTGAACCATAAATATTTTAGTATTTTCAAAAGGAAAATAATTCCGGTCTCTCGATATTTCGGTCTAACAATAATCAACCAGTCAGTAAATTATTATTATTGTAGGTAGATGTAAATTTTATACATTTATTTTTAGTAGGTATATATCAAGAACGAAAATTCAGTAACAATTTTATTTATACAAGGTACCTACTTATATAGGGACTAGAGGTTTTAATTTCGGAATTTCATATAAATTAGATTACGTTTTTTTTTTGACAATTTAATAGTAAATGCATCAGAGAAAACTTTCTATATTATGCGGGGGCTTGCTGATTTCTAGGGGGCGGATGCCACGCCTAAAAAAAATTGTAGCTGAAAAAGAATCAAATTTTGAGAAGAAAAGGCTCTATGTAACTTATCTTATAAATTGACAATCTTTAAGCTATAATGACTTGAAAATTTGGCTTTAAAAAGGGGGTATTTCAAACCGGTTTTTATAAAATAACTCGAAAAGTATTACATTTAGCGAAAAAATGCTGGGAGAAAATGAAAAACCTATACTGAACAGTTGTAAAGTTAGGCATTTACAGTCTTATTCGTAGGTTACCTATAATACGTTACACATACTTACCTAAATTCGAATAATTTTAGAAAGTTTTCAAATGATGTATGGTCTAAGATATTTTAAATATTTTAGGGGAATTATAGATTTCCCACTAGTGACAAATTGAAAAAAATCTTATTTGTTCACGTATTATTTGATTACCAACAAGCTAAAAACGTACTCTTCGCCAATTTACTGAGCTTTTACTTCCACATTCAGTGGAAGTATAGTAACAAAAAAATTTTTTGAAAATTTGTATTGTTCAAATAGGCTTAGAATGTCATGAAACGTCGAGATTTTAAGTTTGAACAAAAAAATGCTGTCTGTCTGTCGGTCTGTAACTTTTTTGTGCGCACGATTACTCTGAAACCGTTTAAGATATTGACTTGAAGTTTGATACACATATGTACAGTTCTATTCATAAAAAAAGCGTACAAGTATTAGAATGAGAGGCAAGTTTCATCGGTTTTTTGTAAATCCGGCTTGTCACATGTCATAGGTTGTCAGAAATCAAATCATTGACAACCTATGTCATGTGATAACCTGTAATAACAGTCGTTTACATCAGCCGGTTTTACACAAATATGATAAAGCTCGCCTCTCATTCTAATACTTGTACGCTTTTTTAATGAATACAACTGTACTTTAACGGGATCTGAAACTAGATTATATTTTCATCTTATTCCGTCGAAGGGTTGGGGAGTAAAATGGGGTAAATAGGTAAATCAAGTAGGTAAGAGTCCATAAAATTGGTATTTAGTGTATACAATAGAAGCTAAGGTCTCAAAAAAATTTTTGGCATTAGCCCATTACCACCCTTACCTTATTATTAAAGGGGTTGAAAAAAAATGTGATTTAGTGTATATACAGGAACCAAGAGCCTCAAAATATTTTTTTATTTAATCCACCCCCACTACCACCCCTCCCCACCCCACTACCGTGTGGGATCGTTTTATGGGTTTTTGGGGTAGACGATTTCAAATATTATATTATTAAAGTTCTATAAACAATTATTTCCACATACAAAATTTGTTCGTTATGAGAGACTTGGATGGAAAATCAGGATGTAGTGATTCCTTGGGCAACGGTTTTTATATAATGGAGTGTTTTCCTATTTTTTTTTTTTTTTTATTGAATAATATCATAGAATATGTACAAACAAGCCTTCCAATACAGATTTCCGCAAAAATAATTATCAATTTTTTGAGAAAACAGAAGTTATAATAAGTGGAGCAAGAGGTGTTTTAAATTGGTGACGTCGTTAAACTTGCCGATGACGTAGTTGAACTGTTTGGATTTGTTGATAGAATGGTTTTATACAAAACAATGTGGTGTTGCCAAGTTGAAATTCCTTCTCTAGTTCTAGTGAGGATGTTTGAAGAAAACATGAGTATAAAGCTTATTTATTAAATCAATTTTAATATATTTATCCACGAAATGTAATTTTCTTATGTAAAAAATAATAATAGGCGTGAATTATTAATATTTTAAATAATTTTTAATGTCCATTAGATTTTTGAAAACATATTTAGCAAAACATGACAACAATGTCAACGGCCAGTCAAATAACAGATGTGTTCTAACGGATCGTGTTGATTTAAAACATTTCGATTTATTTTATAGAGGTATTTGCTGTTATTTAAAAACAATAGATAATGTCGTCGAAAAGATGTTTTATAAAAAGTTGTGGAAACACAAATAAAAGCGCGTCGGAAAAAATGTTTGTAACTGTTCCAAGAAATATGGATATTCAAAGAACTTCGAAGATCATTTTGAAGTAAGTTTAAACCAGTTCTACAGATTTTTGTTCTAACAACATATATTTTGGTTAAAAAATGACGCTGAAAACTGGCACTATTATAGAACAATGGGCCAGAGAATATTCTTATGCTACATAAACAAACAACAAGTAAATCTAACCTATGTTTCTTTCACTTATATTATGACAAGAATTGACAATTGACAGCATGCAAGCAAAGTTGAAAGTTGGAAGAGAGCCGTTTTTATACAATGTTGCAACATTTTACTCGCTGCAAATTTTGTTTACCTTTTCTAGATAACTTCTAAATAATAATAATAAATATAAATAACTTTAAATTCCTTCTAAATACATGTATATAATATTTATTGATTTTCAAGATATTGAGCAAAATAGAAGTGTTATAGGCAAAATAATGTACAGAAAATACACAATTTGGCATTTAAATAAGATAGTTACAGTCTGAGCCAAAGTTGTCTGTTATTGGTTAAATTATTTCCCGCCAAATAAAATCGTTTGAAATCTGCGTCTAGACGGGCGTATTCTTATTTCTTATTTTTATTTAAGAAATTATTGTTTTGGTTTAAATTGATTATGCAGTAATTGCTAAAATAATAACATTACTCGGTATATATCACCAAAACTGAATTTAAAAAAAATGGAAACTACGCCATTGTTACACATTCTATAGGATAGTCTTCGTAGTTTTGTTGTAAATAATGTTAGTTTTTGGACATTCTAAATTTTGTGATACAATCTTTGTTGTGAAAAAAATTATATAAAAAAAAATGAAAAAAAAATATCCAACCTGTTGTGTGGGATTCGAACACACGATCTTTGGATTGCAATGCAAAACTTTGGCCTCTGCACCATCACATATTGCTACGGAAATTGATTGTCTGTGATATATATCTTTCGACAATCATACATATTTCAACTCAATTCTATGAAATTAATAAATTCATAAACAAAAAAAATATTATAGAAATAATATTTCGCAATATTTCTATTTAAGTACAAGGAACAAAAATTAAGAGAATTTTTTTTTTTTATTAAATAATTAATAACTTTTTTATTTACTGATCGATTTTCTTCAAAAACAATAAACTTGCTTTCTAAATTTCAATACGATCTGACTTTTCTTTCTTAAGTTATTGTGCTTACAAGAAACGTAACGGATGGACCGACGCGACGGACAGTCGGACATTTTAAAAGTTGTTCAAAATTCGTTCACTAACACAATGATATGAAATTTTTTTCTCTACGAGCGATATTTACGATTTTAGGAATGTGCCGATCAAATTCGTTTTTGCGAAGAGTATATAATATACCCTTATTTTACTTCCACATCCAGTGGAAGTATAGTAACGACAAAAAAATTTTTAAAAATTTTTATTGTTCAAATAGGCTTAGAATGTCACGAAACGTCGAGATTTTAAGTTTGAGAGAAAAAAATTTCTGTCTGTCGGTCTGTCTGTAACTTTTTTTGTGCGCACGTTTACTCTGGAACTGTTTGAGATATTGAAATTTGGTACACGTATGTACTTTAACGAGATCTAGAACTAGATTATATTTTCATCTTGTTCCGTCGAAGGGTTGGGGGGTAAATTGGGGTAAATTTGGGGAAAATAGGTAAATCAAGCAGGTAAGAGTCCATAAAATTGGTATTTAGTATATACTGAGAAGCTGAGGTCCCAAAAAAAATTTTGGCATTAGCCACCCCCATTACCACCCCCACCCCCATTATTAAAGGGGATGAAAAAAAATTGTGAATTAGGGTGTGTACAAGAACCAGAAACCTCAAAATGTTTTTACTTCATCCACCCCCACTACCACCCCCTATCACCACCCCCACCCCGCTACCGATGTGGGGTATCATTTTATGGGTTTTTGGGGTAGAGGATTTCAAATATTATATTATTATGTTTGTTCACTTATTTGCCTATGTTTTATGTAATATGATGTATTATATTATATGAAGTGTTGTGAATAAACATTATTATTATTATTATTATTATTATTATATATTATTATTATTATTAATGTTCCATAAACAATTATTTCCACATACAAAATTTTTTCGTTGTGAGTGACTTAGATAAAAAATCTGGATGTGGAAGTAGTGATTCCTTGGGCACCGGTTTTTTTTTATCTATTTATTTAACGTCGGCCTATTTCCGCTACCAGGGCTTATCACCGACGCCAGGAGACGAGCTACCCCCAGCCTGGAAATTTTGCCCAACCTCTTCCATTAAGAAGAGTAGGGATCTTTTACTTGCCTAACATTTAATAGACAAGGGACCGCCTGCTTTACATCCCCTCCGAAGGATGGTATATCCACTACGTAATCATCGTCTGAAATTACGTAGCTTCCGCGTATACACTGAAATATACCCTTATTAATGTTGCCATAAAAATAAGTGGATAACATTTTTTGTACATTGTACATATATAGGAAACAGGAACATTTTAGGGCAATTCAAAAATATGCATTTCATCTTTATAAAAACATACAAAATTGCTTTTCATAGGTATATAAAAATCGGAATATCTACGAACGCTAAATTTATTTTATATTGATATTTTTCATTATACTCCTTTCAAACAGGGAAATAAAAATCGGTTAATGATGAGTAATTTACATGTTTGAGATATTAGTAGCATTCTAGAGAAAAAACATATAAAAGAGAGACAAAGTGAGAAATGTAGCAGGCACCTTTGTCGGTCGCTTTGTCCTTTAGCTACTTTATCGGCAAGCTCTTCCATTATATCATTTGTAACTACAATATATGGTTTAGGCAATAAGAGTGGACAGTAGAGCAAAAAATGAGCGGTATTTTAATCAAAGGAATTACTGAATAAACGTACCTGAAGCGGCACCGTTGTTTACTATGTTCTACCACAGACCTGTAAAGATTATTAAAATTTTTCCGCTTATAAGAGATAAATTTTGACTCTCTTTAGAATGCGTAGTCTTGTTCGCACGATCTCACATTTCTTGACCGCTCATTTCTAACGAAAATGCCATACTGTCGTCATAAGGAGAATAGCCGCATCTGTAAATTGTCGGTTGTCGAGGAAAGTAACAAACGCGTTTGTACTTTAAATATTTAAACTCTAAAAAACATCAGATACTAAATGAGGAAGAAAAAAGGTTATTCTTTAAATAAATAGTGCCTCTATACATATAGCTTTTCTTTTTTCCGCCTCATTCAGTGACATCAACATCAGATACTAAACAAAAATCTTGAGTTTACGAAATGTTATTTTTAAATTTAGTTAGGTTACGCATCTCAGTTTTGACACATGTCAATTTTTAGGTTAATTTTTTGTTAAACGAAAATTTAGACAAATGTCACTTTGGCAGGTGTCAAATTTTTTTGTTAGAAAGTCAATTGGGGCAAAATGTCACTTTTGACAGATGTCAACTTTTTTGGTCAACTTTTTTGGTCAGAAAGTCAACTGGAGCAAATGTCACGTTTGACAGATGCCATATTTTTGGTTGACAGTTGTCAAATTTTTTGTTTAGTTTTGGGAATGTCACTTGCCACAATTTTTTAGGTTATATTTGGTTTAAAAAAAATGACGATTGCGTGTAAGTTATTTTGAAATATTCAAATCTTTCTGAAAATTTGGCATTAGTACCTATGCGTTCTATATTTCTATCACTTATAAATTTTTCAGATTTTATAAATTTCATGCCAGACTTGCAAGTTAGCCAAGTTCATTTTCATCAAAATTTATCAACTACCCAAGTTTTACAAAAACGACACTAGACGTCGGTCAGCGTCGAGACGTAAAAGTGTAAGAATATGAATCTAGGTATCGAAATTTACCAAATACACAAGTTTTCCAAAATCGGCGTTAAGCATCGGTCGGTGTCAAGACGTAAAAATACAAGAATATGAATGTAGGTATCAAAATTTATCAAATACACAAGCTTTTACAAAAGCGACGCAGGGCGTCAGTCGGCGTCGAGACGCAAAAATGCAAGAATATGAATCTAAGTATCAAAATTTATCAAATACACAAGTTTGACAATAAGGACGCTAGGCGTCGATCGGCGTCGAGACGCAAAAATGCAAGAATATGAATCTAGGTATCAAAATTTATCAAATACATAAGTTTTCCAAAAACGACGCTAGGCGTCGGTCGGCGTCGAGATGTAAAAATGCAAGAATATGAATCTAGATATCAAAAATTTATCAAATGCACAAGATTTCCAAAAACGACGTTGTGCGTCAATCGGCGTCGCAAAAATGCAACAATATGAATCTAGGTATTAATATTTATCAAATACACAAGTTTTACAAAAACGACGCCAGGCGTCGAAAAACAAACAATAATTATTATTATTTGAGGAAATCTAGTCCTTCTATCTCCGATATCAGAGACCGTATGCTGGTAATACCTACTCCCTACTCTAGGCATCGGTCGGCGTCGAGACGAGAAAATAAATTTCACTCCCGACCTCCGATAAGCGATATTTGAAATTATTGTCACTATTTCCAGACAAAAACTGACATAATTTGAATAACAAAAATACACATGGGAGTCATCCAACAGAAATAATAATTTATAAATAAAGGATGCCACACAGAGAGGGAAGTTTTGTGTAAATACCTTTACAGATTTCTTTTTTAATACCTTAAAGGATATTCAAAGGGTCTTCAAGAATTTTACTTATTTTTCATGTTAACTGGAATTTTATTCATGAAAAAATTTATTTTGGAATTTTTGTTCTTTTGATCCCCGAACTCTAAAATATCAGACATCTTTGACAGTACACACACTTCAGTCCTAATAGAATGGAGCACTAATATATTTATTTATAATCTATAAAGTGCGTTTTCAATTAACAAAATTGCCACGATTTTTTAAACCTGACTGGTTTAATTATCCATCTCAATCAGATTTAGCAAATTATCTTGAGACTATCTAAAACTTAATAACATACAAATTATTATCATATTTCATTATGTAATTTAAATCATATACTTCATATACTTCACAATTCATCAAAAAATAATATCGGAAATATTCTACTACGACTCTGCGCGTGGATATATATGTTTGTTTTTACGATTTTATGGCCTGCTACCTATTAGACAATGTCCAAACTAAATTTCAGTTGCGTTTTACCGACATCATAACAGACAGCGACTAATGCGTAACCCCGCTAGAATGGCAGTCGTGTGCATTGCATTATTTCACAAAAAATTTGTTTAATTACCGTTTACAAAAATTATGTATTTATATTGTTTAAACATTACATGCAAATTATGCTAAATATCCATGCTATTATATGAAGTAATAGTGTGATGATTTGTGTTCCCGGTGTATTTTATTCGTGACACATTTGTGAGAGATAGGACGGTAGAGAATATGATTCTTTATTTAATTGTTTGTCCAAAATTCACAAGATATTTCCATTTTATTTATTCTTCGAGTAATACTCCAAACCTTTAACTAATTTTATGTGTGTAGCGTTTTTTAAATTTAATTTAATATTTTTCACGAACGATAATATTGTATCACGCCGTGTCCTACGTAAACAAACACGTACCTAAATCCTAGCCCTTAATAATAAATTGTTATCATTTGATCTATGTTTATTAATTTGCCCTTTATTACATTTGAGCTACAAGAACTTGCACTGAGAAAGAGCGACACCTATTGGTAACTCATGCTAGTGAATGTATGTTTGCTGGGGAACTAGGAAGCAGTGGCGCCGAATATGAATATATATATATATATATATATATATATATATATATTGTAACCGATCGTGTCTCAAATCGGTTAACACATACTAACATCGTTAATTTGGATTCATCGTTACGACCAAACTCTTCTCCGTATCTATAGTAATTTGATATTTCGTAACTAAGAAAAATGTTCTGGACCTAGCAACCATTTACTATATAAAGGGCCGCAGGAGCTCATTTTATTCATTCTCTTCCCAGAGACAATCTGAAAAGGTCTTAACCCTAAATAATATTGTGACATCGCTAGTACCGGCTAGATAGCGGATAGTCTTTGTACTCGGCATAGAGCCCGACATAGTTCGAGTGAGACTTCCCCTATCATAAGCTTGTATGGTTTCTGCGTTAAGCAACTTATTATTTACTGTAAAGACGTCACGAACTTAATTAATTGTTTTGCATCGCGTCATTTTCAATTCAAAGCGATAAACGTTGCGTCAACTGAAAGTCAGGGTGACACATAAACATTGATTGTTGAAGCGCCAGTTGTCAGATAATTTTCAGAGAGACAGATATTGAACTAACTAAATTGAATTGTTGAAGTGACAACCGTCGGTTAAAAGTCAAAGCGTTGAATGTCAATAGACCTTTTCATCATAGAAGCGCGCATGTGCTGCCTCTACGTTGGTTTGCGGGAACTATGAAATGTTCGGACACTAGGATTGTCAAAATGGTTGGACCGGTATCATTTTTTCACATTAATTTAGACGAAAGTGTGATTGACGGTGCAAAATTAGTACACAACATTGTGGAAGAACACACTTGCGCTCAATTAAGGCGCTGGCTCAAGTATCCTGGCCGTAAAATGAGTGGAAGCAAGAATAAAGAACTGGTTGCAAGGTTAGAATTCAACTTATCAATTTATATACAAGTGCATTAAAGGAAAACAAATGTGTTTGGTCTACAATATGCTCAATAACATTCTTCGTGCAGTAATTGATAATGCAGTAAAAATATTTTCGGTTTTTTTATGAAAATGTACCGTCAAAAATGCAATTGAAAATGAGGTTTTTTGTCGATCTTTCTGTGGATAAAGCTGGCTCTTTTTTTTCCATTTTTTTCAAATAGGTAAACGATACGATATGGCACTACATATTTTCAGAAAATTGGTAACAAATTCATCATTATTTGGTTAAAAAACGTAATGTTTATGTCAAATCCAATATTGACATGCGAAAACTGTCCGAGCAAACATGGAACTCGGCGTTTTTTAAACAAATAATGATGAATCTGTTACCAATTTTTTGAAAATAGGTAGTGTCATATCGTATAGTTTACCTGTTTGAAAGAATTAGAAAAAAAGAAGCCAGCTTTATCCACAGAAGGATCGACAAAAACCTCATTTTCAATTGTATTTTTTATCCTACATTTTCGTAAAAAAACAGAAAATATTTTTACTGCATTATCAATTACTGCACGAAGAATGTTATTAAGCATATTGTAGACTAAACACATTTGTTTTCTTTTAATGCACTTGTATATAAATGGATAAGTTGGTAGTTGAATTCTAACCTTGCAACCAGTTCTTTATTCTAGCTTCCACTCATTTTACGGCCAGGATACTTGAGCCAGCGCCTTAATTAAGCACAAGTGTGTTCTTCCACAATGTTGTGTACTAATTTTGCACCGTCAATCACACTTTCGTCTAAATTAATGTGAAAAAATGATACCGGTCCAGCCATTTTGACAACGTGTCCGAACATTTCATAGTTCCCGCAAACCAACGTAGAGGCAGCACATGCGCGCTCTTATGATGAAAAGGCCTATAGGCGTCTGAAAATAAGGAGTATGCCACCTGGTGGTCTATAGTCAAACTAATTATGGGCCGTTCTGTCATTGTCTCTTTAGTGTACGATGATATCAACAATAAGTAAAATGATGAACTGAGATGCTAAGTTATTAAAAATATGATAACGTTTAAAGGGGCTACATAAGATACAATTTGCTGGAGCCAACCTAGTCGGTATCCTTTGTAGATTGCAGGGAAAACTCGTGAAAGTTGAGTTGCACTGCAATGTTCAAAGCATACCCTCTTTAATGTAGACACCTTTAACCAGGCATTGAGAGGGGAAAAGCTGATGCAAATAACCGTGGACCGAGTAGAAATAATAATAACCTGGACAATCACACATTGTAACTGAAATTTTTGAAATAAGTAAATATATGTAATTTCAGTATATTTATAAAAGTAATATATACTATTGCACCATGCACTAGTATGTTTTACCCCTGAATATTTCTATTTCATATTTTACAAAATACTGTTTCATTTATTTTACTTAAAGAATTAATAAATGTCTTTTCAGTTATATTCAATGTACACTTCCCGACAAATAAAAGTAGGACAACTCTTGTTCATTGAAAATTGTATTTTTTAGTTATGTAAATCGATCTTGGTAGACGATATTCGTGCGGCGGTGTCAACTCTATTATATTTTCCAAATAATACAACTGGCCATTAGAAAAATTTGCAGTAATTTATTAAAAATATCTAAAGTAATACATATAAAATAAACAAAAAATAAATAAATAAAAAACAAACAAAAACAAAAATATGAGAATTCAATATCTAGTCATGGTCCCGTTATTATTTATTACTTCTTGCATTCTTCTGGGCATTGAGTCGATCCAATTTCTGGTAAGGTTATGACTTTCCGCCAGACTTTCCCAGGTTTCCTCAATAAGAGACCATAAATGATTTTTATTTAGGGGAACAACATTTTGTGTCTGCATTTTCGTAACCATTATTCCCCAAATGTTTTCCAACGGATTCATGTCGGGACTTTTAGCAGCCCAAGGCAGAACCTCAACATTATTTTCATCTAAATAATTTCTCACACAATTGGCGGTGTGCACTGAGCAATTATCATGCTGGAATAGAAAATTGTCATCAGGAAAACGTTGTCTAACTGAAGGCAACATTACGTTATGCAAAATTTCCAAATATTTCCTAGAATTTAGCCTTCCATCGATATTCCAGCAAACCCCTAAACCTTCCATAGATATCCACGCCCAAACGTTCACTGAAAACCTTCCAGATCTATTATTGGGTGCAATATAATTTTCATTAAACCTAGAGCGTGGGGGCCTATACACCAGAATACGACCGTCATTGTGGGATTGAAATATTTTTTCATCAGAAAAAATTACATTTCTCCAAAAATCTGCATCATTTAATACATGATTGAGAGCAAATATTATACGGCCTTGCTTTTTCTCTTCTGTTAATTTACATTTTTTTGCGGCTGCACAATTTTTAAGATCAGACTTTTTCACTCTTCTTAAACCGTCCTTACGGAGGCGGGGAAATTTGTTTCAACTTTAGCCTTACTTGCATTATCGAAAGGATGATTTCGTAAATAATTTACTAAAGTAGTGACCTGCTCTTCCGAGGTTATTCTTGGTCTGCCTGTTCCTACCTTTCTCTCAACAGTTCCTTCATTTTCCCATTTATTTTTAATTTTCAAAATAGTATTCTTGTTGACATTAAATTCTTCCGCAAGAAGTCTTATTGACCAACCGTCCTCGATCTTCGAAACAATTCGTAATTTTGGAATGATGTTTAATTGGTGTGGCATCGTGGAAATTAAAAATAATAATTTCTGACAAATCAACAATTGTCAAAACTGAATTGTCCAAGGCTATTTTACAAAACTGAAATAAAGTGTCCTAGTTTTATTTGTCGGGAAGTGTACCACTAATTTCATGGGTATTTAAATCTGAGACACTTGTTTGTGAACATAGAGCATACACATTTATTAATTTTTGTGTTGAATATGGGTTGTACCACACAAAATAATATGTCCTGCATTTAAAACATATTCCCTTTCATACACACACTTAGAATTTTTACATTTTTAGTGCTTCCCAAATGTTTCATACATTGCAATATGCTTAACCTAAATGTCACTCATGTTTCCTGAAGGAAAGTGATTTAAACTACAACTGTGCATAAATTTAAAGAAATATTTTAGTTTATTAATATTTAGCTAGCCAGACACCGTTTATGTCGAAGAAACTGTACTTTTCAAGGGAAAAACTAAACCTAAAAAATATGAATTTTGCTGAATAATGCCATTAACATATTGCAAATCACTTACAACAAAATCTTGCAAACCTTTAGGTCATATATTATTAATGTTATTATTTTTAACGCCAAAAATAACAATAAGCAGAAAAAAATCAATATGAATATTTCCCACATAAACAAACAAAAAGCCTATAATTAGTTCACGAGTTCTCCACTTTGGCGCTGGCAACTTAAATTCAGACGCCTATTATATCCAATACCAACTGTCTGTCAAAGATAGTTTATCGAACTAGACGTTAATAAAATTTCAGTTGACGTATCCATTGTCATATTAATTAATTTATCTTTGCTTTGAACGTTTTCGATTCAAGAACTGTCTGTAGATTCATATTTTATATGGTGAAGGTTGCTGGGTTTACTAAAGGTTAAGTTTTCAGTATTCTCTTTGTGTGTTAATACGATAATAATTATACAATATTTAAATACAGTCATTCTCATAATTAGAAATAAACATTTGTAATTGCATTTCTCAGGATTGAGAAACTTTAATGTTGGAATGACCGGTTGTAGTGCAGCCCGATTTGACGCAGTGAAGCCCAGGGTCGGGCTCATCAACGTATCCCCGTGTATATTATCACTAAATGGCCGCATGTTAGCTTCCTTCCTACAAAATTTTGAGGTGGGCTTCAAAAAGTCATATTTTCATGTTCCGAGATACACTTTTAGTTCAGCTTCAGCTGAGTCAGGCGGCGCTGTTCTTGTATATCCAAGCCTCTTATACAGCTGATATTCATCGCACGTTATATAGCCCGATATTTGGCACCGTTGCAATGGCTCGATAACGTTTAATTCTTATTTTCTCTTAAATGCTTTCTTCATAAAGTCACAATCGATGAATGAAATCTCTTTATTCGAATTAATTTTTAGTCCGAAACCTCACAGGTATTGTGTCATATTCGAACAATTTATCTAAATTCACAAATTTATACCTACTAAGAATTATAATTCGAATTTTTAAGTTGCATAGTGCTATGAAATAAAAATAGTTGTAACCATCTTAAACATCTTAAAATGTGTTTCGAATTCTTTACAGAATTTCAAATAGAGGGCTTAAAATTATAAGTGTAGCATTTATATCGTAAGAGAGAGAATTTAGAATAAGAACAAAATATAAAATAAATGCTTTGTTTATTTGTTATTCTAAATTGATATTTCTATGTCCCTAAATTAGGTTTGTGATTTTTGCATTCAGGATTTAATAATATTATACTTAGTTACTTCCACATCCAGTGGAAGTTTAGCAACACAAAAGAAAATTGAAAATCTGTATTGTTCAAATAGACTTTGAATGTCAGGAATCGTCGAGATTTTAAGTTCGAACAAAATAAAATATAGATATAAATTAATATAAATAAGATATTAAATAAAAAAAAAACTGTTAGTCTATCGTTCTGTAACTTTTTCTCCGCACACAATTTACTCTGGAATCGTTTACGATATTGATTATATTTTTATTTTTTTATCTTATTCAGTTGAATGGTTGGGGGGGGGGGGTGAATTGGGGTTAAGAGGTAAACCAAGTAAGTAAGAGTCCATAAAATTGGTATTTAGTACATATCAGAGAAGCTAACGAAGCTAATGTCTGAAAAAATTTATTGGCATTAGCCACCCCATTACCACCCCCATTCTCATACCAATATTAACAGAGGTGAAGAAAATAAAATTGCGATTTAGTGTGTGTACAAAAACCAAAGGCCTTAGCATTTTTTTAAATCTCATCTACCCCGCTACCACCACTTCGACTACCGATGTGACACATCGTTTTATGGGTTTTTGGGATCGACGATTTCACATACTATATGATTAAAGTTCCATAAACAATTTATTTTTACTTAATGAAGTGCAAATATATCAAATTTTATTCGTTGTGGGAGAATTGGATAGAAAATCTGGATGTGGAAGTAGTTTGGTATAACATTTATCTCAAAAATACTGTTTGGTTTATTTCATTTGACTCAAAAAAAAATACCGAACTTACGCGATCGTTCAGTAAAAAAATTTAATGTAAAAAAATACCTACTGCAAAACTTGAAGCAAATTTAATTTTGTATTTTTTTTCTGTTTCAACGTACACGCTCTTGAAAATCGTCGTGTTTAGACAAAAATGTGTTGAAAGTCTACGTTTAAATGCCAATAATGGGAAAGTCATTGCAATTTTCATTTGTTCGGGAAATTCACCACTTTACAATATAATATTATATAATTATGTGTAAGCTTTATTACTTTGGGAGTTACCTGATCTATTACGCAACACGCTTTGCTTTTCATCCCGTTGATTATACCAGCAATATCTTCAGTAAATATAGGAAGGTGACTTGAGTTTAAAGAACAGACGGACAAAGTACATGGAAGAAAAATAATTTGACCAAAATGTTCAGTAATTATGGTATGGTGGTGTGGGTGGATGAGGTAAAAATAATTTGAGATCTTTGGTTTTTGTACACACACTAAATCATAATTTTCTTTCTCGCCCCATTTAATAATGGGATGGGGGCAGAGCTGGGTAATTACTTGTAATTTAAAAATAATTACAATTACAAATTACTTTAAAAAAAAAGGAATTAATTACAATTACAAATTACTTTCTTAAAAAAGGAACTAATTACAATTACAAAGTACATGTCTTTAAAAAAGGAATTAGCAATTACTTTTCTAATTACTTTTCTAATTACTTTTACGATAAAGTAAATTATAGTGACCAAACAGAAAAAAAGGTAAGTTAAAAATTTTAATTAAAAGTGTTGTGTAATATTACGTTTTAATATTTATTAGAATCGTTATTAGAATGTTTGACCTTAAGAGTAATCAGGAAAAATTAAATAAAAATATAGAAAAGGCAGCTTAATAGTGGAGTCGGTTTAGGAAAGGATTGGGAACATTTTTAAGATGGATGCAGACCCTGCGGAAATTGTTTGTCATGACGAGTATAATAAAACCCTAAAATTTTAAATTCCAAAAGAGGTGGAACCATGCTTTTTTGGTCGAAAGGGGGTATTTTGGACATTTTAAGGGTCAAATTTGTTGTTTTAATTTTTTTTGATCACTTAAACAATTAGTTAAGAAAAGAAAATGGTATCCTTTTATTCTCAATATTAAGGGAACCTTCAGTTTAAATTTGGGGGAGATATTTGACCATCCCCCCTCCTGATATTATTATATATATACGAAAAAAATTGAGAAAACCAAATTTCGGCTATCTTGATCAGATCTCAACCGATTTGGCTGAAATTTGGAATGGAAGTAGTCTTTATCACACAAAAACTGTTAACCAAATAGTTTGGCTGAAATTGCAGTTTCAATCAAATTTTCTGAAATTTTCAAATCGAAATATCTTCGGACCTAAAAGTCGGATCAAAATTTGCTTTGTGGCAAAAGATAGGCGTGGTATAATATCAAAATACTCGTTTTGAGAAGTAAAAGATAGACCATGGTTACCCTTCGATTATACATGAAGCGGCTACCTGAGTCACGTAAAAATGAAAAAAAAATAAATAAAAATTGTAACACATATTCACATACTTACAGAAATAAATACACGCACGCATACACATATATAATATAATATACATTTATTTGTACGTACTCAAAGCAGTAGGCACGACTATACAAATTAAAAATACATATATTTTTTATAGACAATAAATACAATTGTTTTCTGCTTTATACCAGTGCGCGCACACATAGTCACTGAGTACTCATATATTATATATATAGTGCAAATGACTAAAAAACGGCCGAATGTAAAAAAAAAGTGATTCTTGTCTTATATCCTGTAATAGTATATTACGTAATGAGTGTTGTAAGAAGCATATTACGTAATTGCTTTACAACTCGAATTATGTACTATACTTTACCTACGATCATATTTATTTAGTAAAATCTGGATTTAGTTTACTTGTCAACAATATTATTCAACAAATATTAAGTCAGTTTTGACAGCGTTTGAAAATTAGGTAGGCGCATTTGTTTTTTTAAACCCCGCGTCAGCGATATAAGCCATCTATAATTGCGTGTCCCGTGCGTTTTGTTTACCGTGCGATTTGTTTACAGTGCGATTTGTTTACAATATGTTAAAGTTCAACTTACATAGACGGCAGGTAGTGTGTTTTTTACTATTTACAGTAGTGATCGTAGGTAAAAGTACATAAAATAACCTACCTTTTGCCATAAAGCAAAATCCGATCCATCTTTTAGGTCCGGAGATATTTCAATTTGAACATTTCAGAAAATTTGACTGAAACTGCAATTTCAGCCAAACTATTTAATATTTATGGCTGAAATCTGGTAAATAACTTTTGTGTGATAAAGACTACTTCCATTCCAAATTTCAGCCAAATCTGATCAAGATAGCCGAAATTTAATTTTTTCAATTTGTTTCGTATGTGTATATATATGTTATCTTAGATTTAAGAATGTTACGTATTAATATTTTATATAAGTCCCTTATCAATTAGTTCGCATAAGTAATTCAATACCAGTGCTGATAATCACGTAACTTTAATCCAAATCTTTTCTTTATCTTTTATAATTTAATATCATCATCCTTTAAAATCACGTACAGTCTGGATTACTCTGCGAACCGCAAACTATTCAAAATTATTGTTAACTCAACATAAGATAAACAAACATTATAAATATGACTGAACGACCATAAGCCGTCAGTTAGCATTCTACCGTTAAACTCAGTAGTTCATAGTTTCAAGCTATTTTATCATTTTAAGAACGTTATATGTTCTAAGTATTATACGTACTTATACCCAGTAGTGTTAAGTGTAATAAGTACACAAAAATAATAATAATAATAACCTGTAAACTTTAAATAATAAAAAATTGTTTTTAAAAAGTGATTATCTTCAAGTCAAATCTAACAATTGGCGCAGTCGGTAGGATTCGCAAAACACAGTCAGAACAAGGAACCTGAACCTAACTGGCAGTGGTGGATCAAATCCTTCAACGGCAGAAATGAACCAAGATCCCTTCAAGAAGAAACAAACACGCAAGAAATAAAAATTAAGAAGCAATCACGCAAACAACAAACGACAGATCACCACACACTCTCATGAAACCACTAATGTAAGTACATTTAACTTTGAATCATTAAGTGCATCGAAAGTTTTAATTTTTTTCCCTCGTTAATATTTTTCGCGAACCGTCAGTTCTATTATCCAATCTTCCCCTTTTCCCAATTTAATCAAATCCTGTAAAAATGCCAAACGACCAAGAGAGACGTCAACCCGAACAAGACGAACGTCAACTCGAACAAGACGAACGTCAACTCGAACACGACGTACGTCAATTAGAACCCTACAAGCTATCAGAAATTTTTTCAATAGTCCCCGAATTCGATGGTGACCAAATCTTTTTAAATACCTTTCTTAACGCTTGCGATCATTCGCATGGCATGGCCATTGGTGACCAGCAAAAGCTGCTAACCTTGCACATTAAAAATAAGCTCCGCGGACGAGCAGCACAATTAATTAATTCGAGAAATCCTGCGACTTGGGCTGAAATTAAACAGCTTCTATCAGTTCATTTCGGAGATTCACGCGACTTAACGTCTCTGATACAGGACCTGCAGCGTATCAAGCAACTTCCAAATGAATCGGCCCTAACCTTCTTCTCCCGTCTGCAAACCCATAATGCTAAAATGCATGCTGCAGTACAGAAATCGCGTCTAACTGTAAAACAAAAAACCGCTCAGTCTCAACTCGTCGAGACGATGACGCTAAACACTCTTCTTACTGGTCTAGAACCCCGTCTAGGACAGATTATAAGGGCAGGAAATCCCCTGACATGCTCCAAGCATCCATTCGCATCAGACGAGAACTCCAGCTCTCTTATTTCGAAAACCAAAAGTTTAATAAAACAAGCAACTCCCGAGACGTCCAAACCACCCCTATACGAAAACCAAATGTCCCAACCAATTCTCAAAAAACGTGCACATACTGCAAACGAACAGGCCACCTCATCAATGAATGCCGCGCACGCCAGCAATCCTCACAATCATTTAATTATACGAGTTTTACTCCACAAAATTTTAACTCGAATCCTCAGAGGCAATATGCTGCCCCTCAATAACAACAACAACAACAAAGGTCATTTCCCCAACAAAACTTTTCTAACCAAAATCAAAGGCCAAATCAATTCCCCAACAGACCAAATCAATTTCAACCTCGACCGTCTGTAATACAACCAAATCCAAATTTTAACCGAAATGATCAGCCCCGAACACATCATATAAATTATCCGATGCAAAACTACCCAAACGAGGAATATCGAGAATACTCTAACACAGAGTTTCAGGAATTCCCATCCGAACCACAAGAATATTATTCAGAAGAGCCGTATCAATACCCTAATACTTCCCAGGATTTTCAATTAGGCCCTCAAACTCTTCACGACCCCCCGAACTATCAAACTCAATGTCCCGAAACTTTTACACAGGAGAACCCTGTTATGTTCCCGGAGATGACTCTGGAGGACTACAACCCAATTTCAGATCTGGCATCCCAAGTCCAGTCAATGAACCTGGACAACTTCAACCCCAATTTGAACTTCCCCGAACAAGACTTCATTTAAATCCCCTTCTAACCGTCAAATCTAAAAATCTGTACTATATCAAAGATGCCACCAATACCTTTAAACTCTTGATTGATACCGGTGCAGGAATTTCGATATTTAAAGAAAAAACCGCCGAAAAATTTTCGAATAAATTTTCCGAAAATGCCGTTATTCAAGGAATAACCAACGAAAAAATCTTAATAAAAGAATCCAAACTTATTCCATTTAAAGTAGGCGATCCTCATAAAGTATACATTTACAATCTAGACATAGAATTTGACGGATTACTTGGATCGGATTTTCTAGAACATTACGGTTGCATAATAGACATAAAAAACAAAAAACTCACTACTAACTATAAAACAATACCCCTCTCCAAAGCAGGTGACGAGGCTAGCGAAACTCCAATCATCATTAAAAACACGCATTTTAATGAAAATTTCACAAAAAGCATAATTTCCATCGAACCTAGAACCGAGCAAGTTTTCAAATTAAGATGTAATCTAACAAATACTGATGCTATACTGCTAGCTCAGGAAGTAGAAAAGGTCAGATTACCTAACGCTATAGTTAAAGTAAATGAAAAAGGTGAATTTCTAACTTCCGTTATTAACGCCAATGCTATACCTAAGATAATTGACTTTTCAGACTTAAAATTAGAACCAGTTACGCATTTCGATTTAGCTTGCAATGTAAATATTTCAAACGCGAATTTGAATGAATTACAAAACGATGCCACGGACAGGCTGTGCGAAATTCAGAACCAATTACGTCTAGAACACCTCAACGACGAAGAAAGAGAATCGATTGTAAATTTATGTCTCAAATTTTCGGACATCTTCTACCTAGAAGGTGACTCCTTAACATTTACAAACGAAATAAAGCATTCAATAGACACTAACAATGCCAAACCTGTTTTCACTAAATCATACAGGTACCCCCAAATTCATAAAGAAGAGGTTAAACGTCAAATGACAAAAATGCTCAATCAAGGCATTATTCAGCCGTCCATCTCACCCTGGTCCTCCCCAGTATGGGTCGTACCAAAGAAGCTTGACGCCTCAGGCAAACAAAAATGGAGAGTCGTAATTGACTATCGAAAACTCAATGAGCTAACCGTTAATGACAAATACCCGTTGCCTAATATTTCAGATCTCCTCGATCAATCAGGGAAGTGTGAATATTTCACCACTTTAGATCTTGCGTCTGGTTTTCACCAGATTGAAATTAGTAAAGAAGACATCCAAAAGACAGCATTTTCTGTAGAAAACGGCCACTATGAATTTGTGCCATTTGGGTTGAAAAATGCACCCTCCACCTTCCAACGCGTTATGGACAACATTCTGTTAGGCATTCAAAATGAACGCTGTCTCGTGTACATGGATGACATAATAATATATTCACCCACTATTCATGAGCACATTTCCAGAATTACAGAAGTCTTTAAAAGGTTAAGGAAAGCCAATCTTAAAATCCAGCCAGATAAGTGCGAATTTCTAAAGAAAGAAGTAGCTTATCTAGGTCACCTTATTACCCAAGACGGAGTCAAACCGAATCCCTCAAAAATTGACTGTATCCGAAACTTTCCAGAACCTAAGACACCAAAAGAGATTAAATCCTTTTTAGGATTGGCCGGTTATTATAGGCGCTTTATTTCCAACTTCGCAAAAATCTCTAAACCTCTTACTAAGCTTCTGCAAAAGGACATTCCATTCAATTTTGATTCGAATTGCAAAAATTCCTTTGAAGATCTGAAAATCGCACTAACCTCAACCCCTATTTTGATTTACCCAAACTTCGATGATACCTTTCTCCTAACAACCGATGCTAGCGCATACGCCATTGGAGCCGTGCTATCGCAAGGACCCGTAGGTAAAGATCTCCCAATAGCCTACGCATCGCGAACCTTATGTAGCGCGGAAACAAAGTACTCCACGATAGAAAGAGAGCTATTAGCTATCGTATGAGCAGTCAAACATTTCAGGCCGTACCTTTTCGGACGAAGATTTAAACTTATCACCGACCATCGACCTCTGACTTGGCTCTTTTCGATTAAAGATCCCGGTAGTAGGCTCGCACGCTGGCGCCTCAAGCTGGAGGAATATGACTACGAGATCATATACAAACCAGGCAAAATTAACAAAAACGCGGACGCCTTATCTCGCATTAAAGTTAATCATATACAAAAATGCGTGGCGTTTCATAATAACGTACAAAACTTAGACAACCCACCTGACCCAGAAAACATTCCCGATGACGAAGACGTACCACCTGAACAAGTAGTCCAAGAGTACGAAACGTTCGAAAAATTATATCAGACAACATCCCTAATCGATTACTCTAAAATCCGATTCTCAAATAACCAACTGCTCGACAAAGACCATAAACATATAATTACATTCTTTCAGCAAGACAGTTTGCAAGACTTCCACTATAAAATTATAGAGGATATCCTTGAAGAAAATCCCGACTTTTCTAATAATAAAATTAATACCGTGTCTGGCAAAACAGTAAAAAATAGGTCTTACCATATTGTACCCCTACCTTTCGACCCTATGTCAGCGATATTGCAACTCTTCGTTACAATATATAAAAATCAAAATGACATTGATCAGTCTAAAACATACTACGTCGAAAATAACTTGAACTTGCCCATTCTCGAAATTTTCTCCTTTATATCTAGCGACAAAGAAATAAAATTAGTAATTTGTCAAGACGTTGTAACAAACCCCGATGAAGACCAAATCCCCATTATTCTCAATCAATTTCATGCCGGAAAGAACAACCTCCATCGCGGTATAAATGAAACCATACGTAGAATAAAGAACAAGTATAATTGGGCTGGATTAACAAAAGACGTAGAAAAATTCGTAAAGGCTTGTGAAACATGTCAAAAAGCAAAAATCTTACGAAAGAACCTCGATAACCCTTTAGTTATCACCGAAACACCGACAACCCTTTTCGAACGAATTAACATCGACGTCATCGACGTCATGGAAATTCCCACAAAAAACTACGCACTAACTATTAGAGATGAACTCACTAAGTTCACACAAGCATACGCCATACCAGATAAAACCGCGAAATCCATCGCGAATACCCTTCTACTTTATTTCCAACACTACGTATACACTGCGATTCCGGACGAGAATTCGAAAACCGACTTCTCAAAGACCTTTGCATTCTTTACGATATTAAGTTAACCCATTCTAGTGTACACCACCCGCAATCTAATGGCTCACTCGAACGATTTCACGCGACGCTCATGGAAATGATAAGGGCTAACAAACTAGAAAACCCTAACGAACACCCACTGACTATTTTACCATACGCAGTTATTTGTTACAATAACTCCGTCAATAAAACGCACGGTTTCACCCCGTACGAGCTATTATTCGGGCACACCGCAAGTCGTCCTCCTGAAACACTTTACAATCAGAAGGAACTGATATCGAAGTACATACGAGATTTGAATAACAGAATCTCGCATTACTACAAAATAGCCCGAACAAAAACCCAACTGCAAAAAGAAAAGGCGAAAGCGCGATTCGACAGACACGTAACTGACAATCCATACGAATTTAAAGTAGGCGACAAAGTCTATGTAAAAGAAAGCCAAATAAAAAATAAACTCCAAAATAAGTTCAACGGACCATTCGAAATTAGAGAAATTCTAAATAACTCCGCAATACTTTATAATCCCGAGACTAAACACACCACAAAAACCAACTTTGACAGAATGAAGCCATACTTTGAAAATTAATTTATTTTCAGGTTTCTTCTGCTGCTCAAAGCAGTGTCACCCCAATATTCAATTGACACAATCAACAATACCATCGGAATTTACTATCATGAAGAAGATCGCATTGAAATCTCTAACGATAAATGGACGCTTTTAGTCTATAAAGACATCGAACCGATAAAGTCGATCCTAGACAATAACAACAACATTCTAAACAGCATGATAACGACGTTCGAAACGGACAACGCCGCATGACATCCTTTCGGTCAGAAGTTATAACACACATCAGTCTCTTAACCCAAATTTCACAATCGCTACAACAAAAAGTTGAAGAAATATTCGCGGACACTAAACGCTACAAACGAGGTCTTGTAAATGGAATAGGTACATTCTGGAAAGCCATCACAGGTAATCTAGATTCCTCTGATGGAGAATATTATACGAATTGTATTAATAAACTCACAAACGATGAACATCAAATAGAAAATTTGATGAAAAATCAAATTTCGGTAACAACTTCAGTAATAAAAAGTTTTAATTCCACCATTCAAAAATTAAAAATCGATGAGGAAACCTTTAATAAGGACATTAAGGAAATCGAAAATTCAATTTATGATATTTCGGACGATTTGGCGTATATCAAATCAAAATTACGAGTACTTGAGCTATGTGAATCTCTGATGGAAAGTTATGTGTTTCTGGAAAACAGTTTAGATAACATTTTAAATTCAATCACGTTTGCTCGATTGAAAATTTTGCACAGTTCAATAATTTCTCCAAAAGATCTGGTCACTTCATTACAAGAAGTATCTCAATCCCTACATAAAAATAATTTGCCGATAACCCCACGAATCTCGAAGGTAGCCCAATATTTTGACATTATAGAGCTCCAAGCTTTTCAAGCTGGATCTAAAATAGTATTTGTTTTGAAAATCCCATTAACAGAACCGGAAAGCTACACCCCTAACAACCGATGCTAGCGCATACGCCATTGGAGCCGTGCTATCGCAAGGACCCGTAGGTAAAGATCTCCCAATAGCCTACGCATCGCGAACCTTATGTAGCGCGGAAACAAAGTACTCCACGATAGAAAGAGAGCTATTAGCTATCGTATGAGCAGTCAAACATTTCAGGCCGTACCTTTTCGGACGAAGATTTAAACTTATCACCGACCATCGACCTCTGACTTGGCTCTTTTCGATTAAAGATCCCGGTAGTAGGCTCGCACGCTGGCGCCTCAAGCTGGAGGAATATGACTACGAGATCATATACAAACCAGGCAAAATTAACAAAAACGCGGACGCCTTATCTCGCATTAAAGTTAATCATATACAAAAATGCGTGGCGTTTCATAATAACGTACAAAACTTAGACAACCCACCTGACCCAGAAAACATTCCCGATGACGAAGACGTACCACCTGAACAAGTAGTCCAAGAGTACGAAACGTTCGAAAAATTATATCAGACAACATCCCTAATCGATTACTCTAAAATCCGATTCTCAAATAACCAACTGCTCGACAAAGACCATAAACATATAATTACATTCTTTCAGCAAGACAGTTTGCAAGACTTCCACTATAAAATTATAGAGGATATCCTTGAAGAAAATCCCGACTTTTCTAATAATAAAATTAATACCGTGTCTAGCAAAACAGTAAAAAATAGGTCTTACCATATTGTACCCCTACCTTTCGACCCTATGTCAGCGATATTGCAACTCTTCGTTACAATATATAAAAATCAAAATGACATTGATCAGTCTAAAACATACTACGTCGAAAATAACTTGAACTTGCCCATTCTCGAAATTTTCTCCTTTATATCTAGCGACAAAGAAATAAAATTAGTAATTTGTCAAGACGTTGTAACAAACCCCGATGAAGACCAAATCCCCATTATTCTCAATCAATTTCATGCCGGAAAGAACAACCTCCATCGCGGTATAAATGAAACCATACGTAGAATAAAGAACAAGTATAATTGGGCTGGATTAACAAAAGACGTAGAAAAATTCGTAAAGGCTTGTGAAACATGTCAAAAAGCAAAAATCTTACGAAAGAACCTCGATAACCCTTTAGTTATCACCGAAACACCGACAACCCTTTTCGAACGAATTAACATCGACGTCATCGACGTCATGGAAATTCCCACAAAAAACTACGCACTAACTATTAGAGATGAACTCACTAAGTTCACACAAGCATACGCCATACCAGATAAAACCGCGAAATCCATCGCGAATACCCTTCTACTTTATTTCCAACACTACGTATACACTGCGATTCCGGACGAGAATTCGAAAACCGACTTCTCAAAGACCTTTGCATTCTTTACGATATTAAGTTAACCCATTCTAGTGTACACCACCCGCAATCTAATGGCTCACTCGAACGATTTCACGCGACGCTCATGGAAATGATAAGGGCTAACAAACTAGAAAACCCTAACGAACACCCACTGACTATTTTACCATACGCAGTTATTTGTTACAATAACTCCGTCAATAAAACGCACGGTTTCACCCCGTACGAGCTATTATTCGGGCACACCGCAAGTCGTCCTCCTGAAACACTTTACAATCAGAAGGAACTGATATCGAAGTACATACGAGATTTGAATAACAGAATCTCGCATTACTACAAAATAGCCCGAACAAAAACCCAACTGCAAAAAGAAAAGGCGAAAGCGCGATTCGACAGACACGTAACTGACAATCCATACGAATTTAAAGTAGGCGACAAAGTCTATGTAAAAGAAAGCCAAATAAAAAATAAACTCCAAAATAAGTTCAACGGACCATTCGAAATTAGAGAAATTCTAAATAACTCCGCCATACTTTATAATCCCGAGACTAAACACACCACAAAAACCAACTTTGACAGAATGAAGCCATACTTTGAAAATTAATTTATTTTCAGGTTTCTTCTGCTGCTCAAAGCAGTGTCACCCCAATATTCAATTGACACAATCAACAATACCATCGGAATTTACTATCATGAAGAAGATCGCATTGAAATCTCTAACGATAAATGGACGCTTTTAGTCTATAAAGACATCGAACCGATAAAGTCGATCCTAGACAATAACAACAACATTCTAAACAGCATGATAACGACGTTCGAAACGGACAACGCCGCATGACATCCTTTCGGTCAGAAGTTATAACACACATCAGTCTCTTAACCCAAATTTCACAATCGCTACAACAAAAAGTTGAAGAAATATTCGCGGACACTAAACGCTACAAACGAGGTCTTGTAAATGGAATAGGTACATTCTGGAAAGCCATCACAGGTAATCTAGATTCCTCTGATGGAGAATATTATACGAATTGTATTAATAAACTCACAAACGATGAACATCAAATAGAAAATTTGATGAAAAATCAAATTTCGGTAACAACTTCAGTAATAAAAAGTTTTAATTCCACCATTCAAAAATTAAAAATCGATGAGGAAACCTTTAATAAGGACATTAAGGAAATCGAAAATTCAATTTATGATATTTCGGACGATTTGGCGTATATCAAATCAAAATTACTAGTACTTGAGCTATGTGAATCTCTGATGGAAAGTTATGTGTTTCTGGAAAACAGTTTAGATAACATTTTAAATTCAATCACGTTTGCTCGATTGAAAATTTTGCACAGTTCAATAATTTCTCCAAAAGATCTGGTCACTTCATTACAAGAAGTATCTCAATCCCTACATAAAAATAATTTGCCGATAACCCCACGAATCTCGAAGGTAGCCCAATATTTTGACATTATAGAGCTCCAAGCTTTTCAAGCTGGATCTAAAATAGTATTTGTTTTGAAAATCCCATTAACAGAACCGGAAAGCTACACCCTTTACCACCTTTATCCCATTCCTATATTGGATAATCGAACAGGACTTCACCACATCCTGTCAACAACGCATAAATACATAGCGAAAGATGATGATTCACTGTTATTTGTACCACTCCCGAACCTTGGAAATTGTAAACGTTTGAACCCTAGTGTGAGACTTTGTTCGAATGTGCTTCCGTACCCGATAGACAGTGACGCGATATGCGAAGCACAAATATTAAAACAATTAAGTGCAGTGCCCCGGACTTGCCAATCGAATTTATTGTTTGCAAAAGACTACAGTATACAAACATTAAGCAACAATAAATGGTTGATATCGGTTTCAGACAGTCTACCAGTGACCGTGAAATGTAGCAACAGGGACGTTGTTACCAAACTAATCTATATAAACTCTATTTTGACATTAAAACCGGAGTGTAGTGCTTTCATAGGCTGCACCAGAGTCCATGCATCGACACAACAACAAGAGAACATCACCTACAGCAATCATCCAGTTCAGATACCATACGATTGTTGTAACCATCTACCGGGAGAAATCCAAACTCCCGACTCTGAAACCCCTGAAATTAAGTAACATCAACACGGACGATTTAAACATCGCAAAGCACAAACTAGATCAGTACTCTGACGATCTAGACAAACTTATCAACGAACCATTTGTAACCAAAAATATATCCTGGTTCACCTATTTCATTATTGTAATACTCATTATTTTATTTATAATTTGTAAGTGTAAGAAAAGAAGAAGAGACACTAGAATCGTTTCCCCATCAGACGACCAACCACCACAAGCTCCACAACCATCGAGGTCCAGGATATTCGGCGGATACGGACGTTTAATCCCCAAAAGAAGACCAAGCGTAAACATACGAGAACCACTGGAAGATATTGAACTGAATCCTAGTTTTAGTAAGAACTACGCTTAAAAAGTTGATTCACAGCATCAACTTTTTTATATGAAAGGGAGCTGTTATATTAGATTTAAGAATGTTACGTATTAATATTTTATATAAGTCCCTTATCAATTAGTTCGCATAAGTAATTCAATACCAGTGCTGATAATCACGTAACTTTAATCCAAATCTTTTCTTTATCTTTTATAATTTAATATCATCATCCTTTAAAATCACGTACAGTCTGGATTACTCTGCGAACCGCAAACTATTCAAAATTATTGTTAACTCAACATAAGATAAACAAACATTATAAATATGACTGAACGACCATAAGCCGTCAGTTAGCATTCTACCGTTAAACTCAGTAGTTCATAGTTTCAAGCTATTTTATCATTTTAAGAACGTTATATGTTCTAAGTATTATACGTACTTATACCCAGTAGTGTTAAGTGTAATAAGTACACAAAAATAATAATAATAATAACCTGTAAACTTTAAATAATAAAAAATTGTTTTTAAAAAGTGATTATCTTCAAGTCAAATCTAACATATATATATCAGGAGGGGGGATGATCTGATCTTCACTAAATTTAAACTGGAGATTCCTTTAATATTAAGAATAAAAGGATATTATTTTCGTTAATTAACTAATTGTTTAAGTGGTCAAAAGAAATTAAAACTGCAAATTTGACCCTTAAAATGTCCAAAAAAACCCTTTTCGGTCAATAAAACATGCACGGTTCCACCAAGATTTTAGGGTTTTGTTATACTCGCCATGACAAACAATTTCCGCCGGGTCGGTATCCATCTTAAAAAATTTCCCAACCTCGCTATTTTATTGACTAAATCGACTCCACTATAATAACAATGCCTAATAATAATAAGAATGATAATACTAAACAGTAAACACATTCAGTTTTTAAAAGTTCATTGAACAAAAATACAAAAGTTTGTGTACTTAATAAAAAAACATAAATGTGCAGCGGACCACGGCAAAAACTCGTTTTTAGTCGGTAACTTTTCAGATTCATTTTAACCTATGCAACTGTAAAATTCTGCTTTAAGGTATTCTTGTTTGTTAAATCACATACGCATGTTCTTAAAGTAATTGTAATTGGAAAAAGGAATTGTAATTGCTAATTACTTTTTCACCAGGAATTACCCAGCTCTGGATGGGGGTGGTATTGCGGGTGGCTAATGCCAAAACTTTATTGAGACCTTAGTTTCTCTTATATACTATATACCAATTTTATGGACTTTTACTTGATTGATTTACTTATTTTCCGCTATTTACCGTAATTTACTCCCAACCTATCAACGGAATAAGATCAAAATAAAATCTAGTTCTAGATCTAAAATACATAAGTGTACCAAGTTTCAAGTCAAAATCTTAAACGGTTCCTGAGTAATCGTGCGCACAAAAAAGTTACAGACTGACAGACAGATTTTTTTTCTCAAATTTAAAATCTCGACATTTTATGACATTATAAGCCTATTTGAACAAAAACAAATGCAGAATTTCATTTATGCTTCTGTTTTTAACCCTTTTCTACAAATTGCAATTTTATAATAATGAATGTTTTTTATTTAAAATACGCTTTAAAAATTATTAATAAATCCTCATATTATAATATTTTAACTTTATTAATTGAACATTTACAATTACTTATGTTTCACACAATTTTACGAGCATTACATGATTTTGGTCGGGCATTTTTATCCATAACTTTGTATTTTAATCATTTTAATTATTAAAAATAATAAATGCCTAATAAAAGCCTATGCAATAATATTTAAACTTTGATATAAAATATTCGTTCATTTTGCAAATTTTGGTCTTAAAATCGGCCATTTTGGAGACGTCTTTTAATAATGAAGGTGGCTAATGCCAAAAAATTTTTTGGGACCTTAGCTTTTCTTATATGCATATATTAAATAACGATTTTATGGACTCTTACTTCCCAACCCCAACCCTTCAACGGAATAAGAACAAAATATAATCTGTGTCCAGAACTCATTAGAAGATCTGGGAATCGATTATATTTTGATCTTATTCACAGAAGAAGTTACACCCAAATAGACCGACCGACAGACTGAAATCTTTTTTGCTCAAATTTAAAATCTCGATGTTTCATGGCATTCTGAGGATATTTGAATAATAAGAATTTTCAATTTTTTTTGGGGTAACTATATTTCTCAATTACCAGTTGAGGGTATCTTATTATTTCGTGTTTTGGTAGTTATACAATGTTTCTCCATTTTCACTATAAGGACCGTTAGTCTCATTTTAAATTTAAGTTCATGTAGGTATTCAGGCAAAACGTTCTCGAAACCTTGTCAAAAACTACTATAAATAGCTTCTTACACAATACATTTCTCTCTTTCATATTTCCGCGTATTGCTAGAAAACTACCTGCTTTCTCTTTTGTTTGTTAAGGGTGTCTGAATCTAGCATTATTAGAAATGTGAAAATTCACATTGTTTATTTACTTCGTTTTTTATCTGTTTTGAGAATGTCACTATATTCTTCGAATTTTTAGATACACTACAGCTCGCACTACAGTGAGGTCTCATTTGATTAAATTTGTACCTGTTTGATAATAAAGAATACCTTAAAGGGTTCTGAAGAAAAAATTGGCCGAAGCTGGTTTTAGAATTTAGTAGATCAATGGTATTCAACCTATGCTTATAATAGTACAGTAACTAGATATTTAAATTTACAAAGATTGTCATATAGATTAAATTTAGTTTTTTTTTATTTAATAGGAAGTTCATCAAGTAAACGTTTGGATATTATACGAATACTTGCATTTGACAGAATTTTAATGTCATTCCTTTTCAGGAGTTACACAAATGACAATAACCATTGAAACTGATAGAGGATCGAATTTAGAAAAAAAATCTACACAATTTTTCATATAAATTGCGACTTGAAAATTGCGATTTTAACTTGAGAAAACAGGTATCGCAACACGATTTTCGTCAAATAACTCGATAAATAATTTAGCGAACAAATGCTCTAGACCAAAAAGAAAGCTTAAGGTGGGCGGTTTCGTGAACGTAATTCGAGAATTTCTCCTGCATCCTTGAACCGATTGAAAAAATGTTTTGATATTCTTTTAGAGACAGCTTTATAGAATGGTACTAGGCTATTTAAAACTAAAAAAAGAAAAAAATTTTTTACTTGTGCGAAAATCAAAAAAATTTTTTTTTTTTTTACTTCAATAATCTGGTACCATTCTATAAGTTTGTATCTAAAGGCCTATCAAAAAATTTTTTGAATCGGTTCAGGGATGTAAGAGAAATCCTCGAACTACGAAATCATTTTCTTAAGCACGGCACCGGCCCACAGTGGGAAAAATATGCCCTTTTTTGGACAAAAATCTGCCGACAGTAGAGATTTCAATTAAATTAAATAAAATAAATGGCAGATACCCTTAAGACATTGTACTTTAGAGTAGTGCTGTGGCAAAGTGACTTTGAGTAAACCTAACCTAAAAATCGCAGATATTAGTTCCACAATCAGTGGAAGTAACGAAACGACAAACATTTTTTAAAATTTTTTATTGTTCAAATAGGCTTACAATGTCATGAAACGTCGAGATTTTAAGTTTGAGCAAAAAAAGTCTATCTGTCGGTCTGTATGTAACTTTTTTTGTGCGCACGATTACTATGGAACCGTCTAAGATATTGACTTGAAATTTGGTACACATATGTATTTTAACGAGATCTGGAACTAGATTATATTTTCATGTTATTCCGTTGAAAGGTTGGGGGGTAAATTGGGGTAAATTGGGGTAAATGGGGGTAAATAGGTAAGTCAAGCAGGTAAGAGTCCATAAAATTGGTATTTAATATATACAAGAGAAGCTAATGTCTCAAAAAGAAATTTGGCATTAGCCACCCCCCTTACTACCCCCACCCTGTTTTAAAAAAGGGGGATAAAAAAAATTGTGATTTAGTATCCCTGCCAAAAATTCCACATAGAAACTTATAAAAAAAAAGTGATGCGGTTTTATCGTTCCTATAAGTTATATTAGTATTATACAGCCAGGATTTTATCTGTTTTATTAAGTTTTAAATCGGTTATGAAACAGTAATTCCGAATGAGCTATTTGGAATTATCATGTTGCCCTTTCATGAGTACTTATATGAAATATACATCAACAAATCTACAGTTTAGTGTCTGCAAATGCACCCTTGTCCTTATATCTGTAAACATATGGAATTACAGATACAACTTTAATGAGATTCTAAACTTTTCTATAAGTAATATCATAAGAGTTCCAGTCCGTCCTTTCTCCAGTATCTATCGTATGTAACATGTTTTTATTGTAAATTTCAACATTGTTTTTTATTAGTATTAATGTGGATATACATGTCAACAAATGTACAGTTTCAATTGTATATTTTACAGATGTATTTTTATTGTAAACTTCCATTTTGCTTTTTTATTAGTATTAATTTGGATATGCATGCCGACAAATGTACAGTTTATAAATTGCATATTTCAAATAGAAATACTAATATTGTGGTAAACACAAAATTCTGCAAAGTCCTTATTTCCTCGGGTGTTCTTGTTCTAGCCTAGAAGCAATGAATGAGTTAGCAGTGAAAGAGACTGCTTTGTTTTTAATTTAACAAACACACTTCAGTTCCTTAGGTCACATTAAATTAGATATGAATTAGCTATGCGTATACAGCTCCCTCTACTGGAGCCTGGAGTAAAGTTGCTGCTGAATTTTCTATCAGTTTCTACCAGAATGGAGCAGCAAACATTTACTTATACCACATCAATGAGAATTTATGAGAACAGTATCTAAGGTAAAACGTGCGACTTTCCGTGGTTAAATGGCAAGTGTTTCTATAAGAAACGAGCTGCATTAGGTTGACTTGCAATTGAAGATTACTAATTATAATGTTTGAATAGGGATTTATGAGATCAGTTTCTATGAGTATTAATGTTTACAAGTTTAATCACTTTGAATGGGGTTATAAGCGATTAATTTCTAAAAGTATTTATGCTGTTTTCCGAATATAACTGTGATGAGGTTTAATCAGTAACAAATTGTTCACTACTTGTTATGATATGGTCGGAAATTCCAAGTACACATTTAGTATTCCTTCAAAAGGATTGATGAGAGCAGTTTCTACGAGTATCTATTTGTTGTTCCTCTAGTAAATTATATGTCTTTACATTTACTTATACTATCTCAATGAGAATTTATGAGAACAGTATCTAATGTAAAACGTACGGCTTTCCGTGGTTAAATGGCAAGTGTTTCTGTAAGAAACGAGCTGCATTAGGTTAGAACAGTTTTGATTTGCAATTGAAGATTACAAATTATAATGTTTGAATAGGGATTTATGAGATCAGTTTCTATGAGTATTAATGTTTTTTTTTCAGTAATATATTAAATGTGTTTTCATATGTTTGAATGGGTAAAAAGAAAGGTCAGTTTTCAACTGAAATTACAAATACAAATTTAATCACTTCGAATGGGGTTATATGCGATCAATTTCTAATAGTATTTATACTGTTTTCCGAATATAATTGTGATGAGGTTTGATCAGTAACAAATTGTTCACTACATGTTACGATATGGTCAGAAATTCCAGGTACATATTTAGTATTACTTCAAAAGGATTTATGATAACAGCTTCTACGAGTATGTATTTATTGTACCAATAGTAAATTATATAAGTCTTTATCAGTATGCATTCGGATCTGATTTAAATATGAAAATTATATCAGAATAAAGCAACCAAATATTTTAAACAGTATCTATTTGTAAATCCAGACATTTACTTATACTATCTCAATGAGAATTTATGAGGACAGTATCTAATGTAAAACGTGCGGCTTTCCGTGGTTAAATGGCAAGAGTTTCTATATGAAACGAGCTGCATTTGGTTAGAACAGTTTTGATTTGCAATTGAAGATTACAAATTATAATGTTTGAATAGGGATTTATGAGATCAGTTTCTATGAGTATCAATGTTTTTTTTTTTCAGTAATATATTAAATGGGTTTTCATTTGTTTGAATGGGTAAAAAGAAAGGTCAGTTTTCAACTGCAATTACAAATACAAGTTTAACCACTTCGAATGGGATTATATGCGATCAATTTCTAACAGTATTTATGCTGTTTTCCGAATATAATTGTGATGAGGTTTGATCAGTAACAAATTGTTCACTACATGTTACGTGTGGAAATTCCAGGTACATATTTAGTATTACTTCGAAAGGATTGATGATAGCAGTTTCTACGAGTATGTATTTGTTGTGCCAATAGTAAATTATATAAGTCTTAATCAGTATGCATTCGGATCTAATTTAAATATGAAAATTATATCAGAATAAAGCAACTAAATATTTTAAATAGTATCTATATGTAAATCCAGACATTTACTTATACTATCTCAATGAGAATTTATGAGAACAGTATCTAATGTAAAACGTGCGGCTTTCCGTGGTTAAATGGCAAGAGTTTCTATAAGAAACGAGCTGCATTAGGTTAGAACAGTTTTGATTTGCAATTGAAGATTACAAATTATAATGTTTGAATAGGGATTTATGAGATCAGTTTCTATGGGTATTAATGTTTTTTAGTAATAAGTATATTAAATGTGTTTTCATTTGTTTGAATGGGTAAAAAGAAAGGTCAGTTTTCAACTGCAATTACAAATACAAGTTTAATCACTTCGAATGGCGATCAGTTTCTAACAGTATTTATGCTGTTTTCCGAATATAATTGTGATGAGGTTTGATCAGTAACAAATTGTTCACTACATGTTACGATATGGTCAGAAATTCCAGGTACATATTTAGTATTACTTCAAAAGGATTTATGATAGCAGCTTCTACGAGTATGTATTTGTTGTACCAATAGTAAATTATATAAGTCTTTATCAGTATGCATTCGGATCTAATTTAAATATGAAAATTATATCAGAATAAAGCAACCAAATATTTTAAACAGTATCTATTTGTAAATCCAGACATTTACTTATACTATCTCAATGAGAATTTATGAGGACAGTATCTAATGTAAAACGTGCGGCTTTCCGTGGTTAAATGGCAAGAGTTTCTATATGAAACGAGCTGCATTTGGTTAGAACAGTTTTGATTTGCAATTGAAGATTACAAATTATAATGTTTGAATAGGGATTTATGAGATCAGTTTCTATGAGTATTAATGTTTTTTTTTCAGTAATATATTAAATGGGTTTTCATTTGTTTGAATGGGTAAAAAGAAAGGTCAGTTTTCAACTGCAATTACAAATACAAGTTTAACCACTTCGAATGGGATTATATGCGATCAATTTCTAACAGTATTTATGCTGTTTTCCGAATATAATTGTGATGAGGTTTGATCAGTAACAAATTGTTCACTACATGTTACGTGTGGAAATTCCAGATACATATTTAGTATTACTTCGAAAGGATTGATGATAGCAGTTTCTACGAGTATGTATTTGTTGTGCCAATAGTAAATTATATAAGTCTTAATCAGTATGCATTCGGATCTAATTTAAATATGAAAATTATATCAGAATAAAGCAACTAAATATTTTAAATAGTATCTATATGTAAATCCAGACATTTACTTATAATAATAATAATAATAATAATAATAATTTTATTCACCACTGAGATACAGAAATGTACATATGGCAAGTCAGTTTTGTAGGATATTATAAAATAAACAATTAAATAGATAATACTACGATATAAAATTAAAATTAAACAAAAACAAAAAACTATGTAATAACTAGTCAGATTGTATAAGATAACATAAAACATGTAAGTAAAGAACATAGCACAAACTATATCATACACAAACAATTATGAGTTTATCCAAGGATAATTTCGGTCCCTAATTTTACCTATTAAAATACTCATTTGTACTATAGTAACCACCTTGTAAAAGCAAGTCTTTTACTGCGTTTTTATAATTATTATACTGTGAAATCATTCTAATTTCCTGTGGTAGGTTATTAAACAATACTATACAGTTGTAACGTGGAGAGTGTTTAAATGTTGTCGTCAAGTGATTTGGTATGCTCAACAAATCACCATGCCGTGTGTTATATGGATGATACTGATTTCTTTTGACAAAGAGGTCCATATTTTTTTTTTATATAACAGAGGCATTTAAACATAAAAATGCATGGTGCCGTGAGGATTTTTTTGTTTTTGTATGTTACTCTGCAACTCTCATTATAACCCATATTAAATATTAATCGTATTATCCTCTTTTGACAGATAAAGACTCTCTCCCTATTTTTAGCACTTCCCCAGCATAATATGTTGTAGGATATATGTGTATAAGCTAGTGCATAGTAAACGTTTAAAAGTCCGGATTCACTTAGTGTGCTTTTTAGTTGCAGAATGGCAAAATTGGCTTTATTTAACTGGTTACAGACATGTTCAATATGTAGATCCCATGACAATTTACTATCTAAATGAGTGCCGAGCAGTTTAGTGCTGCTCGATAAGCTAATGTCTTCAATAAATTTTATATTATGTGGCAAAGGTCTCTGTAAATAGAAATTAATAAACACAGTTTTTTTATTATTAAGTATCAGTTTATCTCTTTGGGACCATGAACTAACTTCTTCCAATGTAGGGTTAACTAATTCTTGTAGAGTCTCAGGCGTTTCTGCTGATACGGTTACCGTAAGGTCGTCAGCAAACATAGTCAGATGACCCTTGGTGAGATAGTTAGGAAGATCGTTCACATAAAACAAAAATAATAGAGGCCCAAGAACAGAGCCTTGGGGTACCCCCATAGCTACATCATGTGACTCTGACTCCACCCCACTTATTCTTACTTTAAATGTTCTGCCTTCCATATAGCTTAATATCCATGACAGAATGTTTCCCCTCAAACCAATTTGATACATTTTTTGTTTTAATATGTTCTTGTCAACGGTATCAAATGCGTTCAATAGGTCGAATAGTAACGCCACGACGTACTGACTCTTGTCTAAGTTTGTGTAGACATATTCTAACAAATGAGACGAGGCCGTTTCTGTGGATTTATTTGATCTAAAACCATGTTGGGAAACGGTGAGTATATTATTTTTTTCAATGAAAGACACTAACCTGTTATAAATAATCCTTTCAAATATTTTAGAAAAGACACTTAACATAGAGATTTGCCTATAATTTTCAATTTCTATAGTAGGCCCTTTTTTATAAACTGGTATTGCAATTGCTTGCTTGAGTATATTGGGAAAATGTCCATCATTTACAGACATATTAAATAAATAAACTAGGTAATCAATTACGTTGTCTTTAATATTTTTTAAAACACATGCTGTTAGTCCATCAAAGGAAATGGATTTTTTATTTTTCAATTTTATGATCGCCGCATTGACCTCATCCGCAGTTATCGGTGCGAAATATATTGTATGCTCGCTATAAGTCGAGGTAATACACGGCAAAGATAAATTTGAACCGAAGTGTTCAGCTATTTTATTTTTTGGATCATCAGCAAAGTGCTGTGCAAATATATTTACTATTTTGTTTTTGTCACTAGTTTCTTCGTTATTATATTTTAGAACAATATTTTTATCATTATGTTGATTTCGACTTAGCTTATCATTAACAATTTTCCAGGTTTCCTTCGATTTGTTAGATGCATTGCATATTTTATTTTTGTAAAAGTTTTGCTTCACTAACTTAATGTTATTTTTGTATTTCATTTTTTCAGAATTGTAGAGTGTTTTGACGTCACTGCTTTGAATGTTAGTCAACAGCCAATATAGATTTTTTATATAATTGTTCTGGTGTATTAACTCATCTGTTAGCCATTCTTTTTTGTGGTTCTGTCTTCTATTACTATGTATGGTAATTTTTTTTATTGGGCAACTAACATCAAAACACCATACAACCGTGTTGATAAAAAAATTAAAAGAGTCATCTACGTTAAGTTCTTGCATTTCATCCCAGTTTACTCGATTAATTTCAAAATTGAAATTTGCCATATTTTCAGCATTTATACATCTCTTATTGAAAATTATTTCAGAACTGTTGTTAAGTGTAATTTCATTCGTTTCAATACTTAGAATATGTCCAAGGTGATCAGCAATATTTGGGTTGTATAATTCACATTTTGATACATTTGTTGACAGATTGGTAACCATATAATCAATACATGAGAGGCTGGTTTGATTAAGACTATTTGTGAATATTCGAGTGGCATTAGAAGAAGTTAGATTTAGTTCAAAAGAGTTAAATACATCGTGTAACATGTTGGTGTTAAGACATTTTTTCATCGAGTCTATGTTAAAATCGCCACATAATATAATATTCCTAGACATTTCATAAGCAATTTTTAATGCATGTGTTAGATTCATAATAAACACGCCTGTATCCCCATTTGGTGGCCTATATGCAACTCTGACACTATATTTTTTATTATAAATGTTACAATTTACCGCACATATTTCGATATGACTTTCGACTGAGAGCTCTTTTATTGAAAGAATTTCATTAGTTTTGATATTGGCATTTATCATTATTAGAGATCCACCATGTATATGGTTAATTCGAGAAAACCAACTTATTATGTTATAATTTGGTATCTTTATATTGTTAACATTATCCATACATATCCAGTGCTCTGTAATACACATTATATCTATTTTGGAGTTTATAAGCATTATTTCAATTTGATCTAATTTGTTGAGCATACCTTGTACATTTAGATGAACAACATTAACCATTAAATTATTATTGCATTTATTTTTCTTTGAATATGTTTCAGTGGTCTCGAAAAAATGAGTATTTTTTTATCAGAGAGCCTTTAGGCCAATTGTCACTAATGTATGCTTCATCTAACAGGTCATAATCAATTCCAACTTTGAAGGATTCGGTTTTGCCATTTTTCCATTTAGGTAACATTTCAATTTCAAATTCATGACCCGGGAAGGTTTCGTCAACATGATTTTTTATTCCTGCCACCCCGGTTCCAGGAGTTACACGTCCTACATATAACCAAGATTTCCTGCTAACCGCCGTGAACTTGGATGTGTTTTGTGTTCCTGTGCCGAATACTACAGGTTTCGTTGATTTATTATAACTTGACACGTCTACCACGTACCACGTACGAATGATATATACGAATGATATATATATGTACGAATGATATATTATACTATCTCAATGAGAATTTATGAGAACAGTATCTAATGTAAAACGTGCGGCTTTCCGTGGTTAAATGGCAAGAGTTTCTATAAGAAACGAGCTGCATTAGGTTAGAACAGTTTTGATTTGCAATTGAAGATTACAAATTATAATGTTTGAATAGGGATTTATGAGATCAGTTTCTATGGGTATTAATGTTTTTTAGTAATAAGTATATTAAATGTGTTTTCATTTGTTTGAATGGGTAAAAAGAAAGGTCAGTTTTCAACTGCAATTACAAATACAAGTTTAATCACTTCGAATGGCGATCAGTTTCTAACAGTATTTATGCTATTTTCCGAATATAATTGTGATGAGGTTGTTTGATCAGTAACAAATTGTTCACCACATGTTACGATATGGTCGAAAACTCCAGGTACATATTTAGTATTCCTTCGAAAGTATTGATGATAGCAGTTTCTATGAGTATGTATTTGTTGTTCCAATAGAAAATTTGTCTTTATCAGTATGCATTCGGATCTACTTTAAATACAAAAATTATATCAGAATGACACAACCAAATATTTTAAACAGTATCCACTTGTAAATCCAAACATTTAAAGATATATTTTAATGAGAACCAATCAGAACAGTATCTAATGTAACGCGTGCGGGTTTGCCATTTAACCATGAAAAGCCGCACGTTTTACATTAGATACTGTTCTCATAAATTCTCATTGAGATAGTATAAGTAAATGTCTGGATTTACAAATAGATACTGTTTAAAATATTTGGTTGCTTTATTCTGATATAAATTTTCATATTTAAATTAGATCCGAATCTTTACTGATAAAGACTTATATAATTTACTAGAGGAACAACAAATAGATACTCGTAGAAACTGCTCTCATCAATCCTCTTGAAGGAATACCAAATGTGTACTTGGAATTTCCGACCATATCATAACATGTAGTGAACAATTTGTTACTGATTAAACCTCTTCACAATTATATCCGGAAAACAGCATAAATACTTTTAGAAATTGATCGCATATAACCCCATTCGAAGTGATTAAACTTGTATTTGTAATTGCAGTTGAAAACTGACCTTTCTTTTTACCCATTCAAATAAATGAAAACACATTTAATATATTACTGAAAAAAAAAACATTAATACTCATAGAAACTGATTTCATAAATCCCTATTCAAACATTATAATTTTGAATCTTCAATTGCAAATCAAAACTGTTCTAACCTAATGCAGCTCGTTTCTTATAGAAACTCTTGCCATTTAACCACGGAAAGCCGCACGTTTTACATTAGATACTGTTCTCATAAATTCTCATTGAGATAGTATAAGTAAATGTTTGGATTTACAAATAGATACTGTTTAAAATATTTGGTTGCTTTATTCTGATATAATTTTCATATTTATATTAGATCCGAATCTGTACTGATAAAGACTTATATAATTTACTATAGGAACAACAAATAGATACTCGTAGAAACTGCTCTCATCAATCCTCTTGAAGGAATACTAAATGTGTACTTGGAATTTCCGACCATATCATAACAACTAGTTAACAATTTGTTACTGATTAAACCTTATCATAACTATATTCGGAAAACAGCATAAATACTTTTAGAAATTGATCGCATATAATCCCTTTCGAAGCGATTAAACTTGTATTTGTAATTGCAGTTGAAAACTGACCTTTCTTTTTACCCATTCAAACAAATGAAAACACATTTAATATATTACTGAAAAAAAACATTAATACTCATAGAAACTGATCTCATAAATCCCTATTCAAACATTATAATTTGTAATCTTCAATTGCAAATCAAAACTGTTCTAACCTAATGCAGCTCGTTTCTTATAGAAACACTTGCCATTTAACCACGAAAAGCCGCACGTTTTACATTAGATACTGTTCTCATAAATTCTCATTGAGATAGTATAAGTAAATGTCTGGATTTACAAATAGATACTGTTTAAAATATTTGGTTGCTTTATTCTGATATAATTTTCATATTTAAATTAGATCCGAATCTTTACTGATAAAGACCTATATAATTTACTAGAGGAACAACAAATAGATACTCGTAGAAACTGCTCTCATCAATCCTCTTGAAGGAATACCAAATGTGTACTTGGAATTTCCGACCATATCATAACATGTCGTGAACAATTTGTTACTGATTAAACCTCTTCACAATTATATCCGGAAAACAGCATAAATACTTTGAGAAATTGATCGCATCTAACCCCATTCGAAGTGATTAAACTTGTATTTGTAATTGCAGTTGAAAACTGACCTTTCTTTTTACCTATTCAAACAAATGAAAACACATTTACTATATTACTGAAAAAAAAACATTAATACTCATAGAAACTGATCTCATAAATCCCTATTCAAACATTATAATTTTGAATCTTCAATTGCAAATCAAAACTGTTCTAACCTAATGCAGCTCGTTTCTTATAGAAACTCTTGCCATTTAACCACGGAAAGCCGCACGTTTTACATTAGATACTGTTCTCATAAATTCTCATTGATAGTATAAGTAAATGTTTGGATTTACAAATAGATACTGTTTAAAATATTTGGTTGCTTTATTCTGATATAATTTTCATATTTAAATTAAATCCGAATCTGTACTGATAAAGACTTATATAATTTACTATAGGAACAACAAATAGATACTCGTAGAAACTGCTCTCATCAATCCTCTTGAAGGAATACTAAATGTGTACTTGGAATTTCCGACCATATCATAACAAGTAGTTAACAATTTGTTACTGATTAAACCTCATCATAACTATATTCGGAAAACAGCATAAATACTTTTAGAAATTGATCGCATATAATCCCATTCGAAGCGATTAAACTTGTATTTGTAATTGCAGTTGAAAACTGACCTTTCTTTTTACCCATTCAAACAAATGAAAACACATTTAATATATTACTGAAAAAAAACATTAATACTCATAGAAACTGATCTCATAAATCCCTATTCAAACATTATAATTTGTAATCTTCAATTGCAAATCCAAACTGTTCTAACCTAATGCAGCTCGTTTCTTAAAGAAACACTTGTCTTTTAATCACGGAAAGCCGCACGAATTACATTAGATACTGTGCTCATAAATTCTCATTGATATGGTATAAGTAAATGTTTGGATTAACAAATGGATATGGCTTGACTCATTTTGCTGGTCAATGCGGATATAAACTGATAACAATTTCAACAGCAACTTTACCTAACTCTTATAGAAACTTATTGACCATATAGGTTCTCATAGATACTTATTAATTTTTGATAATTTTCAATACGGATTGATGAGATTTTTTTGACAGGGATGTGTACAAGAAGGCTTCAAATTTTTACTTCATCCACACAGGTAAAAATAAGGATAGTTTTTTATCCACATGATTTTTGTTCTATGGAGTCAGACTAACCTAATTAACAGCTTTCAACCTAAGTGAAAAATTATATGCATTAAATAACAGTTATAAACCTAAAAGTTTTAAGCTGAGGGTCATTTCCGAAGTAATTTTTCGCGTGAAATCTGAATCTGACCTCTGAATTGGCCCATCACGTCAGAATTTTGAAATATTTTAGGTTAAGTACTTAAAAAATTGGCTTTTTGGCAACCTTTGAGGTTGTGTATAGGATTCAAACATTTTTTCAACTTATTTCTAATAAGTACATTATTTAGTACCATTCTATTGCGAAAGCGTGGGGCGCTATATGTATTAATAAATTTGAAGTCAAACGTTAAAATAACTTAGCGCGATAGGACTCCAGAAAGCGTCCCACGCTTTTACATTAAATACTATCATATTGAGAAATTTCAAGCATATTATATAGTATACATAGAATAAATCAATTATTTTTTACTTTTTAGTCAACAATAAGCGTGTTTTTTTTAGTTTTTTAAACTATTAACTTTATTTTGTAACTTTTTAGTCTTAAATAAACTCAAGGAGATATTGTTTATAATTTATTATTTGTGGCATATTCATGATTTCTTAGTTTGTTGGGTATTTTGCCACTGTAAGAATATTTAAAAATTTTGATGAAATAAACCTCTGCGCCAAAAGAATCAGACAGAGGCTGGTTTTTAAACTTCTATTACAAAATGTCTCACACCTAAAAATATATAAACTGAAACAAAATTGTTAAATGATAAATTGAAAAAATTAAAACGAATAGTTCTTTTTCCGTTATCAAAACTTTCACTTTTGAGAATGTCAAACCAGACAGTTTGTTGTTTATGTATTTCCATAGTCACGTGAGACATTAAATTATATTTATTTTATTTTTACTTACTTCGTCTCTGAGGATCGGCAACCAGCTAGTACAGAAATCTATAGAGAGCTCCTTTAAGTAGGAATAAGTCTTTCGGCTGGCGCCTATTAAAATCGAATCTTTAGCGTTTTGTGGCAATACACAGTTATTGTACTTTACGCGGCCAGACTTAATTCGTAATTCAGCGCTCGGCGGGGCATTAGTCCGGAGAATAGCTGTTGGTTGCAGTCTGGTTTTTATTCCTTATATATTTAAGGAAACGTATAGAGGAGTTCGACAAAAATATTTCATTAGTAAATATTCTGCCCTCTAAAAGCATACCTACTAACTATGCCCATGTCAGGGCTATTGCTGTTTCGATTGTAATGGACATTAGCCGCTAGATGGAGCCTGCCATTTTTGTTGCATGTCGTGGTTTTATAAATCTCGTCATGTACAAAGAGTGAACAAAGGCCTCGTTCCAGCCATCTCAGACCTACCTTGCGCTGACGAGAGCCAATAGCTCGAAACTGCAGTCTGCAAGTGGTATGGGGTGGCTGGCACGAGAGCTCCTTTAAGTAGGAATAAGTCTTTCGGCTGGTGTCTATTAAAATCGAAACTTTAGCGATTTGTGGCAATACACAGTTATTGCACTTTGCGCGGCCAGACTTGTAATTCGTAATTCAGCGCTCGGCGGGGCATTAGTCCGGAGAATAGCTGTTGGTTGGAGTTTGGTTTTTATTCCCTATATATTTAAGGAAACGTATAGTGGAGTTCGACAAAAATATTTCATTAGTAAATAATTTTTAGGTTAGGTTAACCCAATGCCACTTTGCCGCAGCACTAGTCTAAAGTACAATGTCTTAAGAGTATTTGCCATTTTTTTTAAATTTAATTTGATTGAAATCTCTACTGTCGGCAGATTTTTGTCCAAAAAAAGGCATATTTTTCCCACTGTGCGGCACCCTTAAACTGATGATGAATTTTGCTTTTATTTCCACATCCACGTATAGACCAATGCCAATAATTTTTGAAAAAAATAAAATTCTTAGCAGTATATGGGTGGTGGAAAAATTTAAGTAATTATAAAAAAGTAATAATGATATAATATTATTTATTGCGTAATATCACTGGCAATCATGAACACATCGATATTAAACACTTATAGAATATGTTATGAAACTAAAAAAGATAAGTAGGTATATGATAGATAGATATTTTATCTGACCAAGTTACAAATACGTTTTTGGCAAGTCAAAAATACAAAATACATAATATTAAAATAGAAAAAAATATATACATATCACTACATGTACAAATACTTCACACAATACAAAATAATATATAAAAAAAAAGAAAGAAGAGGCACGCTCCCACGAAATGGCCAGAGCATACCAAACAAGCAGAGGTTAAGGCTAAAAGATATCAACAAATTTGTGTGTTTAAAAATTCATCAATAGAAACAGTATTTTATAATGTGTTTTTTAATTAAGTTCTTGAAACTATTAAAATTAAGATATTTTACGTCAATAGGAATGTGATTGTATAATTGAAGGTTTAGAGAGTTTTTCTGTGATTTTGTTAATCTAAGACGAGGCTGCCTAAGTTGATTGGCAGACCTAGTGCCATACGAATGAAAATCTGAGTTAGTACAAAAAGAATTTACGTTCTTGTGAATTTCAAGTATATGTTACGCGAAGAAGTAAACTATCTGAGTTTGACTCATGTATGCATAGTGTGTATTTTTATTAATGTCCTGATCCATGAGACTTGGCATTCGGTTGATTCTTAGCTACGTTTTCTGCTAAATTGCGCTTTCTTTTTTTTTATTTAGGCTCTTGTTTTGCTGGTCTACCGATGGGTAGTCTTTTACAACCTCTTGTAATTCCTATTTTTCGTCGACTTCCAGCAGTACACAAGAAAGACTCCCACGATGTTCTTGTTTTAATACTCTTAAGCCTTTGCAGAACTTTTTTCCTTGTTGAGCTTGAAGTCCCAAAATGTTTGTGATGTTCTTGCATCAATGTAAAAATATCTTGTAAAGCTTCTTCTGAGAAGTCTTGGTCAGTATTATTAACAGGGTCGACTACATTTTTGGGTGAAGATGTACTGTCGTTAAAAGGAACTAATTCATTGTGAAGAATATTGTTTGAATTTACGACACAACTAGAATCACAGTCTTTGGAAATTTTAGTGCCTGGATCAACTAGTGGCATGTAAAATTATATGGGTTGTATATTTTCACCAAACGCTAATTTAGTCATGCTGTAACGAGATTCCGCGGTTACTGCAGGAGCGTTAACTATTTCTTCATTAAAATAGAAATAAACTGCTGTCTGATGTTTACAAAACTGTCCAAGCTTACCAGTAAAACAAGTACAAACTCCACTAGTTCCATCAACATAATGAAATTCAGATGCTTTGGTCGTACTAGGAACCTTATACATCTTTTGACCCATATGTAATATTTCCTCTTTTTTAATACTAGATGCTTTTTTTTTAAGATTTTTTAGGATTAACCTCGGAGTTTCATTTCGTGAATTAACAAAGTTTCTAATTCTTTTTTGGTAGTATTCTTCCAAACATGTTACGGTAAAGTCGATTAAAGCGATTACATTGTAGGCTTTATTACATGATAAAACAATATCTTTGAATAGTCGAACACTAACTTCACAAAAATTATTAGTTTGATGGCCATGAGTAGTTGCATCTCGGAAAGCCATACACCAATCTTCCTTGCGTTCCCAATATTTTTCAACATAAGCAATCCACTGTGGATATTTTTTTGAAACTATAAATTTTGGATCATCTTTATCCAAGATACTGTTTAAAGAATTACTCGCGTCATTCGGATCGTCTCCCGTTGCAACAGAAAACAATTTAGTGGCATTTTGAATATCTTCTGCAACTAAAATATCTCTAAATGAATTATACAGTGTTCGGCGATCGTTAGCATTTATATTGTGTTTTTTTTTTTCGAATAACCAGCGCCACACCGCTTGCAAAATATGAAATCTACATAAAAATGTTTTACTGTGTGGCCAAATATATTTAAGAGCATTTCTCTCCGCGTCACTATCATCTGTAACAAATATTTTTGGAAAACCTTGACCCCCAAAGCTATTTTTCAAACTGGATTGTAACAATTTGAATCCAGCAATGTAGTCTTGTTCCGATTACCCTTTTGTAATAAGAATTGCAAGAGGTACGGCCCCAATACAACAGGCAGTTAAAATAAATGTTCCTGAGTATCCGCCTGCATCACAAGAGGCTGTGCTGTCGACAAAAACTATATCCTTTGCAAACTCTAATTGGTGTGCTCTTTGCATAAGTTTAGTTACAATCACAACGCAGTAAGGATCCTCTTGATATTCAACTATTATACCATCCTTAATGTACAGCTCGCGCTTCTCCTGCAATTTCTACAAAAACGTTACTATATTAACCACAGAAGGCCTAAAACCAAAAGTTTTCACAAAATACCTGTATTGAACCTGCTCCAAATCGAGGTCCTAAATTAGTTGTTCTCCAAGTATTAAACCAGTGTTGTACGGTGCGATATTTTGGGTTTATTCTTGCATTTGCAAATTCTGCACTATCTATACCAAATTGTAATTCTAATTTTGACTCATGAAAATTGATAGAATCCATTATACCCATACCATCTGCGAAATATGAGTCGTAAAGCGATCTAATATCATCTCTAGGGCATAGATATGAAGCTGCTTATGCAGTTGCTATAGTATGATTGTGTTCTCCGTTTAAGTTAATAATAGAAGGATAACCCATCTAAAAAAGTATTTAAAATAGATATATATATATATATATATATATATATATATATATATATATATATATATATATATATATATATATATATATATATATATATATATATATATATATATATATATATATATATATATTCAAATAAAGACATACAGCATGTTGGTAAAGTATGTATATGAGATAACGAGTTTCAGAATACAAAATTTTATTCCAAATATTTTTGTATTTTGAAATAATGAGTTTATTCCATACATTAGCATAGTGTATATATAGATTGATTTTCCTCTTTTTAATGGTACTTATTATTTTTACTTTAGATACTTATATTTAGATATTTTTATACATGAATATTAGGTTTTATTGATTTTTGCGCTCCCTGTATATATCAATTTGAAAATAGAAAAGACAATGCTTGAGAAAATAATGTTAATTAGCTACTAGACTATTACTAGTACTCTACCTTTATGTATTCATCCTTTTTCTTGGTGTTCTTTGTTATCAGCTTTATTGTAATAATTAGCTTAGCTTGGCATTCCGTATTCTTTGATTTACCTCTTTTATTTTCCTCTTTCTTTACACGGTTGTAACCACTGTGATGGCAGACAAATGTTTTTCTGAAAAGTAATTATTTTGAGTAATTGCTGGTACTGGACTTGCAATTTTAAAAAGTCAATTATTTTTCTGATACCACTTTTTACTTAAAAAAGTTAAATTAATATATGCCAAGTTTTTTGACTTCCATTTACAAATAAAAATATTTATCAAAAAATAAAAGTAAAATCGAATTGTTAGGTTTTTTTAACTTACCACATAAAAACGTAAAAAACATTTTTAGTTTTATTAAAATTAGGTAGGTTATGTCAATTTGAAAGCAACGGTAAAAACTCGTAACTTACATACCTGGATATAAACCGAGAGGAATTTTTAACACTCTGTTTAATACGCCATGATGTACAAGATTCTTCTTCATATCTCATTACCCATTGCATCATATCTTTTTCGTTTGAAAATTTGGCTCTGTATAAGTCATTTGCTACTTTAATCAATTGTTCCATTTTTCACTAATGTTATTATAGGGTCAACACTGAAGTAAACTCTGTTTACGTTACAATGCAAACTATATTTTTATTAATAATTCTAGTATTATATCAGTGTATCATTCATAAGTACCTTTCCAAATATTTCATTTATTTGCGTGTGTATTATGTGCAGTAACATTCCATACTGAATTTGAGCATCGTCTGAACATTCCGTATATAATTCGGTACTCCGTTTACGATTGGTGGGACAAATGTAAAGTAGCCAATCAAATTTCCACGGGTGCCGAAAACTATACAGGAATGTTAAAATGCGCCCCGTATACCAACCTCAGCTAAAGGCAGGTTTTCCTACACCTTCGCCAGTCGCTGACGACTGCGACCGAGTAGCCGCGACCGATTCGTCAAGACATCTCCGATGCATTTTAACCTGAATGTTTTCCTACCTGCTACTGAGTAGTTACTACCAGCGAATGGTCGCCGTTCGTCCGTTCGCGAGTAGCCGCTCATCTCCGAAAGCAGTGCTGCGACTAATTCGTCCACGAATATAAGTTTAAAATAATATTTTTAGCAGGTATGTTTGTAGTTTTTACTTGTCATAGCTATATAAAGTAAAAGGATAGTGCATATATATTACTATATTATATTATACATTGCATATTTCATTGGTGGGTACACTGGCGAGCAGTTGAAAGTAAATATTTGTTGTTATTTTGTAATTGTGGCTTATTGACAGTTAGTGGCATGATATAATTTAGGTCTACACAGTACTATCTACACAGTACTTGAAAGCCATATTAACAATAACTAAAGAAAAAAAATCGTTTACTGTAATGTACATAGAAAATTTGATTTTAGTCAATAAAATTCTAATTTCCAGCAGCAATTGGCGCAGGCTAGGAAAACGGGTTTGAAGAACTAGGTCGTGGCTACTACCGGTCGAGGCCATTCGGTCGCAGTCGTCAGCGACTGGCGAAAATGTAGGAAAACCTGCCTTAACGATAACATTAGTTTTGAGTGGTTAATTCTATCAAATGCCTTGCTGAAGTCAGTATACACGGCGTCAACCTGCATGCGATTATCCATAGCAAGACCTATGTATTCCGAATAACAGATCAAATTACTTTCAACAGAACGTTTAGGAAAAAACCCATGTTGTTCGTTAATTAAATATTATAATTAAATTCTTAACTTCACTTAGAATAATATTATGTACAAATAACTCTAACATTTTGGCAAATATACTCAATTTACTGATAGGACGATAATTTGTTACATAATTCTTGCACCACCTTTGTGAATTGGTATCACAAATGACATTTTCCACTTGTCCGGAAAATGGCATGTTTTTAAGGACATATTAAAAATAATTTTCAAAGGAATACATAAACTTTCTTTGCATTGTTTAATGAAATAAGGAGATAAAGCATCTGGACCCGGTCCTTTTTTTGTGTTCAGTGAATCGATAGACCTCTTTATCTCTGATGTACTAATATAATCATGTGCATTAGTAAAAAAAATTGCTAAGTAAAGTATCATTATAATTACTGTATACACTACTAAAATAATCAGAAAATAGGGTACAAATTTCAGATTGCCCATACACAGCCTCGTCACTGTAAAGCATACCAACTGGAATATTATTGTCATATTTCTTTTTATTTGAAATAAATTTTCAAAATATGTTCTTATTACTAGATATGTCGGATTCAAGATTTTTAATATAATTGTTATAATCTTCTTTAATCAATTGTTTAGATTTTGCCCTTGGAATGGAAAATCTTTCATAATTCGATACATTGCTGAATTTTTTCCATTTTTTTGTGGATCTTGTTCTTCTCTTTAATAATTTTAATGGTCATAACTCTAAAATAAGTAGGAAATCTAGTGCTTTTTGGTTTATATACTGGTATAGTGTATTCCACAAATAATTCAGCGATATAAAAAAGCTCGCAAAAAAGCATAAAGGACGCCGACTGCTTCTAGTTACTGTACCGCCCGCCGGCGCCGGTCCGCTTTGACAACGTTAGTCCACGTTGACCACACACATTTTATTCCAACTTATCATAATTCCGGTAGAGAAAATTTCAACAAATTATATTCAGTGGGAGTGGCCTACATTTTTGTTCGGAAATATATGACCATTTTTTTTGTGAAGATAATAAAGAAGCCGAACACTTTCATGGCCTTTTATGTAAATAGACTGAAATTGATACACGGTCGGCACCCCTTTACGTTTTTTTGCGAGCTTTTTTATATCGCTGTATTATCGACGGTACAAACTATACAAACATATTTATTACTCTATATAAATTTTCATAGAAAATATCCATAATAATTTGCAAATTATGATTAGCGAAAATTGTTGTCCAGTTTATTTTCTGCAATTCGTTATTTATTTCAGTGTAGTTTGCTTTACAAAAATTAAACTGTGGTAAAAACGGTTTACGGAAATATTTTGCGTTAGAGGTATTTATTGAAAATTCCAAGGCAGGATGGCTCCTTTACTAATAAATCCGTAGCATGCCTAACGTTAGAAACTATGTTTTTATTAGATAATATTAAATCTAAGGATTTATTATTTTGGTTTACAATACTATTGAATTGGCACAATTCCAAGAATATAAACTGATCATTTAAGGCTGTATATTTGTCTTCAGCATTGGTAGGTTGTAAGTAATTTTCATTACTTCATACATTAAATCGAACCTAAAATAAACTTTTTATGTGGATGGTTCAAAGCAAAATGGAACACACTGTATAATCACTTACTTGCTGGAGCTAACGTTGTCGGCATGCTTTGAACTCATTCGTAAAAGTGAGATGGTCTGCTGGAATTCCAGCAATATTTAAAGCGTACCGACAAGGTTGGCTTCAGCAAGTTGGGTCGTTTGTAGATCCCTTATTAAGAACTGGAGAAAAAAACAGCCATTAAATAGAGTTGGGATAATAAGCACAAAAAATTGTTGTTTGTTTAAGGAAAGAAAAACATATCATAAGTTTTTGTACCGCCGCACAGTGACACGAATCGTGATTTTTTCGTTCAAAATTATCTAGAGTACTTGTTTCGCAACCGATTGATATCTGAAGTTTTTATTACCATAATCATTCCGGGTAACGTTTTCGTAAAAGATACTTTGTCGCAGTGCAGACCACGCCCACAACCGTGTTAAAGTAAATTATACGCGGCCACAGTGCTGCCCCGCAAACGGCCAAGAACCGCCTCCAAATGGTCAAACGCGTATTATAGTTGTTTGAGGGACTCTAACTTGGTGATCCCCCGTTTTCGAGAATGGTGAACACCGTGGTGATGGTGGAATTGCTCCACGGGGTGACTCACCCCCGTAGATGTCCATAACAACCCTCCAAAGAATGCACTCTCACCCCTCCAAAGGGGTGAGAGTGCATTCTTCGCCCCCCGCCCCGTTTTGAGGATGCTACACAGGAAAAAAACATTACGAAAATGCGAAGATGAGGTATTTCTTTGCCATTGAAGGGGTGAACGGGTGTCAAGCACTCGATCCGTGGTCCTCTCCGTGTTCTTCATGCTCGAAAATGGGACGGAAAACTGTTTGTCCAGTGGTATGATGAGAACGCTCTTGGAGGATGGTTATTGGCCGTTGATCGGGTGGACGGATGTCAGGCATGCGCTCCAGGGTCCTCTCCATGATTGGCAAGCTCGAAAACGGGTGATCAATAAGTTATTGACCCAGTTTGGTGGTGGTTTTTGGCCGTTTGTGTGGTTGGGTCACCCCAACGAGAAATTCTGCCACCACCACAGCATCATGTTCACATGTTCAGCATCCTCTAAAATGGGGGAGAGAACTAATCTCATTAAATCAGACAATAGTCGGGTCTTTCGTGTTATTTTCCGACTCACACAATCCACTATAGGCAGTAGATCCTCGTGTACGTTTTATTAAAAACTCTGTACGCAGATATATTTTCAGTTAACCAATCGGGGCTAGCCATAGGCGTGGTGTACACTGTGACAAGGAATATTTTACAAAAATGCTTCCGGCGTCGTTATATCTACGTCGGTACTATACTTTACCTGTTGATTCAAATTTTCTTCCAAAAACATTTTGAAAATTTTTATTGCTCAAATAGACTTAGTATGTCATAAAACGTCAAAATTTTAAGTTTGAGCGAAAAAAAATTCTGTCTGTAACTTTTTGTGTGCACGATTACTCTGGAACCGTTTAAGATATCGACTTGAAATTTGGTACACATATGTATTTAAACGTGATCTGGAATTAGATTATATTTTCATCTTATTCCGTTGAAGGGTTGGGGAGTATGGAGCATGGACTGAATGGGTCAAAGGGGAGTAAATAAATAAAGCAAGCAGATATGAGTTCATAAAATTGGCATTGCTATTTAGTAGTGATATTTAGTATTAGTATTTATACAAAAAAATCTGTAAAAGTTCTCAAAAATTTTTTTGGCATTAGCCACCCCCACACCGTTATTAAAGGGGGTGAAAAAAAATGTTATTTAATGTGTGTGTACAAGAACCAAAAACCTCGAAATATTTTTTTACTTCATCCACACCCACTACCACCCCCTATCACCCACTGCCGATGTGGGATATCGTTTTATGAGCCTTTGAGGTAGATAATTTCAAATATTACATTATTAAAGTTCCATAAGTAATTATTTCCACATACAAAATGTTTTCGTTGTGAGAGACTTGGATGGAAAATCTGGATGTGGAAGTAATGATTCCTTGGGCAATAGTTTTTCCACTCCCTACTCAAAACATGCCAGTTGTTGTGCTGTTTATGGCGTTTGTCCCACAACGCTGGAGCATTGAATACTAAATCTATTAATTCGTAATAAAAAGAAAAAGATACCCAATATATCGTACACACATTCCTACATGATGGTTATATACTGCACGGCGAATCTAGGCAAACGTAGTGTGTACTGGCTAAACGTCAACCCCTCACAATTCTTCAAAATTAATCCGCATGTGTACCGTCACTGGTGGGAACTGTCGCGTCGTTCAAATTAAAATACGGCACACGGCACGCACGTATTCAATGTTGGAAAAGCCATTGCTACTGTTTCAATTTAATAGCTATTTTAATTATTATAAACCAATAATTATAGTTGTTAAATACACCACTAGTGTAGGTATATAATAGTCATAGGTAAAAAAAATTATTCACAGAAATATTTACTAAAATCATGTAACATATAAAATAAACATATAAAAATGATTTTAAGATAAGAGCTTGTGTATATATTTTAATTATAAATCAATAATTAAGGTTGTTAGCTATAACGTAAAAAATAATTCATAGAAATATTTATTCAAAATCTGGTAAATATTCGCGACCCACGAAGCCTACCTCTCTACTACCATGTAAAAACAAACTATTTTGTTTCGAGGTGAACATGCTGGTAGACTTCGGAAGTAAACTACTCTGGTAGCATCCTCGGTATGTGCGGCCACATTTAAATGTACAGGTCTGTTTTACAAATTGATGACTTCGATGCATGGACTGAATTTGTGGGCTGAACTTCTAGCTGCGAGGCAATTTCGGGATCTCCGCACCTCACATCAAATATATAAAATTATGAATGGCCAGCTGCCGCGGTGACTTCCATGTAAACTGCTAGAATGAACTGCTGCAAGCATCCTCGGCATGTGCGGTCCCATCTAAATGTACAGGTTTATTCTACAAATTGATGGCGGCTATCGTAGTGAACTACACACTGAACTACTAAGCATCTTCGGCATGTCCGTACCCTTACACTAAATGTATTTTTCACTGCCAAGAGTACGCCACCACCATCCGACTTCGTAGACAAGGCCGAATTCCTATCACGACGATATACACTGTAATGCTCATTAAAAAGTTCACTCGAAAAGACAGTAGAGTTCAGATTGGTTTCAGTCAAACTTCTTACGTCATACTCATTTTCGATAACACTGTGGTAAAACTCAAGAGTTTTTGTACGTAAACCGCGCGTATTTTGATAATAACAATTAATATATTTGTAGCAAAAATATCCCCCCCCTTGATACTAAAGGGAACATGTTAAGATTTCTGTTTAGGTGTTAATGTAACTAGTATGAATTTTACCTGTAATGAGGGATTTATGTGAAAGGGTAGTAGTAAACCCATTGCTATTAGGCAAGTAATTATATAATTTGTATGCGGTAAGTTGCCATTTTATTGCCGGGTACGGCTTTTCAGTCATATCAGAGTCTGTTGGGTCTTAATGAAACGGATGTAGATAAGATAAAAACGTGATTTCTGAAGGTCTAGAGGCATCGGTGAGAACTACACCGATAATCACATTGTATGGTTTGTTGACGCAGCGGATTTCCGTGAGAATGAAGCATTTAGTAAAGTAAAATTCTTAATTTAAGACATGACGCGCCATCTACGAGAGAGAAGACGGAAAGTCGGTCAAAAAAGGGGTACACGCGTCAGATGGGTCCATATAAGTCAATGGATGATAGGGCACTCGAGATAGAGCAGGCTATGGTAACTCCATGCAAAATATTTTGTCAGTCTTTTTGGTTCATACTATGACTCCAAGCGGCGCTGCCGTCACTTTTCGGATTTAATCTGTGGCCCGACTATAGACTAGTAGAAGCACTATGGATAAAATATGTCATCGCTAGTGATGGGCGATATCGTGATTTTTCAATCACAACGTAAATCGTTACTGTGATTTTCTTCTATCAGTGAATTTAAAACGTGATGTGATCACGACTTTCATAATACGACGCACGGGAGAAATTGTTAATTATTATATTGGTCTTGGTTGAACCACGGCAAGGGAACGAAATACGGAAGGAAAGTCGTGATCACATCACGCTTTTCTGCCAACTTTACTAACAGTCGTTACCTGTGATTTCTTAATGTCAGTGATTAAATCACAGTTCGTGATATATCGCCCATCACTAGTCATCACGTGTGTCAAACGTCAAACTGTAAATGTGCCGATGACTTGTTCGCTAGCTACAAATGCGGTGTTTTTATGCATTTAAGTGTTATTAAGTTAATAAAGTTTGCTTTTAAGTTGTGTTTGCTGCGTCTGTTGTTGGTGTCGACAGGAACAAGGAACTATTTTGGTGTTTGCTGTGTGCTTAATTGCCAGCCGTCAATAGCGTATTTTATATATACACATGCTTTAGGATGAAATGTCAAGCTTACATTTTAAAATATACTTCGCAATTGGATATTTCTTATTTTATTTACACAATGTACATTTGGACGGTCATATTTTGTGACAAATTTTTGTTTAAAAATATTTTTTGTCTTTATTTATTATCGTTAAGTATCACCAGTTTCTACCAATTACATTTCAACGCAATTGGTAACAATGGGTGAAAACACCTAGTTGTTATTTAATTAAAGATAAAAGATAGTTTTCAACAAGAAATTGGATCACAATATGTGATCGTCTAAATCTGTCTTTACTCTACCCAAAATCTCAAGGATGAATTTAAATCTCCCCTCCCCCCAAGCCTAGAGCACAGATCAAACAAACCAGATGTTTCACTTAATAGTATTCCCTATGTTACCAGTTTAATTTTTTGTCGTGTGACGTTTACCTTCCAGGATTCTGCGCAGAAGTCATAAACAGAGCATCCTAGCGGTTGACATGGAAGTTAAGACCAGCGAGTAGAATATCACAGGAGAGAGTGTGAAATCTCAGAGATGGAAGTCGTCATCAGCTACACCAGTGATATTAATTATTTTGGAATGCAATGTATTCTATTGAAGCTTAGAGTTCTTATTGTTATACATTTAAGTGGTTTTTTTGAGTATTTATTAGGTGACTTTTAATTATTGTTACGTGTCATCACCTCCCTCCTGTGTCTATACTCGCTGGTTAAGACTGCTTGGTATATGCGCAGATCACTACACAAATTCGTACCTTCCAGGAGTTGATTTATTATCTAAACCATGAAACGTCATAAGTGAAACATCTGGTTTGTTTGATCTGTGCCTAGAGCGCGTAAATTTAACGCTACTAGCGCCGCAGGCGCTCATAGTACGAACCCAAACAGGTATTGGTCGATGGAGAGGGAGTCGCCCATCTATATCCTATATATATCTCTTATCTATGAGATAGAGTCCTAGGTCAGGCGAAAGCTGTCCCGCGCTTAACACAGAGGGCGCGTAAAGTTTGAAACTGAGAATTTATTTTTATTTGTAATTTTGGAAACTCAGCATTTTTTTAAAAGAGGCAGGAGAAAACTTTGGGAGAAAAGAAACGGGAGTTGAAGAACGTCGTCGGGCAGTAGCGGTTCGGACGAGGGAATAGTAAATTGCTCAGGCGTCGTGACATCGTGTCGGGAATAATAGAGGTTTAACGTACGAAGGGTTGACGGTTTCTTAGTTTTTTCGTGTAGGTGAAAAATAGTCAGGGAGCAGCGAGTCGTGAAGGTTGAGATTTCGCGACTCAACGGGGAATTTTTGCCAGTGTCGCGTCAAGGCGTCGCGGCGCGAATTTACAATCAGTAGTAAGTTTAACCCACGGAGGGTTGCGTTTCTTTAGACAATTTCATTAGTGTGTTATGTGAATGTGCAATTGGCCAGAGTACAGTTGGGAGGCATTATAAGGATTTTTTTTTTGAATTTAAGACCTACAATGGAGGAGCGGTAAGTTTATGTTAACTTATTTCCGGGGGAACCTACCCCTCTCTCTTCGCCGTTAACTAATCAGTGAGGAGTTTGGCTTGTTACTTTGTTTTTAGGCATGAACTAGATTAGCTCGGTTGTAAAATAATAAACTAAAGGGGATTTCATAGTTTGATTTTTGTGTAGGTTAAGGCTTCTAGCGATCTTCGGTTAACGACACTCCCCGACTCCTTTAAGGGTCAGCGGCAGGACGGAATTAACCTTTGCACGTCAGTAATAGCATTCCTTTAATTATCTTGATGCCCGAAATACAGGGGCAACCTTTAGGGTAGTTTGGCGGTTTGACGATAGCGAGCATGTTTCTATATTTCATATGTACCTACTTCTGTTCTGTGGTAACGGTAGCGAACATTGTCCCATTTTTGTTAGCAATTTTTGATAATATTAATTAGGGGGTTATCAACCCTTGTAAGCGAATGTTGGCATACATTTAGTATTTTTTGATAGTATTAATTAGGGGGTTGTAAGCAAACACTGGCATACTTTAGTAATTTTTGATAATATTAATTAGGGGGTTATCAACCCTTGTAAGCGAATAGTGGCATACTTTAGTAATTTTTGATAATATTAATTAGGGGGTTATTAAGCGAATATTGGCATACCTTAGTAATTTTTAATAATATTAATTAGGGGGTTTATCAACCCTTGTAGGCAAATATTGGCATACTTAAGTAATTTTAGCAACTATCGGCATACCTTTAGTAACTTTTGATGAGGGGGTTATAAACCATTGTAAGCGAATATTGACCTACTTTTAGTAACTTTTGATAATATTAGATTGCAAAAACATTCCTTAGGGAGATTTCTGTTGTTGTTGCTTGTTTACGCATTTTTCTCTTTTCGTAATATATGCTTTCTAAATTGACTCCGAGATTAGCATTATTTGCAAAGCCCCGATTCCCCACCTCCCTTTTTTTTATAACACCAAAGACCTCGCAATATAAGCCGCGGCCGGACCCTTCTGCTGCCCGAGGAGTCGAGGGTGGAAACCTCACTAGGAAACCAGTAGCCGTTAAAATTTAAACAATATCTCCATTTCATTTTTCTGAGGCAGGCGGAAAAATAAAAAATATCCTGACCTGGTGGCAGCGACGCTACCTTACTTGAAACACTCCCTATATACGAGGGTAGGGGGTTGGTAGGTTGTTACACTGGTGGCAGGGATGGGATGATTTAAAAGGGTTAATTTAAGAAAAATATTAGGGGATGAAAATTTTTTTTTTTTGAAAAAAATTAGATAGATTTTTTTTTATTAGAAAAATAGGTGAGATGATTAATGATTTTTTTTTTGAAAATATTAGGTTAGGGTAGAAAAAGTTATTTTTTATTTTATTAGAAAAATAGGAGGGAATTATTTGAAAGATATTTTTGTTGTGAGGTTAAACAGTTGGTAAATATTTGATTCAAAGGGTATAGCTGGAAAAGTTAGGGAAATGTGCCCCCGCACTTACTTAGTTAAAATGGCTTCCAGATGATTTATAGAGCATATTACACGGTAAAAATTTTAACCCGCTACTACCCCTACGAAGGTGGAAAAAAATAATATGTCTTTAATTATTATATTTTTTTTTTTTCGGTTTCTATGCAACCGATCGATTTGAAATTTGGCACGAGTATTGCTTGCGTGGAGATAACTTACTCCAAAAAATAAGGTCATTTTATGACCACTTTAACCATCGGAAAAAAAATATATAATTTTTTTTAGAGGACAAAAGGGTGGCTATACTTCCTGGTACAATCACCATTCTATGATATATTGTGTCTTGACACTTCTTGATTATCATACTAAATTGTCAGATTTTTTGCTGTGGTGGAACAATATGGAAAAAAATAAAATTGGGTAAAATAAAATATTTACACATGCCTCTTAGTTGTAACAGTTAATACTTATAGCCTTACAAGGTATTGTTGCATATCTACAACCGACCGCGGGTGCCAGTGCGATGTTGCCAAGTCTACTTTTTCCCCAGACGTACGGAAATTCGGCACAATCTGGCAATACCACTTCTGGAGGTTCCGTGGTTCACACCCCAGGGGCGAAGTATTAACTCTCTAGGACTTGAGGAAATGTTTAGCAACGAATGATGTTCTTTGTAATTACTGTCGCATTACGACATCTGAAAAACGACGTACTGAACCAGATGAAGAAAGTGAGGGAACGATCGAAGAAGACCAGCCTTTTGTACCTTCGACATCTTCTAGCACTACGATTAGTGATTCTGATGAAATAATGGAACTACCAATGCAAATACTCGTTGCTACATATAAATACTGTTGCCTATGTGGTGATGGTAAAGAACTGACCGTAATACCCACTACTGCGAGACTACAGTGCTAACGAAACAAACAAATATACATCCCCGAGGCAATTGTTGCTGTAAAATACATTTGATTTTTTTCCCCTCATTTTTGGCCTTGGTTGGGTTCCATCAGCCAGCTACGCAGATGGATAATTTTTTATCTCAGTATGGTACAGTTGTTTAACATTAGTTGTCGTTTGTCAATACTTATCCTGACTTGTGATTTTGATTCCTAATATGCCTTTGTCTTTTAACCTTTGTGGTTTATTTAACCTACTATCCGTGGTCCAGTCTATGTGTAAACTTAAGTCGCCCTGATGAATCCCTGGGCGCGAAATATGTCTACATTTGATTAAACATCGCTTTTATGAAGACGTTGCACATCTGGAACTATATGCCAATTGTAGCTCGATTCCTAGATCGGATTTATGCATTCTATTAAATTCCTTAACCCCAATAACATAACAACTCTAAAAGGCTCTACAGACCACCGCGGTTTATCAGACTATCTTATTAGGGTTATGGTTATTAATTACAACCTTAATAATATACCAATGATACCATTCTGAGGATGGTCAATTTGTTCAGCTTCCTAGCAAGTGCGCTGCACGCTGGCACCATATCGAACCATTTAGTAATGTAGGAGGTCATTCTGTTATCACTATTACTACCTGTTTGCAGTTTTAATAGAAAAACAAAGACAGAAGAAGTTCTTGTACTGGAATTTTCCAACAGTGACTTTGATTCGTAAATGGCATCTACCGTTAAGCCTGTAAACGTTAATAATTGCTTCTCTGATAAACCGCAGTGGTTTGTAGAGCCTTTTAGATTTGTTATTGGGGTTAAGGAATTTAATCGAATGCATAAATCCGATCCAGGAATCGAGCTCCAATTGGCATATGGTTCCAGATGTGTAATATCATCTCCATGCGATGTTTAATCAAATGTATTTTACAGCAACGATTGCCTTGGTGATGTATAGTTGTTTGTTTCAATAGTACTGTAGTCTCACATTAGTGGGTATTACGGTCAGTTCCTTATCACCACCACATATGCAACAGTATTTATGTGTAGCAACGAGTCTTTGCAATGGTAGTTCCATTATTTCGTCAGAGTCACCAGTCGTAGTGCTAGAAGATGTCGAAGGCACAAAAGGCCGGTCTTCTTCGACCGTTCCCTCACTTTCTTCATCTGGTTCAGTACGTCATTTTTTAGATGTCGTAATGCGCCAGTAATTACAATGAACATCATTTGTTGCTAAACTTTTCCCCAAGGTCCTAGACAGTTAATACTTCGCCCCTGGGACCTTCAGAAGTGGTATTGCCAGATTGTTCCGAATTTCCGTACGTCCGGGGAAAAAGTAGACTTGGCAACATCGCACTGGCACCCGCGGTCGGTTGTAGATATGCAACAATACCTTGTAAGGCTATAAGTACTAACTGTTACAACTAAGATGCATGTGTAAATATTTTATGTTACCCAATTTTATTTTTTTCCATATTGTTCCACCACAACAAAAAATTTGACAATGATAATCACGAAGTGTCAAGACATAATATATCATAGAATGGTGATTGTACCACGAAGGGTAGCCACCCTTTTGTCCTCTAAAAAAAATTTATATTTTTTTTCCGATGGTTAAAATGGTCAAAAAATGACCTTATTTTTTGGAGTAAGTTATCTCCACGCAAGCAATACTCGTGCCAAATTTCCAATCGATCGGTTGCATAGAAACCGAAAAGAAAAAATATAATAATTAAAAACATATTATTTTTTTCCACCTTCGTAGGGGTAGTAGCGGGTTAAAATTTTTACGGTGTAATATACTCTATAAACTGCATCACCTGGAAGCCATTTTAACTAAGTAAGTGCGGGGGCACATTTCCCTAACTTTTCCGGCTATACTCTTTGTATAAAATAATATTGATTAGATTGATGTCTAAACAAAAAGGTGCCATTAGCGGAGATAGAATACGGGGAGGAAATAAAAATGCTAGCGGTTTAAATAACCAGGTGGAATAAAAGGATTACAAATATTCATATTGGGAAAAGTACTTGCCGAAACAGAGGGTAAACCTTGTTGTGGGTATTATTTTTTGTTCATATAATGACTTTGATTCTCTGCGGGGAGTAGAGTTAGTTTTCTTTTTGGTGAAATAATAAATAAGAGATTGAGGGAATTTGTTTAAGAGTGCGCCTTGCAAGGGAAATATAGGGTTAACCGAACAGGATTTTACGTATATAGGTATATACAGGGAGAGTCGAAATCGATTTGGAGAGATATCCAGCGGACATCAAATGGTTTGTGCTTATAGCTATTGTTAAGTAGAAAATTATGAACCCCTATACTAACCTAACTAATGAGTGGATACATATTTGATTAGAGTTACACTTAAAAGTATATATAGGTGGGATTCAAATTAAGTGTACTGAAGGACGAGATTTGTAGTTAGACTAAAATTAAAATACGATATAAGGGAGGATTCTGATTTTTTTTTAATTTAAATTAGACGAAGTTTTTAATATTTTTAGGGGATGTTTTTTAAAATATTTTTAGAGGATGATTTTTTTATATTTTAAGGTTATGATTTTTTAAACATTTTTAGGGAATGATTTTTTGTAATATTTTTAGGGGATGATTTTTAAATATTTTAGGGGATGATTTTTGTAATATTTTAGGGTTTTTTAAAACGTTTTTAGGGGATGATTTTTTAATATTTTTAGGGGATGATTTTTGTAATATTTTTAGGGGATGATTTTTTAACATTTTTAGGATTGTTTTTTTTATTTTTAGGGGACAATTTTTAATATTTTTAAAGGGGCGATGTTTTTTCTTATATATATATTTTTCTTACAATTCTTTCGCTGGAGGTTGATTTTTCGTGTTTCCGGTTTGTTGGTGTTTGGATGAATTGTTTATCAGGGGTAGATTTTTTTTATTAAGAAAAAAGAGAGCTAGGCTCCTCAAAATCTACTGAAATTACTACCACGGCCGCGATTACTAACATGACGGATACGGTGGTTACGACTATGTCGGCGACGCCGAGCGTAAACACTCCCACTTTTGGAGCACCTGGAGTGACTCTAAGTACAGCGACAATACCCGGATTTAGTGGTAGGACGCCAGCAGTTTATTTATTCATTAGGGGTGATAGCATCCACATTAGAGAATTTTGCAGGAAAAGGAATTAAACGTTATTTAGAGAAATTAGTACAAAGGTCTAAGTTGGATGGATGGACCGAGGAAGAAACCCTGAATTTGTTAAAATTTAAATGTGTAGGGGAGGCTCACGATTTTCTAAAAGCCGATCCCGGATTGGCCGGGCCATCTTTTAGGGCGCTAAAGGCCAGATTAATCGCGAACTTTGAACCAATTAGGTTACCAGGTTAAAATCAGTTTAATTTAAGTAAGTGTTACCAACGACATGACGAGAGCGTTTCGGCGTTTTGCACACGACTTGGGTTATTAGGAGCCCGCGTACTGGAAGAAGATTTGGGCCTCGTGACACTGGAAGAAATAGTGGGAATTATGAAGAAAAGCCAAGACTTGATTCTCAACCAATTTAAGAAAGGTTTTAGGAAAGATCTGATGAAGGAAGTGGGGGTAATGTTACTCCGAGGGAAGGGTTTAGCTTTGGAAAAAGCTGAAGAAATAGGGAAACTGCAAGAGACTACTATGAAAATGTTACAAGGCAAGTCTTCTGGTCATGTATTACAGGTAAGCTGTTACTCATGTGGAGAAAGAGGACACATGGCACGAGAATGTGGAAAACGAGGGTACAGGCAAGGATACGAGGAGAAGAAGGGTTGTTTTCAATGTGATCAACTAGGACATTGGGCAAGGGAGTGCCCTAACCGTAAAAATAAAAATGGATACTTTGGGAAGGAATTCGCCAGAGTAACTGGAAATGGAGAACGCGAGGGTCAATTTGGAGGAGGATACCCAGTTAGAAGAAATATAGGGCCCACGGGCCGAGACAATGCGCAGGAAAGAGACGGAGGTAACTGGACTTCAAACTATCGAGGGCAAGGAAACAGGCCTCAAACGGGGTACAGACTCCAAGAGAATGGGCGGGGTATCGGACGTGGCTGGCAAGCAGGTGATGGAGAATGACAAGAGGATGTACAAGCAGACCGCCCTAGGTGGCCAAACCAGGGTAGTGGCAATCAAGAAGCAAACGTGAGGAATAATGCTGGAAGGACTGGAGAAGACAGGGAAAATAGGAATACCGGAGCAATACCGAAGACCTATACGAGGGAGACATATAGGAATCCGCCAGGTAGGAGAGACGATACTGGGAAACCTACCGTAGCGTTAAACTACTAGGACCTTCCGATATACCCCGGTTGGAAGGTCGAAATCTATAGTTCATACTTGGAGATAATAGTTTACACGACTAAGAATGTCAAAAAGACAAATTATGCAAGGAATAATTCAAAAATCAATAGTAGGAAATTATTAACCGTGATACCAGACTAGTCGAGGATGGACTGCAGACGCCATATATAATAGAATTACAATTGAATAACAAATACCGCAAATGTCTGATTGACACGGGGGCGTCCGTGTCGCTCATGCAACAACGGTTGGCCGTAGAAAAAAGACTACACGTTGAACCGTTCGAAGAGTTAGGACTGGTTGGAATTACTGGTCACCCACTTCCTACGTGTGGCATAACTCACATAACATTGACTATACCCGCTTCGTACACAACTGTTCGGCAGCTTTATTGTATGCGAAGATAGTATTTTGGGAAAGAGAGAAGAAGTTGATATACTTCTGGGACGAGACTCTGTCGAAGCACCACGTACATATCCAGAGTGGAAAAATACCAGCCGTCAAAATTTATGGAGAATATTTGTTACGGACTTCAAGGGAGGATCCACAAGAAGAATTACTGGAAGGCGAAGATTATATGGAAATCCATCAGGTACAACGAAGAGAAAGGGCAACCGATGGGAAGAAAATAACGAGTAGGGAGGATAATGAGCAGGACGATGGTAACTACTGGACAGCTTGGCTTAAGAAGGTAGAAGATTTCTACTTAGGGACAGGAAATAGAATAAGTGTCAAGACACAAGTTCATCACGAAGCGAACTTCGCAGGCAAGGGCAAACGCGAAGACCTCACAAGAAACGTAGAGAAAGTCTCGACGGGAAATGCGCCAGCTATAGAGGTGGACAGCAACCAGAAAGCCGTGGTAACGACTGCCTACGAGGAAGGTATCCAGGAAAAAGAAATACCGAATCTTCAAGATAGGTTACTGAGATCGGAAAGTGCGATCACAGAGATACCGACTAAACTGATGGCGATGATAAATGAGGCTATGGGAGTCGAAAAATTAAGAAACAGCGGGGAGTTGGAAAAACCCAATTGAAACCAAGATACTGGCTATCGAGGAGTTCACCATACCGCCGCCAATGACGGAGGTGATATGCTTGGGGAAATACTTGGGAAAATTAAAACAGAAGATTGGTCTGTGAACCAGTGGAGTTGGGTAACAAAGAGGTCCATGTGGCCGACGCAGTAGTGGAAAACCGGCATATAATTCCGCTGAGGATTATAGTGCAGGCAAATCCAGTTTTGATTATGAACTATCTGGGGACAGCTATTTCTTTATCGAAATGGATAGGTTTATTCATGTAGAATGACGATATAAAAGTCCCGAAAAATCCCAATGTGAGCTAAAGCCACCATTTAGAAAAAATGGCCGCCAGAACCGTATCTCTTAGAAGGACATATCTCAGTAACCATTGCTCCGATTTTAGATTTCTTTTTTTAGTTCTCTTCCCCTTTTTATGTACAATCGAGTGTTATTACATCTTTGGGCATAAAATAGAAGATAACTGAAGAAAATAAGACTTGAGTTCTTGGAAATATACAAGGTGTCCAGTTAGTGCTTCCTCGGAAAATTGTGTAAAAACGGGTAACTTTATAAAAAAACTTTTTTAACAAAACTTTTAATGTTTCATCTCTACTTCAACGTGAAATTATTTTCAATTATACAGGGTGTCACAAAAAGGAGTTACACAAGAATGTATAATTTTTTTAATGGAATACCCTCTAATATTTTGGCGCCAGTTAAGCCTCTAAGGGTCCTGAATGACACCCTAAAATTTTTTGCCAATCGGATGCAGCGTTGCCAAGTTATAATTTTTTTCCTGTTTTTTTTTTGGCAAATTACAAATATTTTTTTGACTACCATATCTCCGCGATTTATTAATTGTTTTTTCTAAAAATATAGGGTGTTATTCGATAATGATGCATTTACTGAAAAACATTTTTGAAATAAATTATTATTATACCGGGTGTCCAAAATATTTGTTTATATTTCTTGTTATTTAATTATTTTTCTCAATTTTTTTGAATGGAATGCCTATATTTTTTTACATGGATGAATAAAGCATAAAATTCCCCACATTCTAATTTATACACTTAGTTTTTATTTCAAACCGTTTTTGAGATATGATTATTTCAAATAAGTTTTGCGTAAATTGAGGTGCTTTTTATTTTAGCATTAAAATCTAGTATGGCTTTGGTCTTTTGTTTTGCGTTTGTTTTTCACTCTATGACATTTCTCTAATGTGGTTAAGATTATCGTGATTAAGTTGAATTAATATCGTTAATATTTAAAAATACGAATTATAATTATTGTCAATAATATTTAATATCTATGGTAAATGTTATGTTATTGGTGAATGTGATGGAAATTGTTTATTGGCATCAAGAATGTATGGTTAAAATATCCCTATAGAAGATGTCCTGATGTGAGGTCTCTAGAAAATTTGAAAGAACGTTTTGAACGTACTGGAAGTTTTGCATATGAAAAGAAGGCAAGACGACGAAATGTATTGTAATGAAGAAAACGAGCTGGCTATAACTTTAGGGGTAATCGAAAATCCTACGGCAAGTGTTCGGGAGTTAAGTAGGGATTTAGAGGTCATTGAATCTAGTGTTTCCCTATGTCTTCATAAAAATAAGTTTCACCCCTATCGAGCTCAGCTACATCAAGTGCTTTGGGATATGGATTTAAATCGTAGATTAAATTTTCGCCAGTGGGCTCAAAACCAAATTGGAGAAAATGAAGAATTTTTCAACTTTGTATTGTTCACGGATGAATCAATGTTTCATCGCAACGGATTTGTGAATAGGCACAATTTCCATTATTATGCCAGAGAAAACCCTCATGTTGCACAGAAAAATCAGAACCAGAGTTTAAATGCAAAGGGAGGAATTGTACATGATTATGTTATTCATCCTCGCTTTTTTGAGGGAAATGTGAATGGGCCAGTCTTCTTAGATTTTACGCAAAATACGTTTCCATAAATAATCGAGCATATTCCTGATTACATTACAAATAATATGTGACTACAACTTGAAGGTGCACCACCACATTTTAGTAGAAATGTTCGTCAGGCCATTGGTAATCAGTTTTCTGAAAGGTGGATAGGAAAAGGAGGTCCAATATTTTAATAAACTGTTAAATAATATCTAATTTATTATTTTATTAAATTATGTTAGGTCTCATTACATGGCCGCCTAAGTCACCCGACCTGACTTCAGTGGGTTTTTTCTTTGGGGATTTGTGAAGTCAGACGTTTATAAAGTAGAACCAAGGACTCGAGAATATATGATGGACAGGATTCGTCGGTGTTTCAATCGTATAAATGTTGATATGTTACACTGTGTAAGGCGCTCATTTATCAAGAGACCTCAGTGTTACCTGAATCAAAATGGTGGACCTTTTGAGCAGGTGTTAGGTTAGTTTCAATATCGTGAAAAAAAAATGATTGCTCAAGAACCGTTGATAAAAGAAAGTGTACGATATCAAAATGTGAGAAATTGTAAGCGTTACTCATCCATTTAAAAAATTTGAAAAAAATGTAAAACAAAATGTAGATTTTAATGCTAAAATAAAGAGCACCTTAATTTACGCAAATTATTTGATATAATCATATCTCAAAAAACGTTTGAAATAGAAATAAAGGGATATTAAAATGTGAGGAATCGTATGTTTTATTCATTCATGTAAAATAAGTATACCTAGGCATTCCATTTAAAAAAAATGAGAAAAATAATAATTAAATATCAAGAAATGTATGCAAATATTTTGGACATCCGATATACTAAAGATTTATTTCAAAAATATTTTTCAGTAAATACATCATTATCAAACAACATCCCACATTTTTAGAAATAACGATTAATAAATCGCGGAGATATGTCAGTCAAAAATGTTTGTAAACTACCCAAAAAAAAACAGAAAAAATAACTTGGCAAAATATTTTAGGGTGTAATACAGGGCCCTTGGAGGCTTAACTGGCGTTAAGGAAATACCGGCTGTTCTATTTAAAAAAATTATACTTTCATGTGTGACCCGTTTTTCTGACACCTTGTATAATTGAAAATTTTAAGTTGTAGTAGAGACGAAACACTGAAAGTTTTGTTAAGAAAGTTTTTTCATAAAGTTAGCCGTTTTGCACAATCTTCCGAGCGAACACTGACTGGACACCCTTTATACCTTAATGTACATTATTAAAACTGATTACAATTTTATATATAAATAACTATTACTCTGTTAATATTTGAGTTAGCAACATCGGCCAAAAAACAAATGAAAGCAAATTGTGTGCTCTAGAACTTTTGTTTAAATTATTTTTTCAAAAATTGACTAGAAATTTCTGTACAAACGTCTCGAGTTTACAAAAGTTTAAATTTCCGTAATATTTAAATTATTTTTTAATTTCCTAAGTTTATTGTTTAATTTATCGTAAAATATGTAATTATACTTTCTGTAAAATATGAAGTGAGGAATGGAACAAAAAAAATCTAAAATCGGAGCAACGGTTACTAAGATATATGATTTTAAAGAAAATGTCTTTGGCGGTCATTTTTTCTAAATGGTGGCTTTAGCTCACGTCGGGATTTTTTGCGACTTCATGTACTTATCCTACATTAATAGAGCTATCCATTGCGATAAACAAATAACTGTCCCCAAATAGTTCACGCCAAACCCATTTTACACTGAGATTTGCCTGGTCTATTATTAACCTTTCCGCAAAGGAAGTACGAGTGGTAAAATGGCAAAAGTTGGGAGTAGCAAAAGGTAGAAGAAACTACCGTTGGAACAGAAGAGGCGACTGTAATTAGGAATATTGACGCGGTTACGGACAAATGGATAGAAGAAGGGTTCGAACTGTCTCATCTGGACTGCAATGCTAAGAAGCAAGTCTATGAGTTGTAGAGGAGCTATGCTGACCTCTTTATAGAAGAGGATAATGTGCTAACGAGTACCACGAAGGTGAAACATGGAATAAACTTGGAGCACGGGGCAAAGCCCATATGTAAGGCACCATACAGGATACCTTATAAGCGAAGGGAGATAATACGAAACGACGAAAATAGAACGGTTGTTGAAGGCGAAGGTGATGCAACCTTCGAGTAGCCCATGGTCAGCACCAGTTGTGCTGGTGACAAAAACCTTACCGACAGGGAAGGAAAAGCGCAGGATGTGCATAGATTACAGGGGACTTAATAGTGTCACCCAAAAGGAATACTATCCACTACCAAACATTGCGGACTTGTTACAGGGATACAAGGCAGGCCAGAAGGTGTTGTTTTCAGTGGTGGATGTGGCGGAATCATACCACCAAATAGACGTGGAGGACGACTCGTTACCGTTAACTGGGTTCAGTACCTTCCAAGGACACTATGAGTACGTAAAAATGTCTTTCGGTTTAGTTAACGCGCCAGCGACATTTCAGCATTTTATGAATTTGAAACTATCTGGTCTCACAGGCGAATTATGCATGGTGAATCTGGATGACATAATAATATATAATTCTGAGGGGACCACCTCCAGAAACTACGAACGGTGTTCGATCGGCTACGGGAAGCCAATATAAAATTAAAACCACGCAAATGCACGTTTCTGGTACCAGAAGTTAAGTACTTGGGCCATATAATTTCAAAGGAAGGATTACTGCCCAATCCGGATAAGGTTGAAAGAATACCAAGGAACTTAAAAGGAGTAAGATCATTCCTGGGAATTGTTAACTGATATAGATGCTTTATACCTAATGTGGCGCAGCTGTCGGTTCCACTTGTAAACCTCACCAAAAAGGGAATAAAATTTGAAATAAGTAAGGAGGTTTTGGAAGCGATTGAGGCCCTGAAAAATTCCTTAAAGTCGGACTTATTGTTGATCTACCAGATTTCGAACGATCAGTCATATTATCGACCGACGCATCAGCTCGAGGAGTGGGGGTAATTCTCAGTAAAGAAAAAGATGGACACGAACGACCAATAGCGTATGCTAGTAAGCAGTTCGCTAAAGCAGAACTGAACTATTCGACTATACAGAAAGAAATGTGCGGAGTTATATTCGGAATTAAGACTTACCATTGTTATCTTTATTGGCACAAATTCACGGTCATTACGGACCACCGACCATTGCGATGGCTCTTTTCGTTAAAAGACCCGCGTCGAGATTGGCTCGATGGGCCATAATGTTAGCCGAATACAGCTTTGACATTATACATAGACCTGGAAGGTTACATGGAAACGCGGATGCCCTGAACCGAATGTATAATACGGATGAACACTATGTGGAGGTGAAATTTGAAGAGTATCACATGTACAGGCAGGAACACCTACCTTAACAACGTTACCTACCTTAATAACGTTGAAAACAGTAGAAGGAAATGTATTTGAAGCAATGGATGGTTGTAGCTTAGCGCATTGTGTCTCATGGGATATGAAGATGAGTAAGGGGGTTGCAGCAGAGTTTAAAAGACGTTTCGGAGGAGAAGAGGAGTAACTCCTCTAAGCCAACTCAAAAAGGTTGGAGAGGTAGCTTTCCTCAAGCACGGTAATTGCAATATATATTATTTGGTGACAAAGCAAAGATACTATGATAAACCTACGTACGAGGCCATTTGGGAGGCTCTAAAAAGTCTACGACGGGTGTGTGAAGAAAATTTTGATAAGCAACTAGCTATGCCACGAATAGCCAGTGGATTAGACGGGTTGAATTGGGAGGAAGTCGTGGACACGATTAACTTCGTCTTTTATGAAACTAACATCGGAATATGCGTATACACATTGCCTGAAAAGGACACGAAGCAACTGAATGTGGGAGAACAGGAAAGTTTTGAGCCCATATGGGACAAGGAAGTTATACTCGAAGCTCAAAAACAAGATACTTACTGTAAACTAATCACGGAACAATTGAAAGAACCAGACGAGGAACTGCAGGAATTATATTATCCAGATAAGGAGGGAGTGCTCTATAGAAGGGACGTCCAATAAGTTGTTGGTACAGATAAATTGTTGGTACCAAAGAAACTGGTCCATGCGATCCTGGAGGGATTCCATGATTTACATGACAGGCCACCAAGGCCAACAGAAGACCCTCCAAGGTGTAGCTAAAAGATTTTATTGGACCAATATGAGGACCGACGTGAATGAATATTGCGAGAAATGCGAGTCTTGCAATCAGCGAAAGACAAATTCCCCACATGAAAAAGGCACCCTTGCAACGGTTCACCCACACGTACGAACCCTAGGAACTAACATCGATGGATATTGTAGGACCACTGGTCACCACGATGGCAGGCAACAGGCTGACATTCCAGGATTATTTCACGAAGTACCGCTGCCGGATCAGAAGGCGGACACGATTGGCCGAGCCTTCGTGGAAAACATAATTGCTAGGCATGGAACGCCACAGAAGCTGATTACGGATCGAGGGGCGAATTTCTTATCGAACGTATTTAAGGGTGTGCGAACTATTAGTCATAATCAAGATACAGACGGCCAGTTACGCCCCGACGTCGAATGGACAGATCGAATGGATGCATTGAGTCCTTAAGGACATGTTATTTCATTATATAGCCAAGGATCAGCGTGATTGGGATAAATGGATACCATTTGTGCTGATGGCCCACCGGGGTAGCATACACTCCACTACAGGTTTTAGCCCGTTCTTCTTACTGCATGGGAGAGATCAGGTGCTGCGTATTGACAAGTTTATACAACCTAGCCGAGTTAGGTACGATCTCTATGAGAATTATGCGTTGGAACTGCTGGAGAGGTTGCACTAAGTTTATAGCCAAGTACATGAATACACGGAGCACGTAAAAGACACGCGAATCACTAGATTAACAGGAAGACCTAAACGAGAACCTTCAAGCTGGGAGATTTAATATATGTAAAGGATATGGGTACGAAAAAAGGGCTTTCAAGAAAACTTGGGAAACCATGGAAAGGACCATATAGGATAATAGCGAAATTGGGACAGGTTACATATAAGGTGAAGAAAGTAGGAGGTAGAAGTGAACAGATAGTTCACATAAACCGAATAAAGAAATATTACAAAGGAGAGGCGTCAAACGAGGTTGGCCGTATACAGGAACTGAGGCAATTGCACCGGCTTCTGAAACTCTCCCGCGACGGTCCACTAGGGTACGAAGGCCCCCGGATCGTCTCAGCCCTCGGAAAGGGTGTAATGGCGAGGAAGCGCATAAGAGAGAGGCATTATATCGTATATTTATCTGTTGAAAGGTAGTTTTAGGTTATTAGAATAAGGGTTGGAGCACGGACTGAAGAGTATAAGTTTTTTGTAATGGCTGAGACTTACGAAGGCCTACCGACGTAAGGAAGAGGATACACGGAGTGTTATTTGTTTTGTTTCTCACTTTGGGTTGATTTTTTTTTAATTAGTTCAAGTTAAAAACTTGAAGTTGGGCGACTGTAATAAAGAAAGTATGGGCATAAATAATATGTTTCAGCAATTGGGAAAGGAGGATTGGCACAAATAGAACAGAAGATAATAATTTGAAGGTAGTCGTGTGGTAGAAATCAGGACATTTATCACGACGTTCCCAGAAAAAAGCAGGACGGTAGAAAGACATGCCACGAGGAACGGGCAGGTATTCGAAATTTAGCAATTGGGGGTATCGCCGCGTAGTTTTATTTTAGCTTGTTTAAGCGTCGTTGGTTTGTTACGATAATACGGAAGTAAAAAGAAAAAACAAAGGAAAATGGTTAGGTTAACGCCCATAAAATAGGCTTCATCTGCTGTCTCGCATTTGTATAGAGATTTAAAATAAAACGGGTCTATCCGCATTCAGATATAGGTCTTGGAGGGCCAGGAACGATTTTGGCAACGAACTACTACGATTTTGAGGCAGAACACGGACCTAATATTATATGTGAATAGCAAGTTTTTGTACGTAGAACAATCATATAAGCGTGACATAGAAGCGCTATACGTAGATACTATACACAGACGATGCCTAGTACAAAGGGAAATACTGAAGACTCGATTATTTTTGGTACCTATTGTTCCCGACGCCCTGAGCCAAATAATTCAAGACAATGGGATACATAGGACATGTGCTGGGAGAAGTATTATACATCCTAAACTGCGTACCGAAACAGGTCATGATAGGAAGGTCTATGAGATGCTACCAGGAGCTACCAGTGCTGGTAAATAATCAGACCCGATTTATGGCGCCCATAACGAGAATCTTACAGAACTACGGGCAGGAGATCGATTGTAACGACTCCTCCTCCATTATTTTCTATAGACGGGGAGTGGATAGGATTGGAACCTAACCCAACCGTAAGACAACCGCCCAAGGAATTGGATGTGAAAACCGTGAAAATTTCATTTAAACCAATATAGCCGATAGGGTCTCTGGGACTGTACACACAGGAAGAAGTGGGGAAGGTGCAAAAGTTACTGACCTTCGGCATGGAGCGAAAAGTAGTGGATAATATCATTACCCGGCGGGCAGGCGGAAAAGTTTCTCCACCCTACGTATATTCGGGCCAGAGGAGATGAAAGAGTTAGCCGACACCACGATGAAACAACTATGGGGATGGTTCTCCAGCTTTGGCGCCTTTACGAGCGGCCTTTCGTTTTCTTAAGTATGTTGTGGGAGTCGTGATTAACGGACTTCACCTATATCAAAAGGTCGGAGGAGGACTTGCGATGTTAGCGTGCGTGTGGAACACTCTCACCATGTGAGTAATTCACCGGCATCGCGTTAAACGCGAGTGCGTGACGAGAGACTGCGAAGCGAACAGTGCGGTCAGCGACAGTAACAGTACTGAGACGCCGGCTCAGGCGGTCCAAGATCGACAACGCCTTCGCGGCATTGGACTGAATCAAAACAGGAAAACGAGAGGCTTTAAGCTAGTACTTATAGCAATAACACACGTATTCTGTCGTTCGCCGTAGATAGCCAGTACATCATCGCCTCGCTACAAAAGTGCATCGACAGGTAGTGCGGGAGTACGAACCGTAGCACTGTTCGGGTCGACAAGTGGAAATTGTAAATTTAGAATTAGGAATAGTATAAGGCTTGCCTCTATAGAATTAAATATGGAAGACTAGAAGTACGATAGGTTAGGTTCTAAAAAGTCACGGCCAGGTAAACCATGATTTATTCTTAAGGGGGGGGGGGAGTAATGTAGCAAAAAAAAACCACCCTTGATACTAAAGGAAACATGTTAAGATTTCTGTTTAGGTGTTAATGTAACTAGTATGAATTTTACCTGTAATGAGGGATTTATATGGAAGGGTAGTAGTAAACCCATTGCTATTAGGCAAGTAATTACATAATTTGTATGCGGTAGTTGGCATTTTATTGCCGGGTACAGAAAACCTTTTCAGCCGTGTTTTTTATTTTATGTCAAGTGTTGTGAGAGAAAATTAAAGGAACTAGTTATATTACTGAGAAGAACAAATTCGCTCAATTTGTATTATTTATTATTTCAGTCATATCAGAGTCTGTCGAGTCTTAATGAAATGGATGTAGATAAGACAAAAACGTGATTTCTGAAGGTCTAGAGGCATCGGTGAGAACTATGCCGATAATCACATTGTATGGTCTTTTGACGCAGCAGATTTCCGTGAGAATGAAGCATTTAGTAAAGTAAAATTCTTAATTTAAGACATGCCGCGCCATCTAGGAGAGAGGAGGCAGAGAGTCGATCAAAAAAAGATGAGTCCATATAAGTCAATGATGATAGGGCATTCTAGGGCAAAAGCGGAAGTTATCCCGCGCTTAACACAGAGGTGCGTAAAGGTGCGTAAAGTTTGAAACTGAGAATTTATTTTTATTTGAAATTTTGGAAACAGCATTTTTTTAAAAGAGTTGAAGAACGTCGTCGGGCAGTAGCGGTTCGGATGAGGGAACAGTAAATTGCTCAGGCGTCGTGATGTCGTGTCGGAAATAATAGAGGTTTAACGTACGAAGGGTTGACGGTTTCTTAGCTTTTTTCGTGTAGGTGAAAAATAGTCAGGGAGCAGCGAGTCGTGAAGGTTGAGATTTCGCGACTCAACGGGGAATTTTTGCCAGTATCGCGTCAAGGCGTCGCGGCGCGAATTTACAATGAGTAGTAAGTTTAACCCACGGAGGGTTGCGTTTCTTTAGACAATTTCATTGGTGTGTTATGTGAATGTGCAATTGGCCAGAGTACGGTTGGGAGGCATTATAAGGATTTTTTTTTAATTTAAAACCTACGAGGGAGGAGCGGTAAGTTTATGTTAACTTATTTCCGGGGGAACCTACCTCTCTCTTCGCCGTTAACTAACCAGTGAGGAGTTTGGCTTGTTTCTTTGTTTTTAGGCATGAACTAGATTAGCTCAGTTGTAAAATAATAAACTAAAGGGGGTTCATAGTTTGATTTTTGTGTAGGTTAAGGCTTCTAGCGACCTTCAGTTAACGACTCTCCCCTACTCCTTTAAGGGTCAGCGGTAGGACGGAATTAACCTTTGCACGTCAGTGATAGCGTTCCTTTAATTATTTTGATGCCCGAAATACAGGGGCAACCTTTAGGGTAGTGATTTGGCGGTTTGACGAGCGCGAGCATGTTTCTATATTTCATATGTACTTCTGTTCTGCGGCAACGGTAGCGAACATTGTCCCTTTTTTTTAGCAATTCTTGATAATATTAATTAGGGGGTTATCAACCCCTGTAAGCGAATAGTGGCATACTTTAGTAATTTTTGATAATATTAATTAGGGTGTTATCAACCCTTGTAAGCGAATATTGGCATACCTTAGTAATTTTTGATATTATTTAGGGGGTTTATCAACCCTTGTAAGCAAATATTGGCATACTTAAGTAATTTTATCAAATAACGGCATACCTTTAGTAACTTTTGATAAACCATTGTAAGCGAATATTGGCCTACTTTTAGTAACTTTTGATGATTTTAGATTGTAACTTTTGACACTCCTTAGGAAGATTTCTGTTGTTGTTGCTTGTTTACGCATTTTTCTCTTTTCATAACATATATATATATATGTTTTTTAAATTGACTCCGAGATTAGCATTATTTGCAAAGCCCCGATTCCCCACCTTCCTTTTTTAACACCAAAGACCTCGCAATATAAGCCGCGGCCGGACCCTTCTGCTGCCCGAGGAGTCGAGGGTGGAAATCTCACTAGCAAACCAGTAGCCGTTAAAATTTAAACAATATCTCCATTTCATTTTTCTGAGGTAGGCGGAAAAATCAAAAATATCCTGACCTGGTGGAAGCAACGCTACCTTACTTGAAACACGCCACCCCTATATACGGGGGTAGGGGGTTGGTAAGTTGTCACATATTTATTTAACTCCATATTAGCCATTGTACTTTATGAAATTAGTCTAATTGTTTCGGTAGCGAATTAAAGTTTTTTCAAGATTTCACTATTACTTCCACATCCAGTGGAAGTATAGTAACGACAAAAAACTTTTTAAAAATTTTTATTGTTCAAATAGGCTTAGAATGTCATGAAACGTCGAGATTTCAAGTTTGAGCGAAAAAAAAATTTCTGTCTGTCGGTCTGTAACTTTTTTTGTGCGCACGTTTACTCTGGAACCGTTTGAGATATTGACTTGAAATTTGGTACACATATGTACTTTAACGAGATCTAGAACTAGATTATATTTTCATCTTGTTCCGTCGAAGCGTTGGGGGTAAATTGGGGTAAATTTGGAGTAAATAGGTAAATCAACCAGGTAAGAGTTCATAAAATTGATATTTAGTATAGACAAGAGAAGCTAAGGTCTCAAAAAAAATTTTGGCATTAGCCACCCCCGTTACCAACCCCACCAAAGGGGATGAAAAAAAAATGTGATTTAGTGTGTGTACAAGAACCAGAAACCTCAAAATATTTTTTACTTTATCCACCCCCCACTCCCCTCCCCCATCACCACCCCCACCCCACTACCGATGTGGAGTATCGTTTTATGGGTTTTTGGGGTAGAAGATTTCAAATATTATATTATTAAAGTTCCATAAACAATTATTTCCGGATACAACATTTTTTCGTTGTGTGACTTGGATAGAAAATCCGGATGTGGAAGTAGTGATTCCTTGGGCAGCGGTTTTTTTTATATGAGTAACTCTAGAAGTTTCGTCTCTCCTCACAAAAATATTGTCAAAGCACTGTAAGTGCTTTAATCCGTCTGCGCTATTCTGGGGCTATTTTATTGTTAAAGGAGCTTATATTTACGTTTTAAACAGTAGGGAGAATTTGTAACGATAAGTTTAGGGTTCTAAGATGAAATACTCGAAAAAAAATGCAATTTTCTTCCAAATTTCTAAATAAAACATTCTCAATCTGAAAAAGCTTGTAACAATCACGTGCTATACCTCCGTTTTTTTTACAACTTTGACATTTCTGGCTGCGCCTACTGACATTTCACACTTTATGGCGATCTTATTATACTCTTCGCAAAAACGAAGAGTATATTGTATTTGATCGGCACATTTCTAAAATCGTAAATATCGCTCGTAGAGAAAAAATTTTCATATCATTGTGTTAGTGAACGAATTCTGAACAACTTTCAAAATGTCCGTCTGTCCGTCTGTCCGTCTGTCCGTCCGTCTGTCCGCCCGTCACGTTTCTTGTAAGCACGATAACTTAAGAAAGAAAAGTCTGATTGTATTGAAATTTAGAAAATAAGTTAGTGTTAGCTAGAGGAAGAACCCTATTGTTTTTGAAGAAAATCGATCAGTAAATAAAAAAGTTATTAATTATTTAATTTAAAAAAAAAAATTTTTTTGTTAATTTTTGTGGCTTGTACTAAAATGAAAATCGCGAGATATTATTTCCATAACAAATTTTTTTTTGTGTATGAAGTTTACTAATATTTCTTAGAAGTGAAATATGTATGAATGTCGACAGATATATATTACAGACAATCAATTTTCCTAGCAACAGGTGATGGTGCAGCGGCTAAAGCTGTTCGTTGCAATCGAAGGGTCCCGTGTTCGAATCCCGTAGGTTGGATTTTTTTTTCATTTTTTTTCATACCATTTTTTTCACAACAAAGTTTATATCACAAAATTTAGGATGTCCAAAAACTAACATTATTTACAAGAAAACTGCGAAGAGTATCCTATAGAATGTGTAACAATTATATATAAAAAGCTCAGTAAATTGGCGAAGAGTACGTTTTTAGCTTGTTTTATTTATTTGGGCATTAAAGATGTACGTACACAAAAAATGAGCCTCGTAATGATGGCATAATTTATTTGGTTTTTAAATAGTGTTCATGACGTACCTAACGGGAGGTGCCCCCGCCAGAAGTTTATTTTGTGAATCGTTGTCATCCACAGAACGATAAAACACCTCAAAGCTTATAAAACAATGACGTACCGAAAAAGCCGCCTATAGCTCCCGCACTATATTGGCTCAGTGGTACTACGTATAAATAAAATCAGCCGAATTCGAGCAAAATAATAGTCAAATAGGTGGTCGCAGACGGCCTCGCTCGACTACTCGTTTTATATATAAAAAAGAATAAGTTATATTCATAAATAGTATGATAAATCGCTGACGAATTACTCAAATCTTAAATATTAATTTTGTTGCAGTCATGCCAAATATGGTTTTCTCGTATTTCAACTGCCCTTTGTACTGTATCCATGGCCGCAGGATTAGGAAATTTATATAGGCTACCTCAAACAGCACTTATAAGAGGGGGACTTCCCTTTCTGATTGTGTATATAGTGCTTAC